>JAWWNH010000014.1:25822500-26152500 GCA_034641385.1 Darevskia mixta | reverse complement strand
CCCTAAACAGGGTTGCCTTCAGATGTCTTCTAAAAGTTATGTAGTTCTTTCTCTCCTTGACATCTGATGGGAGGGTGTTCCACAGGGAGAGCACCACTACTGAGAAGACCTTTTGCCTGGTTCAATGTAACTTTGCTTCTCGCAGTGAGGAAACCAGCAGATGACCCTCAGAGGAGAACCTCAGTGTCCAGGCTGAATGATGGGGGTGGAGACGCTCCTTCAGGTATACTGAAATACTGAAATAGATTTAAATTATCTCAACTTTCTAAGCGTCTGGGTAGGCTTGTCCAAACAGTAATGTTTTGAGCAGGCACCAAAAAGATTGCTTTGAAAAAGAAATCTAGTCACAGATGTTGAGGTCCCTCTTGAGGTGAAAAAACCTAAGCAATTTCAAGGGGGGACTGGAAGAAGTTTTTAAAAATCTCTAGAGTTTTTTTGTGTGTGTTCTGCTTTTGCATATCTCTAGTGTTGATTCAAATCCTCATGAAATTCTAATGGATAATTCAAGTAATCAGAGAAAACACCTTCATTGGACTTGGCTTTTGAGAGGTGACATGGAGCGAATAGGTCATTTGTCATGTCGTAGGCCAGAAATCAAAGGAATGTTGACACTTGCTAAGGAACTGGCACTCCACCAGAGATCATTAGTGAATGTAACCTTTCAGCATTCGACACAGTCCACAGGTTTTGATTTTAAAGCTGTGGCGCTTGCTGTTTGCAGAGGTTGCCTTCCTAAAAATGCACCCGCATGTTTAAAAGATGTGAACTTACAAGTTATCAAGTGAATTGCCCTTAGAAGGGTTCTTTGGGGATTAAAGAATGCTGCATTTGCTCACAATCTGTACCGATTCCAGGCTGCCTGTGTTACAGTCTGCGTATTGATTCAGAAACTGCAAATTAGGTATCCTTAGTGAGGCTGATAGAAGTTGGGCGAAAGGGCATGTGAAAGCAGCCAATCAGAGAAGGCAGCCTACAGGAGCCAATTGCAGGAGGGTGCTCCTCTGCATGAACTGCCCTGTGGAATCAGGAGGACTACCTGCCCCCATTTAAGGAACTGGAACAGACAAGTATCCTCACCCCAGCTGTGTCCTCATATTGTGAACCTGGCCTGTTCAAGCATATGGAAGTCCCAAAGCCTTTCTTTTTAAACGGCAACGTGAATAATCATGAAGAAACCTTTGATAGTCTGCTTTTTATCCTTTTGATTCTGAAATGCATGGCTCATTATGACTGTCTGCAGGTTGAACCTGTTCAAAGACAGGCTTCATCACTTGAAAAGCTGCCAAACCTCCCTTTCATGTGGGTACCTGTCTCCCCAATTCTCTATGAACAACCCTCCTTTTAAAAGTTTCATCATTCCACCTGGCCTTTAGGCATATTGTAACAGTTAAGAATAATTTTCTCTGGAAGCTGCAAAATACACACACATTGCCAAGAAAACTTATTAGTCATTGATTATCTTGGGAGTACCAAGCTACCTTTCTCATTCCGATCCATGGTGTTTCTGAGTTACTCCTAACCATACGAAGTGTGTGCTTTCTATCTTTTAAAAGCCCAGTTCCTTCAGGTTGGGGATTTGGCTGTGCCTCTTAAAGTCCCTTTTTTGACATAAGGGGTGAAAGAAAGGCAAACAGATCAATAGTACTGACTATGGGCATGTTGCCTCGTTAAGCTGAAAGGCAGATGCTATTTTTAGTTGCCTAGAACATCGCATCTGTGTTGTATTATGCATATGGTTGTGAAGACTGACACCAATTGACAGAGCTGTGTGTGACGGTGTGGAACTTTTTCTGAATAGGAAGAAGAGTTTGGATTTGATATCCCGCTTTATCACTACCCTAACAATCTCCTTTACCCTTCCTCCCCCACAACAAACACTCTACGAGGTGAGTGAGGCTGAGAGACTTCAGAGAAGTGTGACTAGCCCAAGGTCACCCAGGAACTGCATGTGGAGGAGTGGGGAATCGAACCCGGTTCACCAGATTACGAGTCCACCGCTCTTAACCACTACACCACACTGGAAACAGAGCTGTTAGGAAGTTTGCAGTTCGCTTTACATAAGGGAAGGGGGAATTGTCAGTTTGGCTGGGATTAACATCCCACATAGGTTATTATTAAAGGTTTATTAAAATATATTGTCTGGTCGGCTGAAACACGTGAGGGTAGCCAGTGGGTTGCAAATCACTGGTGAGTTAGGGACGTGCTCTGCATGTGAAGACAGACTCCGGCGGATTGAGCAGATGAGACCAATAGTGGGTCCAACAGTCAAGAAGGCAGTTTCTGCATGAGATGTATATGGAAATGAGAGGCAGGTGGGGCTCGTCAACCTGGGAAGGTAGCCCATCTAGGAGAAGGAAAACTCTGAGCCTAAACCTCTGCTGCCTTGCGGATACACTCACTCATGAGAAAGGCTTCAGGAGTAAACCTCAAGGAGAAATCAGTACCTGCTGTCTTGTGGGACATCTTCAGGAAAAGAAAAGGCTAAGGACTAAATCCTACACAAATCTGGAGTGAAGTCCCTAAGGCAGTTGGATGGTGCCTTGTATGCCTCTTTCTGGCAACTCCTACAGCCAAATGTATTTGCCTTGCTTTCCTTTGGACCACATCAGCAAGGCTAATAGGGGGCCCCTGTCATCTGGGAAGCATAGGACCTCCATAAACACTGCCCAGGCTTGAGGAGGTCACTTCAGTGCTGCAAACGCAGCAAAAACAACGCGAAAGGCAGCAGTTACGAGTTATAAGCTCAACCTGATTGACAAAGTATGAGCACTATGGGTTGCCTCTGTTGGTGGAAGAGATAATTGTGCCTCACTGGTCAGCTACTGCCTGGGAATTGCAATTCTGTGAGGGGTAAACTACAGTGCCCAGAATGTGCTTCAAATGTGCTTTTAAGATTTGATGCGTACACAACCTAGGCCTCCCAATTCCAAATCTAGCATGCTAACTATGCTTACTCATGGTTTCCAATTTATATGGCAAAGGGTACTACTACTAGAGTCTAGACCTTTCCAAATAGCCAGTGTCTTGTTTTCTCCCATGTTTCCATAAAACCTATGCTATGGATACTCGATGCTTGACACAATAGCATCTTGCCTAGGAATTTTCCCAGCCTCGCAACTGACAGCCAATGAACAGGAATTGGGGGCAGGGAAATTCACAGCATAGCTACTGGTATATCACAATACACCTTGAATCACCTTAGGTGGGTCTTTTCTGGTGGAGGGAGGAGGGAGGGAGAGGTTTCAAGAAATGTTTTGTAGACCAGATTGATCCCTGGGTTAATGGTTAATTAAAAAGACATTCCTGCATTATCTGGATTAGAAGATGCAATTTACTTCTTAGCACCCTTGTAAATCAGGCTACTTATAGAGGTATTAAAATATAGATTTATGTACTTAATTTTATCTCTTTTGTCCCAATATTGTGTGGCATTTTCAAATGAGCTCATTCTAGCATAGTGTCAGGGTGCTCAGATGATGGGACTAAAATACTGGAAAGCTGGCATGGAATCTATTTGCATAAAGGTTAAGGTTGCAATCCTTGATAAGCTTACTCATGATTAAGTCCCATTGCTTTTTTCCCCCTTTGGCAACATCTATAAGATGAAGTCAATGGGATTCATGCCTGAGTAACTGTGTTTAACACTAAGGTTGTTTTTTCTCAGGGACAGATCAGTAGGGTCCCAACACCAAATCAATATGACAAAAGGCAGCTTACTAAAAATCAAAATGGATAATGTTGAAACGATGAAGTTAACATAAGGGTTATGAATTCAAAGTGTGTATTCCATTAATTAAAGCATTCAAAGGGTTCACCTTGATTTAGATATCTTTGTAGGTTTTGATTACTGCAACACTAGGAATCATTAAATTTAAGTGATTTCTGTGTTATACCAGAGAGCAGAAATGCTTTGATCTTCACAGCCTCAGCATTCTTGATCCATCTTAACATCGGTAACTGCTTGTCCCATTGACCCCTGGCTCATATAGCTCCACAGGATCCCATTCTCATCCTCAACAATACTGTTTAACATTATACTGCTTGGAGATTTGGAGAGTTGTGACACCCAACCCTGTTTCTCCTTTCTACCTGACTCCAAGGGGAATCTTCTGGAGGCCACAAATTATCAACTGAGATCAGTGAGCGACTGAGTGTGGGCGAACAACATGATGCTTAATTTGGACAAGGCGGAAGTCCTGTTGGCGGGAGGAATCACCAACCAAGGAATAAGCACTGTGTCACAGTCCAGGTTACAGGCAGTCGGAGTCCCGGCTCAGTACATCTGGACCGGGGTAGACCGGTTGGGAAGCAGGAATCAGCAGTCCAGGGTCAGCAGTCAGGAAGCCAAGAGTCCACGAATCAGGAAACCATATTCTACTGGTTCTTCATTTGCTTCCAGGCTAAATTCAAGGTGCTTGCAAATATTTAATTTCCTTATAATGAGCTAAGCCCCAGTTTTGTTGTTGTTGCTGTTGATGTGGCCATTTCATACATTGAGTCTAATCTGGCATTAATTTCTTTCAACTGACCTTCCATGGGTGCCATCGATTCTTTCCACATATTCACAAGCAGTGTCCTCATTGTCCCTAGTTGTGCTGCAAATGCTTTTCGAAGATTGCTGCCACATTCTCTTGGCACTTTTGCAGATATCAGCAGGGAATGTTCCATACTGGAAGAGTTGTGCTACAGCTTGTTCATGCCTTTTGATTCGTAAAACATTGTAAGATCTTCAGTTTTCATTCATCCTTCATTTGCTATCGTTCCCTCTCACCCGGCATTCATTTTAAGGCACGGGGTAGAAGGTTTGCATATTCCTAACGGAGCTCTGGATTCAGATAGCTATTTTTCAGCACCCTGGCGTTTTGCCTGTGAATTTAACAGCAGTCTGAGATGTGTTGATGCTGAAGACATGGAGCCTTCATTAGGGAAAAGTCTGGAAGGATTTTCATTTATCACTTTATTTGCCACAGAGAAATCATGCTCAAAGAGGTTTACAACAAAGGACTCAGGAAGGCCTTTGAAAATCTCACAGCTGACTTTCGGTGTGGAGTATACCAACACTACTTAAATTGAAGGCAAAACAGTAATAGGACCCCAGTATTCTTCTTCCAGTTTTTGGTTAGCTAGTTTCAACGACTCATCAACATGCTGTGCTAGCTTGGTGATCCTAATTATCTGCAATTGCTATTAAGAATTGCTTCAATTGTATTAAGGATTCAGTTTTCCATCAAGCTGTTCTCGCTGCACTGATAGTTCAGTAATTATTGCAGATAATTTGTAGGCATTTAATAAACAAACAATTTGAAATAAATTGAAAAGGAAAAGTCAATTTGGCTCAGAAAAATTGGTCTTTTTAATGTAGCACACTTTGGGGTTTGTCTGTGCTGGGGCAGGAGATATGTTTCAGTCTAGACTTGTTTTCCACAAAATGTGTAGAAGAATACATGAACAAAAGAACAATGGAAATTTATTGGTATGTATTGAATGATTTCATAAAGTTAAGTCAAGTCAAGGAGGAATAGGAAAAAGAATGTTCAGATATTATAATACAGAAATATAATCTCATTAAAAAAGGTTAAAAAGTATTAATAAGGAAGTCACGCACGGGTGGAGGGAAGACACGGTAAGAAGTAAGATATAAAAGTGAAATGGGGAAATGTTGGCATAGAAAAGAAAAATGAAATGATGAATGGATAAATATAATGTATATGGATAAGTAAAATGTATATGTATTAGTATGTAAAGATTATGTAAAGATTGTTTATATGTATTGCAACATTAATAATAATAATAAAGTTTTTTTTTTTTAAAAAAAAGACTTGTTTTCCACAAAAATGCTTGGCTGTCTTTTAAACTGCAAAGGTTTATTTATATTTTGCCGCCGTCTCCTGGCCCCATGCTGTAAACATCAATCTTTCCTTTGTCAAAGAACTACAATATTCATATAAACGGGTGCTTACTGAGAATGAAATGAACATAGATTGCTGGTCTGAAATTATGCCTAAATAACCTTGATTCAAATACCTATTTGTCACAGTACTCATGGTGTGTGTTGACAGCCAACATTCATATTCTCTCATGGTAAGCATTTGAAGAATATTCTTTAGTACATTATATTCTAGGGTATGTTTTTGCTGAGAGTTTTTTCCCTTGGTTACTCCAAGGGCACTCTGTGATAAATAACAGTGAAGATCAGACCTGGCAGTATCTTGTCATCTCCAAAAACAGAGCTCTCTTTATAGATAAGAAATATTAGGAGGTGGCATCCTTGGGGGGGAGGGGTGCATTGTGTGCATGCTAATGTAATTTCAGGTGGACTTAAATCACCAGCGAATGGAGTATGATGGGACCTTGAATATATATAGTCTGTTCTAACTAAATAGCGTCAAAGAGGAACAGGCTGAAATGGGGTGGGTTAACATATTCATTCCATAACTTTTCCAGCACTTCATTTATTGGTTCTAATACTGACACCCCTCTACCCTGGCCTTTGACACCTGAGGTGTATATTTGCAGAACCCACCCCTATATCTTGTGAGTGCATACTTTTGCAATAGTGCATTTTAAAAAAAAATCTTAAATTAAAAATACAACAACAAATTAAAAATACAACAATAATGCATTATTATTATTATTTTTAAATGCACTCTTGTTGTATCTTTAATTTGTTGTTGTATTTTTTTATTTGTTGCAGCCTACCCTGAGATGGGTGAACAGTGAGGGTCAGGCAACACGTCAAAACAATTAAAACTAATAGTCAGCTCACAGGGATGGAGTCTTCCATTCCTACCCTACCCCCGGCAACCCTCCACGCCCCATCACATATTGTTCAGGAAAGGCTTTCATGTTCTGGAGAGATACAAGTAGTGGAGGAGATGGGAGATGTTCCTTCTGTGAAATTCCTTGTGTTTACTTATCTTAGGATCAAAGGCAATTATCTGTGCTATGGGTTGAATATATGGTGGCTGAATGCCAAAAATATAAGGAGCTCTTGCACCTTTAATAAGTTGTGCTGAAGAGGGAATTTTTCTCTTCTAACAACTATTAAAGGTGCAGGTGCCCCATCGATGGAAGGCAGATCCATCTGAGCATTTGATCAACAGAAAGAGGAGGGAGTCAATATTTGCTGATACCTCCTCCCTCCTCCAGCCCCCTTGCACTCTCCAAAATCTGCTCCAGGGACCGTTTGGAACCGTGTAGAAAGTAGGGTTGCCAGGTGTCCACTATTTGAGCGGACAGTCCGCTTTTTTCACATTATGTTCACTATTTTTTTCCACAAAATAGTGGACATTTTTTTTTATTCAAAAGCTTTATGATGAAATGGTACATAATCTAAAGCTGTACAGTCAAAGAGAATAAGGATAGGAGAATCGCGTTTTGTCTTTTTTTTCATAAGTAAGAATGAGACAAAGATCGAATATCCACTGAACTCGATTCTCCGAAAAAATTATTAATCATACTCAATTGTTTCACAAGACATTTAAAAAATGGGGGGGGGGGGAAGGCACCTCTTGCCGGAGTTCTGCCCCGCCTGTTCCTGACTCGCGGGGAGAACAAAAGGGAGAGGCGCGAAAGAAAAAGACGCCTCTTCCTGTTCCTGACGCGCAGAAGCAGCAGCAAACCAGCTGCTTCTAGAGGCGCGGGGGGGGGGGAAGGCGGGCTTGGAGGAGACTTGCCCGACGACCTGAGGGAGCGAGATCCTTGCCCCAAGGATCGCCTCCCTAATACAGGAACGGTAAGAAGGAACCCCTGTTGGGAACTTGGGTAGCAAAGTAAAATGTAATTTAATATTTTACATATTATTATAATATATTTGATGTTTTGAATTTTAAGTAAAGTTTTGAAGTGATTATTTTAATACGTGTTAAAATGTTTGTAAGAAAATATTTAATTTAATTTAAACCCCCCTCCTCCGTTTGTCCGCTGTTTTTTGGAAGCAGACTTGGCAGCCCTAGTAGACAGTGCTGCAAGGCCAAGGGGTGTGGGGCTGCCTTACGTCTTTATTTCTAGCTCAGCTTGCTTTTCAAAGAAACTTCGGGGAGTGGGTAAGAGATTAAGCAGCAACACCATGTGAAGCAAATAACATTCCAAAGTAAACCCATTACAATCAAACGAAAATTAACAAATCCAGCAGTCATTAAAATAAACACAACCTAAGACATCACAAACATGATTTAATCCACCCTAAGCCTAATTAAAAAGCCACGTCTTCACAAGGTGTTTGAAAGAATACAATTAAGGATTCGGCAAAAAAATGCCTTGCTCTCATCCCATGGTTAGAAGACTGCTGGATCAGAGAGCCTTCTGCTAATGGACGGAACACTATGGGACATAACCAGTGTTTTTTCTTTCAGGGGATACTCAGTACCGGCACCTCTCTCTTTTGTTGTTTAAAAGTGTGGCACTTACTGTAACAACTTCATGGTGAGTACCGGCACCTATTTTTCTAGAGAGAGAGAAAGCACTGAATATAACCCAAACTTTTAAGGCCTGCACTTTCTTTCAGATTTAAGACTGAGTGCATCACTCACTCTGGTCACTTCTTTCCCTGGATCAGCCCCATCCCTGAGAGACAGAAAGAGAGAAAGCACACACTTCACTTTTGAGAGACATCTAGGTGAAAGTCAGATCCCGTAGAATTCATCTGAGCTTTAGAAAGCATAGAGAGCTGAAAAAGGAAGTGGGAAAGAGTGCCACCTTTCCAACTTCCTCCTTCAGTTCAGTTTGTTTTCCAAGAGAGAAAGAGGCAACCGCCTTCACCCTCCTCAAGCCCATGGAAGCAGTGGAGGGGTGCTCAGAGGTTTTCATGGGTGCCAGAAAAAAACTTAAAGGGTGCACCCATGGGTGTCATGTTGGCAAACTCTGCTATATGTAGAGATGGTGGAGATATCTGTTCCTTACATGCAGGAAGTTTCCCCGGTAACTGCAGAGTGGAGCTGACTTTCCCACTCTGAGTGGAACGGCCAGAAAGTGGTTCCTGAGTGCCTCTAGCTGAATGTGTTTAGAAACCTCCCCTACATTATCAGGCTTTCCAGGTGTGAGGTGGCTTCTAAACGTGTTTAACCATATGCAGTTAGGGGGCCCCTTCATTCCTTCCCGCTCAACATTGTACAGAGTCCTTTGTCACAAGTTGGGTACAGATTAACTGGGTTTTGTTTTCCAAAATGCTAGTTCTTTTGGAAAGAACTAGCCACTCGTGGGCCAGAGGTTCAGAAAAAGAGGAAGAGCTTCACACAGTATAATTGTTCACTCAGTGAATTCATTAACAAACAAGCACACGTCTCAGTACTCTCCAAAACTCACCTTTTCGACGAAGCATTCAGCTGAAACCCACCTCTCCCAGGGAAACCACAGCTAGGTCTTTTGGGAAAGTAGCAGGATTCAAATTGAATAAAGCCAAAACTAAAGTTCTAGGGAAAAACCTGACAAAAGAAGAGAAAGAAGAAATAGAGAGAGAAACGGGTCTTCAATTTGTAAAAAAAGTGAAATATCTGGGCATTAATATGACAGCCAAAAATCAGAACTTGTACAAAGACAATTATGAAAAAGTATGGAATGAAGTTAAAAAAAATCTGGAGATTTGGAACAATTTGAAGTTATCCTTGCTGGGCCGAATAGCAGTGATAAAAATGAATGTGCTGCCTAAATTATTATTTCTCTTCCAGGCGATACCGATTGTGGATAAGATGGAACCATTCAAGAAGTGGCAGAAGGATATATCAAGATTTATCTGGCAGGGGGAAAAACCCAGAATTAAGTTTAAGATTTTAACAGATGATAAGAAAAGAGGGGGATTCTCCCTGCCGGAATTGAGTATCTATTTTGAAGCTGCGGCCTTCTGCTGGCTGAAAGATTGGTTCCTACTAGAAGATACAGATGTATTAGACCTGGAAGGACATGACAATAAATTTGGATGGCATGCATATTTATGGTATGATAAGATAAAGGCCCACCAAGGCTTCAAGGTACATATAATTAGAAAGGCTCTATATAGAGTCTGGATAAAATACAAAGATTTGTTGGAAAGGAAAACGCCCAGATGGGTATCCCCATTAGAAGCGGTGGCCCATAAGAGGATAAATATGGAAGCGAATTGGCCGAAATATTCTGAAATATTAATACAAGAAGGTGAACAGGTCAGGTTGAAACCCTATGAGCAATTGAGAGATAAAATCGACGTTTGGCTGAAATATTATGAAATCAATGAACTCTTTAAGAAGGACAGAAAGACCGGCTTTCAAATGGAAAAGTCAAAACTGGAAACAGAACTGTTAGAGCCGAAAATAAAAAATTTGTCTAGGATGTACAATTTGTTGCTGGAATGGCATACACAGGATGAACTTGTAAAATCCGCGATGATAGACTGGGCCAAAGACGTTGGACATAACATTATGATGGCAGACTGGGAAAGACTATGGAAGACAGGAATAAAATTCACTGCTTGTAATCTGTTAAGAGAAAATATCATGAAGATGATATATAGATGGTACTTGACCCCAGTAAAGCTTGCTAAAATCTATCATTTGCAGGACAATAAATGCTGGAAGTGTGAGAACACGGAGGGAACATTTTACCATATGTGGTGGACCTGCCCGAGGTTGAAGGCCTTCTGGGAGATGATATATAATGAGTTGAAAAGAGTGTTTAAAATCACATTTGTGAAGAAACCAGAGGCCTTCTTGCTTGGAATGGTCAACCAGGAGATACCGAAGGAAGACCACACCTTTTTTTATGTACGCCACAACAGCAGCAAGAATACTGATTGCAAAACATTGGAAGACAAAGGACTTACCGACTCTGGAAGAATGGCAGATGAAACTGATGGAATATATGGAACTCGCTGAACTGACTGGGAGACTCCGCGACCAGAGGGAGGAAGCAGTGGAAGAAGATTGGAAAAAATTTAAAGATTACCTTAAAAAATATTATAAAGTATAAAATGACAAAATGTCAAAGAAATAGTAATTTACAGAGTAGAAGTAGAATATTGAAGCAGTAGAGGAGTAGATATAGAGGTAGAAATGTTTAAGAAGTTTAAGATATATAGAATGTTTAAGATAATATAAGAGATGGAAGCTTACTCGAAAGTAAATATAAGCTAAGAATTGCAATTTAAGATAAAGAAAGTAGAGTAAGTATAGAATTTTATGGGATAATAAGTTAAAATAAGTAGATGAAATTGCCAATTGAAACAATGGGAAAGTGAGAAACAGAGGGAGGGACAGGAGGAAGACAAACCATAATGTAAAGGGAATTAGAAAAGGAAAGAGATTATAAATGTAGTATTGTTTATTTTTGTTTTGTTTGTTGGTGTGTGAGTTTTGTTTGTTGTATGTTTATGTGTATAAAATTAATAAATATCATTTAAAAAAAAAGAAAAAAAAAGAAACCACAGCTAGGTCTGGGTAAATGCAACTGTAAGGAGCTATTAGAATTCCTCAGCAGCAGTTATTATTCAACAGCAGTTAAGGAGATGGGAAGGGGGTGGGCATCAGCTTTGAGCCGAAGAAAGGTTAGAAGGCAAGCAACAGGGCTACTCTTTATACCTCCTAGCTATGTAGGAGCTGATTATCCACAAGGAAACATCACATAGCTGGAAGCTAGGTCAGTAAAACTCCAGTCAGGTTTGCAATGTGGGTGGTCCAGCCCTGCCCAGAACCAGAGGCTGGGGTCTCCTCAGAGAAGTAGGAAGAGAGCCCCCATCAGCCTTGGGGAGCCATTTGACCCATATCAACCTGTGTCAGGCTTCAGGGAATCTGACCCCCCTCCCTCATGGCAGGCTGCCAGTAATGGAAAGACAAGAAGCTCTTACCAAGGTCTTTTATTCAATATTCACAGAGAGACATAGAAATGTTGTCTCTTGGATAATGGTGTTGCTCTAAGAGTCTAAGTAATCTCCTCCTCCCTTCCCTCTCAGTCGTCATCAGCAGCACCCGCTTTATGGCAGCTGCGTAAGGCCATTTGTCTATTCGCTTTCTGCTCTACCACTTTCACTGCTCATTGGGTCCTAGGAGAAGAAGGGTCTGGAATGGTTTCTAGCGATAGCGTGTCAGCCAGCTGCTCCGGCTCTGCTGCTCTCCCCTCCTCTTCTCCCATTATCTCCCAACTTTGTCTCTCTTCTGTCTCAGAGCCATGACCTTCTGCAAACCACTGTTGTAAATCTATACTGTCTTCCTCTTCTATGGGAGGTGCAGGAGGAGGGGGGGCGGTCTCCACCATTCCTGCTCAGTCCAGTCCAGTCCCCGACACCCTGTCCTAAGACCCTTTACACACTCCGAGTCACTCTGTTATAAATGTTTGTTAATAATGCAGGTGCACTGGCTATATCTTAAACCCCTCACACCCTGCCCTCCGAGGTTCGACTCAGGACCGACCTCCCTCAAAACGCTGGAGATCCCAGTAACAAGAGTGCTCACGTCCAGCTGGCGTGGCCAGTTATACCCCCGGCTCCAGGCTATCCCGATGAAAACCTCTTAACCTACAGCCCTGGGTTCTATTTACTAAGAAACCCCTTTGCTGTCTCAGCTGGCTAGACTCTGCTAGCTACACTGTGGCGTTCAAGGTTTACACCCTCCTAGCCCCTCCTTAATGAAACTCTAGGACACAGACTATCTCCAGTTTTGTCCTCTCTCTGAGTTCACTATATTCAGCCTTGATATAATACGCTGGACCTCATAGATGACGATACTTCAATGGCTTAAACGAGAACAAGTTTTTATTGTGTAACAAGCATAATGGTTTCAGACTTTAATACATGTAGTTCTTGGTTTCTTTACAGTTTCTAAAGCTTCCTAAAGCCTACCCATAAACCTCCCTCAGTCTACTCTATCTATCTCCTCCCTCTCCAGATCCTCTCTATCTCTCTCTCAACTCCCACACAACACCAACCAACTGACCAACTGTCGTTCCCCCCTTTTAAACCCCCAGGAGGTTCCGCCTCTCTGGAGTGAACTGCCATTTAACAGGTTCTATGGTTTAACCTTTTAATCGCTGGGGAAAACTTAACATTCTAAAAGGCCAAAAGGGCTGGTTCGCCACACCATGACCTTCTGCAAACCACTGTTGTAAATCTATACTGTCTTCCTCTTCTATGGGAGGTGCAGGAGGAGGGGGGGCGGTCTCCACCATTCCTGCTCAGTCCAGTCCCCGACACCCTGTCCTAAGACCGGAGGTGTCCACACCATGTGCCTGGTTTCTTGACCATCACTCAGTCCTCTGCTCCCCACAGTGGCCAGCCCGATGTCTCAGTGGCAAGATCAGAAGCAGGACCTGAGCACAAAGCCGCTTCCCGCCCTGAGCAGGAGTTGCGGGCGTCATGACGACCCGACCCGCTCAGCCCCTATACGATTGGTGGGGATTCCCGCCTGCATCGCTCGCGGGCCGACCAACTCGGTCGGCCGGTGGGTGTGTCCTGCTTCCTTTAAGCAGGAGACGGGCGGGAATTTCTCCATCTTGGTCCTGTGTCATTATTTCTCACGGAGAGGGAGGGACATTGCCACGCAACAGCATTCTCCCCACTTGTTATTCCCAGCAAGTGGCCTTCAGAGGCATACTGCCTCCAACACTGCGGGCATAACATCATTGACATGGCAAGGAGCCCTAGATAGTTTTATCCTTCACAAAGATCTTGTTTTAAAGCCATCCGAGTTGGCAGCCATTACTACCTGTGTTGTGCGAGCAAGTTCTATAGCGAAACTGGAGGCATGGCATAAGCTTTGCGTCTTGTAGGTCCACAGTGCATGCAAAACTCAGCACATGCCCATCAGCTGCTAGAGCTGGACTGCTTTCCAGGAGAAGCCACACTCTAACGAGGCAAAGTCCTGTGACTCACCGAACATGCATCCATTCGAAATGTTGCTCTTGTCCGCCTCTTCACCTCCCTGCCCCCCATTAATGCCTATGGTTCCTCTGCCGGCCCACATTTTTGCAAAGCCAGATTTTCTGCTGAGCTGCATGCTTCACTGCTTGCCGGCAGCGAGTCTGAGATCACCGCCAGAGATGAAAGTCACCACCTTTTTAATATCTGGGAGAGGTATTTTGCGAACACTTAATAATTTATTTGTTTTAATATTTCTCTCCTCCTGAGGTTTGGGCAATGGGGACTCGAATTAATGAAAGCATCTGTCTTCGCAGATGCGGGGAGAGAGAGAGAGAGAGAACTGGAAAATAGTACAAATGAAAGCTATAAATATCCTCTAAGCAAAGTGTGCTCCCTCCCCTCGACTCTGATGGCTGTGGAAAACAAATTGCAGTATTTAATTCAAGTTGAAATGGGCAGGGCGAAGAAATACCAGTACAATTTGTTTGTCCTACGTGTGGCTTTTCTGAGGAAGCCAGTATATGTTAGAAAAGGCATGTTTGCCACGGGTACATATTTCATTAGCCCAGCCTTCTCCCATCTAGTACTGTCTTCTGGGTGTTGCTGGACTGGGTGTTGCTGGACAACTCCCATCACCCCTGACCATTGGCCATGCTGGATCCTATGGGACTTACCATCCAAAGCATCTCTGGGGTCAACAGGCTGGGGAATCCCACATTAGGCCAATGCCAGAGAATGATGAGAAGGCAAGCACATGGTTGGTTCTACTTGTGGCACATTAGAGTTGTCCCGAGAGGAGGGGCGGGAAACCTTTTTTGGTCTGAGGGCCACATTCCCAAGCATATTCCCATCCATATTTGTTTTTTTCTTCAGTGGGTACTGAGTCCTTAGGGTGCCCATTTGTTCTAAGAGCCCCCACAGGATCACACTCCTTGTGTTTCTCACTGAGGCCAAGGTCTGGACCCTGGTGACTCCCAACAGGATCACTGGAGCAGCAGTAAACGCAGGAACGTAAGAAGCTGCCTTATTCTGAATCAGATTTGTTGGCCCATCTGGTTCAGTATTGTCTACACAGACTGGCAACAGCTCTCCGGGGTTTGAGACTAGGGACATTCCCTGCCCTATTTGGAGATGCTTCAGAGATGTTCTGCTACTGGACCATGGTTCTTCCGTAGCTCAGTGGTGATGGGATATATACAAATATCTGTCTGGAAGCAGCCACAGTCACCTTGTAAGATATGCCATGTGTGTGTCATTGTGCATATTAAGGGCTGGCAATCTGTAAAACGGATTGGCCAGAAAAGTTCTTCATTAACAAGATCTCTGGCAAGGGTGAAAAAGCGAAAATGTATGATGTTTTCCTTCTCGGTTACTGTTTAGTAACAGGCTGGAAAATATGTAGGGAAAGGTTTTGCATTTAAATAGGGAATCTGCAAGGTCCTGCGATGCAAAATGAATCTGTGTTCTGTCCTTGAAATGTGACTTGCTTTCCTGAAACAATTACGTTTTTTCTACAGTAATCTGAGGTATGAAGGGAGATATTCCTCATTCCACGTGTTAGAGTACATAATACAAAAATGGAGTAACAAAGAGATGAAGGTGGTCATGATGATGATGATAGAATAATAGAATCGTGGAATCATGGAATTGTAGAGTTGGAAGGGATCCTGAGGGTCATCTAGTCCAACCCCCTGCAATGCAGGAATAACACAGCTAATAATAATAACACCCAGCATCAAATGAGTCAGGCTATTTGTCCATCCAGTCCATCGTTCCCCAACCTGGTGCTATATAGAATTTCAGACTTCAGCTCTCATCAGCCAGCTGAGGCTAATGGGCTTTGTAGTCCAAAACATCTGGATGGCACTAGGTTAGATCTAGTCCACTATTGTCTGTTAGAAAATTCAAGTCTAGGTCCCCATAAATTCTACATTGACGCGGGTGGCACTGTGGTCTAAACCACTGAGCCTCTTGGGCTTGCCGATTGGAAGTTCGGTGGATCAAATTCCAGCGACAGAGTGAGCTCCCTTTGCTCTGTCCCAGCTCCTGCCAACCTAGCAGTTTGAAAGAGCACCAGTGCAAGTAGATAAACAGGTACCACTGTGGCGGGAAGGTAAACGGCATTTCCGTGTGCTCTGGCTTCCGTCACGGTGTTCCGTTGCACCAGAAGTCATGCTGGCCACATGACCTGGAAAGCTGTCTGTGGACAAACGCCAGCTCCCTCAGCCTAAAAGCGGGATGAGCGCCACAACCCCATAGTTGCCTTTGACTGAACTTAACCGTCCAGGGGTCCTTTACCTTTACCTTTACATTGACTATAGCCCTGGAGGTTATTAACTACCAGAGCAAGAAATATATAATCTTAAAAGTGAGCTAAGCAATCCACCTCCATTTCTACTACGCCCTGGCAACATTTTCATTTATGCTTTACACTGTCAATAGTTGAGCAAACCACGTGATCCGAGACAACTAGGCAAACGTGGGTCTGGTTTCTCAATGAATTTATTCTTCTTGAAGCAATTGAAGTTTTGCATTGCCTTTGTCAATGAATTTGCCATGTTTGGCATGTAATCTTTATCATTAATATTATTCCACTAGACTGGAGAAGGCCTTTGCACTGTGAATAATGCCTTGTCAAATAGCCACAGCTGTGTTTACTGCCCGATGCACTTTACGAATGAAAGGGAAATAGCACAGACACTTACTCAGAAGTGGGCAGCCAGCATCATCCATAGCAAGGTTAACAGCTTATAACTGACATTATGGTTGTCAAGTCTCAGGGAGCAAGCCTCAGAGCAGGGTGAGGTTGGGTAGATCATTTAGGCATGTGGGTCAAAGCTGGAATCAGGAGATCAGTGGAAGAGTCAGGCTGGAATGCTATGGAAAAGAAGTAAAACCAAATCATGAAGACTGGATAGCTCAGTTGGTTAGAGCAGTGTTCCCCAACCTTGTGCCTCCAGCTGTTTTTGGACTACAACTCCCATCATCCCTTGCTAGCAAGACCAGTGGTCAGGGATGATGGGAATTGTAGTCAGAAAACAGCTGGAGGCCCAAGGTTGGGGAACACTGGGTTAGAGCATGGTGCTGATAATGCCAAGTTTGTAGCTGTATGGTACAGCTGCATATTCCTGCATTGTAGGGGTTTGATCCAGATTATCCTGAGGTTCCCTTCCAACTCTATGATTCTACCCCTTCCAGTTCTATGATCTGGTGAGTCAACAGCAGATTCCTAGAAGGAATAGAATCATAGCATCGTAGAATTGTAGAGTTAGAAGGGACTCTTGAGAGTCATCAAGTCCATCCCTCTGCAATGCAGGAGTCTCAGCTATTTGAGGGTTATTGGTAGAGCTTGGGGTGGGGGAGAAATTTGGTTCAGTTCACATTTAAAGGCAAAACCAACACATGCTTCAAAATTCACACTTTTCTGAATTTTGCAGAAAATGCATATACAATGTTAAAATGTGGATGCAAAGGCATGCTCTAGTGAAAAGAATATGTAAAAATGCATTATAGTGTGGGGGGTACTTTGCAAAAATGTATATAGAAGGAAAAGGTGCATACAAACGTGTATATCAGAATGCTGATCAATATTCATGAGGACTTTTTAAAGAATTGCAGGTTGATGTGGAAATATGGAGCATGGCCCTTAAGATTTTGAAAATGAGAAACTGAAATTGACAGATTCACCCATTCCTAGAAACTGACAGAATCTGGACAGTGCACAATTTTACTCGCTAACCTGATTAGCATACTCATACAGCCCTGCCCTTTCCTAGCCTGTTCCTATAAGATTACCCAATTTCTCCAGTCTTCCTTTCAAGTGTGTGCCAAGAAATCATGCCTCACTTCTGCCAGGTCTGTATATAGAGGCTGCTGCCACAGGGAATACACAGGTTGCAGAAAGCTGGCTGTCACCATTCCAGCAGCAATTTACACTCTGGCAGATCCCATTTCCTCACCATTGTCACGTTGGAGCAAGCTTAGTGTCATCCAATAGGATTTACAATGACTTTGGCACAATTGGCACAATGTAAATGGCTTGGGGTCTTCAATCAGAGTCGCAAGACAGCCTTTCTGCTCCGTTTTATGTGGTAGTCTTGAAGAGACCTGTTATCTTTTTAAAGACTAATTTAGGGAACTGCAATACAGGTGTGTGTGTGTGTGTGTGTGTGTGTGTGTGTGTATGTGTGCAAAATGACTTATGAATTAAGGACTCTGTGAATTAAGAACTCAGGCTAAGTAGGTGGCCCTTATATTTGTGCAAAAGGGGGAAATGTGGAAAACCACACAAATGTTGGATAAAGAAAAACTGTTAACATTTAATAAGACCAAGAATAAAAGAATAAGGAATGAAATGTGATCACCCCAATGGGTTTTGAGCCACTAGGCAAAGCTGAAGATTCTCTTTTTTATTCGTTTTTAATGCTTTTATTAACTTATTATACCAACACCAACACAGACGTCACTCACAAGACAAGCATACAAAAAGATATAACTACACATATAGAACAAACGATACACATACACCCCTATTTCAATTCTTATTCATTTCTATTTGACTTCCTTCCCCCTCAACACAGGTCCGGTTGTATAAAGTCATACCTTGTGTTGCGTCCGCTTCATGTTGCGTCTTTTCGCGTTACGTCCCGCGGCAACCTGGAAGTACCGGAACAGGTTACTTTCAGGTTTCGCCACTTGCGCATGCACAGAAGTGCTAAATCGCGCTTTGCGCATGCACAGAAGTGCCAAATCGTGCCGCGCGCCTGCGCAGATGCAGCGCTTCGAGTTGCGGGCATTTCACGTTACGGACAGGCGTCCAGAATGGATCCCGTCCATAGCATGAGGTACCACTGTATTTAATAAACTGTTTCTTTCTCAATTGCTCTTCTCCATTTTTCCTCTATAACTTACATTTTTACACCATATTTTATTTTGCGGAAATTAGTCCAGACAGGTCCAAGTATTAATTTGAGGACACTGCTTTTTCAGGTATTCACTATATTTTCCCCATTCTTTTTGAATTTTTTTGTTTGGATTGGTCTCTAATTGCCTCTGTCAGTTTAGCCAATTCTAAATAATCAAATAGCTTATCTTGCCATTCTTTTTTTTGTTGGGATTGTTTCATTTTCCCAATTTTCGGCAATTAGAATGCTTACTGCTGCTGTCGCATAAAGAAAAATTCTCTTATTTTCCTTTGCAATATCTGGCTCTAATATTCCCAGTAAAAAGGCTTCTGATTTTATTTTTTTTAAAAAAAGGTTTGTTTGAATATTTTCTAGGCTGAGCTGAAGATTCTCAATGCATGGATGAGATGTTGAGGTTGGGAGATATTTTATGCCTGATATTATTAAAATATTTAGGGCAGATCTGTGAGGTTCTGCACATCTTTTTCCTCCATGACTGGTGGTGCAGGCCACTTTCGAGATGGATGGATGCCAACAACAAATGAAGCTGAGAGCCAGTGTGGTGTAGTGGTTAAGAGTGGTAGACTCGTAATCTGGGGGACCGGGTTCGTGTCCCCGCTCCTCCACATGCAGCTGCTGGGCTAGTCAGACTTCTTTGAAGTCTCTCAGCCCCACTCACCTCACAGAGTGTTTGTTGTGGGGGAGGAAGGGAAAGGAGAATGTGAGCCGCTTTGAGACTCCTGAAGGGGAGTGATAAAGCGGGATATCAAATCCAAACTCTTCTTCTTCTTCTTCTTCCTTCTGCTGAGTCAGACCATTGCTCCATCTAGCTCAGAATTATCTACACATTGATTGTAAGGGAGCGAGTGGTGCTGTGATCTAAACCACTGAGCCTCTTGGGCTTGCCGATCGGAAGGTCGGCGGTTCAAATCCATTGCTCTGTCCCAGCTTCTGCCAACCTAGCAGTTCGAAAGCACGCCAGTGCAAGTAGATGAATAGGTACTGCTGTGGCGAGAAGGTAAATGGCATTTCCGTGCGCTCTGACTTACGTCACGGTGTCCTGTTGTGCCAGAAGCAGTTTAGTCATGCTAGTCACATGACCCAGAAAGCTCTCTGCGAACAAACGGCGGCTCCCTTGGCCTGAAAGCGAAATGAGCACCGTACCACATGGTCGCCTTTGACTGGACTTAACTGTCCAGGGGTCCTTTACCTTTTTACCTTATACACTGATTGACAGCAGCAGTCCAGGATTCCAGACACAGTTTTCTCACAGCCCTACCCGGAGGTCCTGGGGATTGAACCTGGGACCTTCTGTGTGCAAAGCAGATGCTCTACTACTGAGCTATGGCTTTTCTCCTAAATTCCACACAGATTTTGCCATTAGGGTCAAGGTGAAGGTGGGAAACAATTTTTTTCTTGCCCTTCTGCCCGAAACAAAGGCTTGTTCTGCAGAAATCAGAATGGAATTTGTGCTAAATGGAACCAGCTTCCCGCCAGCAGAAGAGGATTCTGAGATAAAAGGCTGTGTCACGGCTTTATCAGCATTTCAAATAACCCCCCCCCCAAACTCACAAAACAACACGGTTCTCATCTCTTTAATGTCAGGGAAGGGGAGTTTGCTGTCATTCTAACTTCAAACAGTATACACAAACCCTGGGAACACCACAAAATGTGGAATATGTCAAAAGGACAGGGCATGCAACTCCCCCAAGGTCTATCTTCCATCATAAATTCATATCCAGATGGCCGGACGTGGAGATGCTTCCCTGCTAAGATGTTTGCACATCTACCCAGAATGGGGCAGTGTTATCTAAGGCAACACATTAATTCTCACTCTCCTCTTGCTTGCAGTCCTGAAAAGCTATGCAGCTTAGAGAGAGAATCTCATGATAGCTGGGAAGGGAGGTCTTTCGATGCAGAGAACCACTTGCTTGAAAGTGATGCTTTAAAGAACCCAGGGATCCTCTGTGTGTGTACCCCTAAAATACACATCAAGCTTCTCTCCAATGTGTCAGGTCTCTTAGAGAAGAGGTTTGGTGCATAGGTGCGATTGCTGTGCATTCCTCGGACCCCACAATATTTTGATGTAGGGAGCCAAGCTCCCCCCCAAAAAATTGAGGGGGCAGAAGAGGCCCCCTCCTGGAGATGTGCATTCAACTGCCCACCCACCACACCTGGAGGAAAGTTACTAAAATCTCTCCACACATAATCAAACCTTTACAAACTCACACACATATACGCCCAAAACAGATTGTGGGCTAAAAGTTCTCCACAAATGTTCAACAGCTGTGTGTGCCTGCACTTTTTTTTAAAAATCAAGATATAAGTTCTATTTCCCAAACAGTTTTCATGTCCAACTGTTTGAAAAATGTGGAGCTGTAGCATTTGAAGTGTTTGTCTAAACTAGGACAAAGTGTGCTGAAAATGACTGAAACAGATTCAAAAGGTAGTAATACAGAGTGAATGGTTTTCTTCCTTTCCTTAATACATGCTTTTTAAAAGATGCTTTTTTAAATAAATAAATAAATAAATAAACCTCCCTAAGTACATACATTACGGTATATGTGTATAATATTATTCTTTATGGAGCTCAATTTGGCGTTCAAAATTACCTCCTTTCTCAACACTGTGTTGCAAATATATCATATTTTGAGCATGGCTGAGTCACATTTTACATTTTTAACAAACCTACATTTTAGATGCTGTTTTGCCAGATTTAAACACAGCCTCCATGGAGGCATCTGTTGCAGCCATCTGCTGCAGACAAGTGATTTGGGAGTCTCATTCTTAACCCAAGCTTTACAGAGGCTGGTCTCTCAATGAGGGCAGCAATAGTCTTTGTTTGTACCTTTGGGACCGCAATGAACGACTGGGGCAAATTACTGGCCATGAGAAAGTCCGGGACGAGTCTGGGATTTGGTGGGGTGTGAAATGTTTCCCCTTGAGAAAGGGCCTTCTCCCCCCACTCCAAATATACCTCAGATAAGTTTGTTCTGTGTCAGTTTGATTACTTTGAAGTTGCGATGGAACACAGTCCTGGAAAACAAGGGGAGCCAGTTGACTTTCTCCATCTTCTGGCATTGTGCTGAGATGCAAAGGGGGAAAAACTGGAAGAAGGGAAGTGTCACTCATGCAATGAGAAAGATGTTTAGGACACCCTGAAGTTCCAGTGTTGTTGGTTGTGAACCAGACTGGGATGTTGAGAGGTCTTTTCCACTCTGCCCTGCTGTGACCTGGCATAGCTCTGGAGAAGGAAGAGTTGGACATGGAACGCTGAGCAACAGTGCTGCCGCTGGAGAAATGGAAAGTTGGTTTGCCTGGGGCGAGGGTGGGAAATCCTTCGCCCAGGATCTCCAGGGAGAAGGGAGGAACTAAGTGCAGTGGAAGATGAGTGAAAAGGGGAACGTAGTGACTGAGAAGGCAATGAAGAAAGAAGGGAGTAGAGAAATTCTCACACAGGTCCTGTGTTCTCAGTTGGCTAGTTTCTGTTAAGTGTAATGGGTTAATTGACATTGAAATGGAACATGCCTGTATGTGTATTGTCAAAGGTTTAACTGGAAAATTCTACTGGAGTATACTGAAGCTAAGAAGAACTCTCTTAGCACCTACATGTATTGATAATTAGCTGTTGATGTCCTCTGCTAGTTCTCACGTGGTGTTTAACTTTAGATTATGTGAGAGAGGTATCAATGTGAGAGAGGTATCAATTGCAAAACACCATTTTAGGGAGTTGATGTTTGAGTTTTTCTCTGGAAGCCACAGAGAAAAAAAGGATGTGCTAATGAGGTCTCCCCCGAAAGCAGCTCCAGGCTAGTGGAGAGAGACAGATTTCTGATTTTAGGTCTGTTTGGAGTTATTTCAAATTAGTAAGAAGATGGAACCTGTGCTGGACGTGCACATGGTGTCATACAACTGTTTGGATGTATCATCCTTTTATATATATATCTGTTTTTGGAACAAGTTCTGTAATTAAAGCTTTTGAATCATATTGATGGGTCTGGACGCTTTATTCCAAGAGGAGTTGGTTTTTATGCATCCTATTTCTTTAAGCTGTTCAATATTAATATCTACAATAGTTTCTACACACATACCTCTATCTTCCATCCAAGGAAGCATCATTATCAGAGTTCAATGGTACATTTCCATGAAGCAAAGAACACTCAAGAATGGTATGAAGCCAAACCATATGGAGCAAGTGTATGGCAGGGGATAGGGGATAGTCCCAAGGGCCCGACAGAAGGGAGCTTCCTTGCCATTGATTCCTCAACCCCAGCCTTAAAAGGAAGGCTGAATTGGAATACAGATGATCTGTAAAAAATAAATAAATAAATAACAGGCACATCTAATTTCCATGATTTGCTCTGAAGCCATCCTATCAGGCCCAAAGCTGATGTAGTATTTGACCCCAAGTTCAACTGTCTAACCATTAGTTCGAATTGATCTGCCATGCATGCTTGGCATCATTCCACCCAATTGAATATATATGGTAATAATGGCAGAAAAGTCTTGTTTGGTTTATTTTTTACATGGGACAAGCGTCTGGTTCTTATTTCATTTGCAGGCTCTAGGGCTTCACACACATTAAAAGCAAATTATATATTGCATTACAGCCTCATAATCCAGATAGTCCTTAATGAAACCAAGTGATACGAAGAGAAGTCACAAGGTTTGGCTGGTCTAATACCCAAAGTTCAATGCAATCTAATTCTTCTTCTTTTTTAAAAAAGTGCATATTCAGATTGATTGCCTCTAATGACTGAATCTTCTGTTTTAATTGCAAGTGTCAGAAGCAATTCATCAATAGAGAAGATATTAATCGCGGTATTAAAAAGCAATATTGCTTATGATCACTAAGAGGAATTTGCATTCTCTCCGCCCCCCCCCTTTGGCCTCCGAAAACCCGAAGGATGTCTCTGTTGTGATTAACTTAGGATTGTGTCGTTACAAATAGGGAATCTAGAAATGTTACAGGAACAAACAGGGTCACCAAGAAGTGGAACAGGGGGTACTGATATACCCTCAGCAGGCGCCCCCAACTTTGAGCTTTTATTCTTTCTTTCTTTTTGTAAAAAAAAAGTGTTTCTAGCCCTTGTGGAAAGTTATGAAGCAAACTGGAGGCAGCAATGCTTCTGAAAAGCAGCTGCTGAAAATCACAGGAGGGGAGAGTTGCTCTTGTGCTTGAATCCTGCTTGAGGGTTGTCAAATTTTCACATTTTTTTGCGGGAAATTCCCTTATTCCGAATAGGATTACTCGCAAGAAAAGGGAAAGGCTGACAGCTATGGATTGGCCATGGGCCTCATCCAGCAGGCTATTCTTACGCTCTTAGGTTGCAATGTGCTACCCAAGATCCTTTTAAGTCAGAAGTAAGACCATTGAGTTCAATGGGGCTTACCCCCAGGTAAGTGTGAACAGGTTGCCATATGTCCTCTTTTCCCAGGACACATCCTCTTTTTCATGGGTAGAGTCGTCATAGCGACCCATAGTTAAAAGTAGAAGTTGGCAAATGTATCCTTTTTTTTTTTTTTTTTTGCAATTCAAAATATGGCAACCCTATTTTCAAGTGCCAGAATAATAAAAGAAAACCCTGACGATGTGTCAGAAATTCCTATCACTTCCCCAACTTTCAAAGCCTGCTCCCTCCCAGTTAGAGGGCAAGGCAATTGCTTCTTTTCTTGTTGGAGAAAAATTGTGTATCTTGCAGATCCAACGTCTTAGCTAGCTTATGAATATCAGAAGCAAAGGAAGTATAAAAAGCCCCGATGTGTGACAAAATATTCAGACAGCCAACCATGTATTTCCTTGGATTCTGGATTCTGGTTGATAAGGATTTTGAGTGATGCCATTTTGATGCCTCAGAAGTAGGGGCCAGGAGAACCTTCTGAGGGGGGAACGACCAAAGAGCAACAAGATATACACTTCATGAAGCTTTTGAAGCTTTTGGATATTTGCAAACAGGATATCAGGAGGCATGAGGATTAGCTTGCAGGTTTTAAAAAGGAAAGCAGGTAGTTTTCCAGGGCGGGAAACACACACACACACACACACACACACACACACACACCAGAAACATCAGGTTTGGTAGTGTCTGCATGTTTGTATGTAAGTCTCATATGCATATTTAAATAGTAGTACTGTTAATGTTGAGGGGACCCAGGTGGCGCTGTGGGTTAAACCACAGAGCCTAGGGCTTGCTGATCAGAAGGTCGGCGGTTCAAATCCCTGCGACGGGGTGAGCTCCCGTTGCTCGGTCCCAGCTCCTGCCCACCTAGCAGTTCGAAAGCACATCAAAGTGCAAGTAGATCAATAGGTACCGCTCCGGCGGGAAGGTAAACGGCATTTCTCTGGTTCGCCAGAAGCGGCTTTGTCATGCTGGCCACATGACCTGGAAGCTGTACGCCGGCTCCCTCGGCCAATAAAGCGAGATGAGCGCCGCAACCCCAGAGTTGGACACGACTGGACCTAATGGCCAGGGGTCCCTTTACCTTTACTGTTAATGTTTGTCATTAATTGTGGGGTGGGACAGCCTCACAATGGCTACATTTAAAATATTTAAAATATTATTAACTAAAAATATTTAAAATATTATTAACTAAAATATTTAAAATATTATTAACTAAAAATATTTAAAATATTATTAACTAAAAATATTTAAAATATTATTAACTAAAAATATTTAAAATATTATTAACTAAAAATATTTAAAATATTATTAACTAAAAATATTTAAAATATTATTAACTAAAAATATTTAAAATATTATTAACTAAAAGAGCTCACCCTGCAATAACATAAAAAGGGCATAACCTACCCCACCCAACTTAAAGATGAACGTCACTTAAGAGTATCAGTAGAAACAACTAATAGCTCGGAAGGTAGCGCACGAGACTCTTAACCTCAGGGTCATGGGTTCGAGTCTCGCGTTGGGCAAAAGATCACTGCATTTCAGGGGGTTAGACTAGATGACCCTCACGGTCCCTTTCAACTCTACAATTAAAATGCATATATGAGTGAACATAACATACATAAATGTAGTCTATTCCGTAAATTGCTTGGGGGGGGGAGTTTATAATGCATAGAGTATCAAGGGGGAGTGGTGGTGGGGTTGACAAGCAGAGCAAGGAAGGGACAGAGGTGCACCCCACCCCCGCCGTCCAGTATGTTAAATATGCAGGTAAGTTATCAACGTCATATCCAATGCAAAATTTCAAAAGCTCTTGGATACAGTCAAGAATAAAAAATTGCATTCATTGGATTGTATCCATTGCAGCTCTAATGGGGTTTCCACCATCTCCCCACCCTCCTCCTGCAACCCCCCCATCTGTTCTGGGCTTTCCCCAAGCACTCTAGAGCAGATTTGGGGTAGGCACAAGGAGGCCCCACAGGGGAGGGGGGGGGAAGTCTCACTGCACGGGCTAAAATTATTTTGCTGATGGGAAGGTGATGTAGCACTGCATTGGATGCAAGCCATCATATTTGTTCGTTCAAATATCACTTTCCTCTACCATTAACGTTCCCCAGAGACTCTGGAAGCTGAGTAGGTCACCCACTTTACATGGGACAAAACAATTTGGAAACCTCAAGTGCCATGAGGTGATGGAAGCTAAGACAGCTAAAATTGCTATGCCTGAAAATGCCGGTTGTTAAGTCACCGAAAGCAGCCGTTTTAGTTGAGAAAGTCTATGCCTCTGCTTATTTGGTTGATTGGCTTGTGGGGGGAAACATTGTCATGCTGCATTCATCCAGTTTCCTAGAATTGTTCACGGCTGAGGAAGTTTTTGTATGACCCTTATGTCACCGTAATATATTGTGGGCTGACAAAAGACACCTTTTCATTTTTGGAAGATAGCTGCACCCTCTGACACTGAAGAGTTCACCCATCTATTGAGAGCAGATGTCTGTGCTATTTTAAAATGTCAGCTACAGGAGCACCAGGCATTAATAAACTAACCAAGCAGCAAGGACAGGGAAAAAGGCCTTTAGTGGAATTCTGCAAATTCAGCTGGATTAAGTTCATCCCAGACTATAGAACTGCACACTTCACTGGTGAGGAGCCAGCGACTACGGGAAATCCCAAGATCTGTGCAGAGAGGCCTGGAGATGCATTTTGTCCTAAGACTTGAGTTTCCCACCCTTACATGATTGGGTGACTAATGTGACCCAAAGGAAAATAGTGCTGCTATGTTTGTTTCCAAAGTTTATATTCTAGAATCTTTGGGAAGAAATGTACCAAAATGATTGCTTCTTCCCCCAGAAACTGAAAGTGAAGGATGTTCATATGAACATTGGAAGCTGCCTTTCCACCAACTCAGACCATTGGTTCATTGAGCTCAGTATCGCCCACTATCAGAGACTGGCAAGACACTGGCGAGTGTGCCCCGGGGGAAAGGGGGCTGGAGTCTGACTCAGGAGAGGGGGGCAGTGATTTGTGGCAAGAGTCGGAGCCAAGGGAAGCTTCAGGGCTGGAGGGTTGAGCACAGGGTGGGTTAGAAGAAGAGGAGGAGCAAGCACATCAGGTCTCTCCTTCACCACTGTCTCCCAGAACCAGGAGGGGACTGAAGAGGGAAGAGCAGAGGCAACTTCCACGCAGGCGTAGTCTCTGGCTGCATGTGCGCAGCCCCTCGGGGGAAGGTTCGTAAGCTAGCAGAGTGGGCCCCTGTTGCTTCAACTGCTCCGTGGAGTGAAGACTTTGGAAAAGCAGCCTAGATGCGAGACTGGTATGCATGGGTATTTGTTGCCGTAGAAATGACTAAGTGCCAGCTTTGACAATTAAAGAAGCTCTGCTATGTGCATTCCTTTGGCTAAGGAGCACCCTCGACACCCACACTGACTGGCAGCAGCTCTCCAGGGTTTCAGATAGAGATCTCTCCCAGCTCTACCTGGAGATGCGACAGATTGAACCTGAGACCTTCTCCACTGAGCTACACCCCTTCGCCAGTTCAATGTCTGACGGCTCTGATAGGCCAATGATTTGTTGTTGTTGTTCAGTCGTTCAGTCGTGTCCGACTCTTCGTGACCCCATGGACCAGAGCACGCCAGGCACGCCTATCCTTCACTGCCTCTCGCAGTTTGGCCAAACTCATGTTAGTAGCTTCGAGAACACTGTCCAACCATCTCATCTTCTGTCGTCCCCTTCTCCTTGTGCCCTCAATCTTTCCCAACATCAGGGTCTTTTCTAGGGAGTCTTCTCTTCTCATGAGGTGGCCAAAGTACTGGAAAGCCAATGATATCTCTCTCCAAAGGAGATTCCGACTAAACATTCAGAAAAACTTTCTGACAGTAAGAGATGTTCAGCAGTGGAGCAGACTCCCACGAGAGGTGGTGGACTCTCCTTCCTGGGGGGGGGGGTTTAAGCAGAGGTTGGATGGCCACCTGTCATGGATGCTTTAGCTGAGATTCCTGCATTGCAGGGGGTTGGACTAGAGGACCCCCCCTTCCAACTCTAAGATTCTATGATGGGTTCAACCAGGAGAGCTGCAGTTAGAGAACACTGCCACCACCTTAGACAGTCCTGAGTGATTCTCCTGAAAACAGTTCCAGCACACCTGTTATGGGAGTGGAAACCACAAGCCCACAAAAATTATACTCCCGTTCCTGGGAGCAGGTCCCACCAAGTTCATTGGACTTCTTCCTGGCTAGTCATGTGGAAGATGGCACTGCTAGGCAATAATAATTCATCTAAGTGGGTAGAATTAAAGAGAAAAGAAGGAAGTACAGCGTTTGAATGGGATAAGCTTGCATTTGTCACTTTTAAGGAAAGTTCACTAGGATATAATATAGCTGGAAGCTAATAGCAGCCTGTTATTCAAAGTGCCAAACTTTTCTCTTTGCATTAGATTCATGTCTGCTGGATACACTGGGATTAAATAGGCAATATAAAAAAGGCAATATTGTCAATTTAGCCATTCATCGCTTTTCTCCAGTTTTTCTAAAACACTCTCCTCCTTTTAACATAATAGTGGTTAATATATGCATGTGTTGCAGCTGCAGGAGTATAACCTTGGTGAGCTCTCTTGTACCAGCCTGGTTTTCACTGCATCAATTTGGACCTTGTCCCATTGACAAACTTTTCCCCTACTGACGGATCTGTCAAATTTGCCATCCTGCAAATATTTGTCATGGCGATGGAAAGAGGCAAATAAGTGGAAGGAAATTAATCCAAAAACTAATCTCTAAGCTTTTCAACAAGCAAAGCAGAAAATTATAAAAGTAATCTGAGATGGAAATGAAAAATGCACTGGAAATGAAAAATGCACTCCATGAATGCTCAAAACTGAGTGGGGAATTATAATGACCACAGTCTAATTCTGCCTGCCATTATTAATAATGGTGAGCTGCTGCATTGTTGTGGTTAGGAGTGTCAGGTTAGAACCTGGGAGAACAAGGTTCAAATCCCCACTCGACTGGGAAGCTCCCTGTGTGGCCCAGGGCCTGTCACTGCCTCTCAGCCTAACCTGCCTCACGGTGGCTGTGACAGCATGGCATGATGTGGGGTGGGTGTCCTGGATTGGGGACAGTAAAACCCCAAGCCTATGCATCTCCTGGTCTGCTTGTGAGCAATGGTAGTGAAATATACTCGGAGTCAAGTGTGAATTCATTGCTCTTTATTCAGCTCATAGTAGCAAGGAATGAATATTTCCCCAAAACGTCTGCTATATATACACTAGTAGACTGTAAGCCCGTTAAATTAATGGGCGCTAGAACATCATGGAAAGCGGGGACGGCGAGAACTTGCTGAAGTGCTCGATGTACTTGGGCGCCCCGGCCAGTGCCGAATGGCCCTTCAGGAGGCAGCGCAGGAGGTGCATCGCGGCGGCGGGGGCGGCGGCACTGGCACCAGCCAGGCCCCGGCAGGCCAACTCAGCCGCCACTAACGGCCGCTGCTGCTTAGAAGTAAGTCCACGCGAGCGTGCACCCACCGCTTCAACAGCCCGGCCGCCCGAAGTCTCTGCGCTCCAATCCCTGTGCCCGTGGGGCACATGCGCAGTTTCGCCCGGCCGCCCGAAGTTTCTGCGCTCCAATCCCTGTGTCCGTGGGGCACATGCGTGCGCAGTAGGACACAGGGACGGACACAGGGACTGGACGCAGAGACACTTGCACTTTATTATATGTGATTATTTACACAATGGGCGCCATGTGATTGGCTAATTCCGGGCTACTCCTATAGGCCAATCAGGTTGTGGATTCACTTCTTCCAGGAGCCTGATTGGCTGCTCTTGCAGGCCAATCAGGTCGCTGATTCACTTCCACCTGGAGCTGGATTGGGTGGCTCCTGCGGACTAATCAGACTGCTGCATTCTGGATTCTATTGTTCTAGGACCAATCAGACTGCTGCATTTTGGATCCTATTGTTCTAGGATTCAGCTCAGTACATAACAAGTAGTGAGCAGGGTGGGGGTAGGCCTGCACTCCTTGCCTGGCTTCCTAATGCTGTGGCTGCAGGCAGAGGCGGCATAGGGGTCCTTGCAGGGTGGGCAAAACAGCTGAGCCAATACAACACTCCCTCTTGGGAGCGACCCTGACACTGGGAAGCCACAAAGGCAGTGCAGCTCCACCCAATTGACCACTATTGCTCGTAAGGAAGAAGGCAGGAGGGTACTGGCTGAGGCCAGATTGAGCCTGCTGGGGCGGAACTCCATTTGCCCTAGGCCGCATTGATGCCACTTAGAACAGTCATGGCTTCCCTCGAAGGATTCTGGGAGTTGTTAAAGGTGCCAAGAGTGGTTAGGAGACCCCTATTCCCTTCACAGAGCAAAAATTCCCATAAAGGTTTAACAATCCATCCCTCTTCACAGGGAACTCTGAGGATTGTAGATATGTAAGGGGAATAGGGGTCTTTGCAACCTCAGCAAACCAGAACTCCCAGAATTTTTTTTTTTTTGGGGGGGGGAGTCATGACTGTATCATAGTTCTTTAAATGTGTGGGGTAACTGTGGCCCTAGTGTTGAGGCTGGACCGCATGTCCTTGCTAGTTATGAGAAATATACAACAATGGTTCTCTCTCACCCACTGAGGAAGATGTGCTCTTGTTTTAAGCAGTGCAACTTACTCATAACTTACTGCGGCAGAGGACGAGACCCAAATGGTACGTGTTTCTATTCCAAATGAGCCACTGGGGAGGTGAAAAATGCGAGCAAGAAAATGTTTTTCTGGCCTGAGTGCTCACAGTTATTATTTCTGGGATAACTTGAGTTAAAAGGCTGGGTCAAAGCAAAAGAACTCGTATTCCTGGGACAGAGACTCAAAACAATTATAACCGCAGCCTTCCTTAGAAACTGCTAAATGAAACGCATTGGCTTTTATTGTCTACCGCATTCTCCCGTCTCAGACCATCATCAGCCAGGCACACCTTTCTGTGCACCAGACTGACAGTTAAAGATTGAGAAATCACAGGCAGTCAAAACTTTCCAACCAGAAATATGTTGTTACAGGAGGGAACATTATTAAAGTCTGTTAGATCAGGCCAATCCTGTTGCGTATGTAGGGCACCCAGTCACTCCCACCAATTAACTCACACTGGAAACATCAATTTTGGTTTGGGTTTGTGGGAACAATTTGGCCACAACTTTATTGAATACAAAACACGTGAGTGGTTGCGTAGGCATTGGTTCCAACCGTCCTCTTGGACAGAGCTGACCCTAGTCAGCACGACTATCTGTCCCGCTGGACAGAGCTGACCACTTGTCAGCGAAGGGAAACCATTAGCTGGGGAGAGTTAAGGGAGGCTGGTGAAATCAGCGCCTCCCCCTCCCCAGGGGTCCACAGGGGCTCCTGCATGGGCCCTGCAACCCGTCGGGCCCGGACTAGCAATGTGGAGCCCCTGGCTTCCTTTAACGGAATTCCCAACTCTGACATCACATCTGGGTGGGCCTTGCCCACCCATACCACTGAACCAATGCCTAACCGCCAACCTTACAAGTTGTGACTATTTGCTGTATGGTAGGCAAAAACCAAGTGACAAGAGCCAATGCGCCACTTGGACAAAATTCCTACCAGGCCTCTCAATCGAGACGACCCCTACCCGGCACAGCAAGGTCAAGCACCATCCTATACCAGGGAGGGAGGGTTGGGAGATCCAAAAGCTCCAGCCAGAGTGCTTACCTCACTAGGCGGGGGTTCTATTTAAAGGACGCTGGTCTGTCCATCAAACTTGCAACATGCAAGTTAACCCAGCAACAGCGTGGGTCAGCAACCTGTGGCCAGTAAGCCCCGCCCTCCCAAACCAGGAAGTGACTTCAATGCCCACCACGCAACGTAAGCTCTCTTGAGAACTCTCATTCTCACAGGGGCTGACCTGTGGGAAACTCTGAAGCAAGACCTGAGCTCAAAAGCACGTAAGGCTTATCCACACTACTACTACTAGTAGTACTACTACTAGTAGTACTAGTACTAGTACTACTACTACTACTACTACTAGTAATTATTATTATTATTATTATTATTATTATTATTATTATTATTTTATTTATACCCCACCCGTCTTGCTGGGTTTCCCCAGCCACTCTGGGCAGCTTCCAACACATATAAAAACATAATATAACTTCAAACATTAAAACCTTCCCTAAACAGGGCTGCCTTCATGTGTCAGGTAGTTGTTTATTTTCTTGACATCTGACGGGAGGGCGTTCCACAGGGAGGGCACCACTACCAAGAAGGCCCTCTGCCTGGTTCCCTGTAACTTCACTTCTCACAGTGAGAAGAGAACCACCAGAAGGACCTAAGAGCTGGATCTCAGTGGGAGCGAGTTCCATAGTCTAACTAGGCACTGCATGAAGAAGTATTTGCTTTTATCACTCCTGAATCTTCCAACAATACTATTGCATTGTACCAAATATTGTAGTGTGGCTTTAAAGAGCATTAGACAAATTCATGGATGAGAAAGCTATCAATGGCTCCTGGCCATGTTGCCTATGCTCTGCCTCCACGGTCAGAGGCAATAATGCTTCTGAATACAGTGGGACCTCGACTTACGACGATAATGCGTTCCGACGCGATCTTCGGAAGTCGAAAACACTCGTAAGTCGAGTTAAAGGTAGATAGCCGTGTTGGTCTGTCATAGTCAAAACAAAATAAAATTAAAAAAATCCTTCCAGTAGCACCTTAGAGACCAACTAAGTTTGTTCTTGGTATGAGCTTTCGTGTGCATGCACACTTCTTCAGATACACTGAAACAGAAGTCACCAGACCCTGATATATAGTGAGAGGGTGGGGAGGGGTATTACTCAGAGGGGTGGTGGGAATGGGTGAAAGGCTGATAGGTGTGGTAAAAGTCGAGTCCCCATAGGGATGCATTGAGCGGAAAAACTTCGTAAGTCGAAGAACGGCACATCAAATCTTCGTAAAACCCTATCTAAACGGTAAAACCCTATCTAAACGGCCGCGACTTCCTTTCAGAAGTCGAAAAAATTCGGATGCGGCGGCCATTTTTTTTTCTCGCGGAAGTCACTCGTAACTCGAAAACAACGTAAGCCGAGGTCCCACTGTACTAGTTGCTGGAAGCCACAGGAGGGGGGAAGTGCTCTGGTCCTGCTTGAAGATTCCCCACAGGCAACTGGTTGGCCATCTAGCCATCTTGCCACAGGGAGGCAGACTAGTTGAGCCATTGGCCTGATCCAGCAGGTTCCTTTTATGTCATTTTGGGAGCTGAATGTTCCTTTCTTATGTACATTCCCATTTGCCACCTGTTCAGTTATGCTGGCCAAGGTATTTGCCTCTTCCAAAATGTGTTACTTTGCATACTCTACAGCACTCAGAGATTAAAACCCATTTGGTGTTATCATTATTCCCTTCTTTCCCCCCTACCGACTAGTACCATCTATTTACATAATGGGACAGGGGATCCTATCTTGCTCCATGCACTATTTCTGTTCCTCTATTCACTGTGCTATCTTAGCACTGCACAAAATTAAGGAGCAGCAAGCAAGGAGGCCAGAACAAAAGTGGATGATTTCTGGTGCAGAGGGTTTCCAAAGATAGATAGATAGATATCTCCATGCATTGTCTTGCGCAGCATTCAGTCAAGCCGGAGGCAGAGAACGCCTAGCTAAAATGTACCCGGAGAACAAAATCATAAATGCCACACGGATTCCTGACATTGGGCAGCTACAAATCTAAAGCAACCTTTCAGGCTGAATGCATTGAGCTCTCGGTAGCAAAGCTGCCATTTCGCATTTAATCTATTCTGCGCAAACTAACTGAAATGATAAGTATAATCTGCAGAGCCAACAGCTCAGACATTGATGTTTCAGATTAATGTGAGCAGACAAGATGGTGTGCAAAACCCAAGTCATGAACAAGAGAGCTGCACCAGTTTAGCAGGAGGTGAGGTGGGCAATGGGAGGAAAACATACACAGGTACCTGTTAATTCCCATGTAAATATTATTATTATTATTATTATTATTATTATTATTATTATTATTATTATTAAATTTAATTTGTATACCGCTTTTCAGCCAAAGAACCCAGGGCGGTTCCCAAAGGAAAAATACAAACTGAGAATACAAAATACATAATGAAACAAAAACAAACCAATAATTCCCCTCCCACAAACACATTTAAAAACCATAGAATATTAATCAGCCTGGTTGAAGAGAAATGTTTTCTGCTGGGGCTTAAAGATATGTAATGAAGGTGCCGGGTGAGCCTCCCTGGGGAGAGCATCCCACAAACCGGGAGCCACCACAGAGAAGGCCCAGTTCTCATGTTGCCACCACATAAGAAGCTGCTTTATACTGTGTCAGACCATTGGTCCACCCAGCTCACTATTGTCCACACTGACTGGTAGCAGCTCTCCAGGGTTTCAGGCAGGGGTTGAACCAGCTGATCAACTGACTGTTGTTGGCTGCCAACCTTTCAGCCCCGTCTTTCTACCTGACTTCTGACATTGCGTATGGTATCAGATGTAAGGCAGGAGAAATGGCCTGATGGACCGAAAAGGTAAGGTTGTTGGCCTTAATTAGACCCACAGACCAGAGGTTCCCCACCGCTGCCATACACAATGTAATCCCTGGAGGCCAGCAAAGCATGGTCTGAAAGCTCACAAGGCAACAGGCTTGTTGAAGCTCAGCGGGTCTTGGTCTGTTTGATGCCTGGGACTACGTATGTTGCTCTGCGTTCTACAGAACAAAATGGGATTGGCATCCATCTGTCTCAAGAGAAAATGGAGTGCACCTCGGGGGTGAAATCAAACTGCTGCATTAGCAATACCAAAGTGGTATTCCCAGGGCAAAAGCCTGGGCAGTGTGCATGGAGGTCCTGGGCTGCCCAGATGACAAGACCCACCAAAAGCAGAGCAATATGTTTGGGACTAGCTTGGCTGCAGGAGTTCCTGGTAGGAGGCGTACAAGGTGTCACTTCACTCCGGATTTGTGTAGGGTTTACTCCTTAGCCCTTTCTTCTTCTGAAGATATGTCAGGAAAGAGCCAGTGTGGTGTAGTGGTTAAGAGCGGTGGACTTGTAATCTGGGGAACCGGGTTCGCGTCTCCACTCCTCCACATGCAGCTGCTGGGTGACCTCTGGCTAGTCTCTCAGCCCCACTCACCTCTCAGAGTGTTTGTTGTGGGGGAGGAAGGGAAAGGAGAATGTTAGCTGCTTTGAGACTCCTTCGGGTAGTGATAAAGCGGGATATCAAATCCAAACTCTTCTTCTTCTCTTCACAAGGCAACTGAGGTTTAGAATCAGAGTTTTCCTTCTTCTAGATGGGCTACCTTCCCAGGTTGAGCCCCACCTGAACTTCGAAGAATAAAGGTAGGCTGGAAATGAAATAAATAAGCATTTTTATAAACCCACCACTGTGACAGCTATTCCATTCAACTGCTATCTGCATCTCATCTCAGCTATTGGAAGGCTGACCCAATCTCAATTTGCAGTGTGTGTGTGTGTGTGTGTGTGTGTGTGTGTGTGTGTGTGTGTTTCTGCCTGGAACTTTTTTTGGGACAGAGGTATTGATGTGCAGGCTTATACCGCATTTTCCCCTTCAGATATCTTTTCGGTTTTAAAGTGGTCTTAACTGTGCCAGACATGCCACATTGTATTGATAGTGATAGTATATTAAATAACAAAAGAGGAATGTCAGCAGGATGATTATATTTTGAAGCTGCACAGTGCCAGGGAGAAAGAGCTAAGTTGCAATCCAATAAAAGAAACCAGTTTGTATGCCAGGCAACCGGAAACACAGTATGACAGCCTAGAAACAAAGCTATATTGCTTTCCTCTAGATTGCGTACTTAGAGCTATATTGCTTTTGTTCGTTCCGATTGTGTACTTTACAAAAAAGGGAGCGGGAGCAGGAGCAAACAAATTGAAATATTGGGTTCTCAAAGAGGGGAAGGGGTGAAGAAACGAATTCCATTGATGACCTGTCTGCAGAAGTTGCATCACTAACAGATCTGGATGATCCCTCTTTGAATGCTGTGAGGTCCTTCTGTGGAAAAATGTCAAATTGCTGCTGCTGGAATCAATAAGATTTCTCTTCAGGGAGAAGGAAAGTAAGCTAAACTGTCAGCGGTGGTAGAAACAGAAACTCGGAAAGGGGGAAGCAGAGGAGCCAGAACCGAAATGAGAAATGAGAAAGGCAAGCAAGATTTGCGCAGGGCCGGTCCTACCATTAGGCAGGAAGCAGCTGCCTCAGGTGGTGTGTGCTAAGGGTGAGGAGCAAAGGATGACAGCAAGGTGTTATAGGATCCTGTGCAGCCTGCCCTACAATGCAGAAGCTAGGCTGCAAAACGCAAAATTCAGCTACCAGTCCAGTCATCTTTTATGCGTGGAATGGGAGGGAAGTTGCCATCTTGTCCTTTGCCTCAGGCTGCAAAAAAATGTTGGGTTGGCCCAGGACATGCCATGAAATGTTATGTTGTATCCCCATCCTGGCTAGAGTAGGCATGTGTCTCACTGTACATAGAACAGTCCTGTATTTGGAGGGCTATCAGAGGGCAGTCCTCTGCTTGAAGGTGCCCTCTATTTGAAGAGCTCAGTTACGATGCTGAGAGTAACCATCCGTTTCCTTCGAGTTAATAAGATGATGTTGCTTCATTCTTTCAGAAAGCATCTATATAGCACCATTACTTCCAGCCCTGATTATGCTGCGGTTGAGACAATGAGCAAATCACTGCACATTTGTTTTCAACACCTGTCTCTGCCAGTGCAGTTTTCAATGCAGAGATGTTTCCTCATATCTGTTCCTTTCGCCATTGCTCCAAGGGGTCTGGTTATTGAGTGTTGATGAACTGCATGCAATCAGAGACCCACGATGCCAACGAAGTACTTTCTTGAGCTCAACTAATAATAATCTGGCATAATAATAATAATAATAATAATAATAATAATAATTTTTATTTGTACCCCGCCCTCCCCGGCAAAGCCGGGCTCAGGGCGGCTCACACCACCAAAATCACAATAAAACATGAAACATAAAAGAAAAAACAATTAATTAGAATACAGATTAAAAGATTTAAAAAACCGCCTTAATGCAACAGCCCATGAATTTATAACACATAGGGGAGAATCTTATAATACAATGTTATTTTATAACACAAGGGTCAGGCTGAAGGCAGGAAGCCGCCTTATATCAAGTATATTAGGCTGCCCACCCTGACTTGCAGCAGTTCTCCTGAGTTTCAGATGGAGGTCTCTCCCAGCCCTATCTGGAGATGCCAGGAATTGAATCTGGGAACTTCTGCATGCCATGCAGGTGTTCTACCACAGAGCCCCCCCCCAACCCAAGGATCTACAACTTGAGAAGGCGCATGAACCATTCATTTCAAATGCTGAAATATATATTTCTTAACATCAGTATATTTGCAGTCTTCGAGGCTACAAACCTCTTTTAAAAATGAGTTTGTTTTTTTTAAATGCTTTGTAAGAAATTCCACACTTACCTAAGTGCAGTATGAGAATCAGCCCAGTGAACAGCAGCTGTGGAAAGGGCAAATTCCATGCTAGGAGGAGAAGTGAAAACAGAACTGCCAATATCACAATGGCATTATACAAATCTATAGAGCAAACACACTCGGAAGACTGTGTACAGTTCTGGTCGCCTCAACTCAGAAAGGACATTTTGGAGCGTGGAAAGGTTCAGCAAAGGGCAATCAACATAATCAAGAGGAAAGGTTTCAGCATTCGGGGGTTTTGCAGTGCAGAGAAAAGACAAATAATAGGAGACATGGCAGAGGTGCATAAAATTATGCATTGTGCGGAGAAAGCAGATAGAGAAAAGTGGTTCTCCTTCTCTCACAATGCCAGAACTTGTGGACATCCACAAGATTGGAAGATTCAGGGTGGACTAAAGAAAGTACGGGACATGGGTGGCGCTGTGGGTTAAACCACAGAGCCTAGGGCTTGCTGATCAGAAGGTCGGCGGTTCGAATCCCCGCGACGGGGTGAGCTCCCGTTGCTCGGTCCCAGCTCCTGCCAACCTAGCAGTTCGAAAGCACGTCAAAGTGCAAGTAGATAAATAGGTACCACTGCAGCGGGAAGGTAAACGGCATTTCTGTGCGCTGCTCTGGTTCGCCAGAAGTGGCTTAGTCATGCTGGCCACATGACCTGGAAGCCGTACGCCCGTTCCCTCGGCCAATAAAGCGAGATGAGCGCGCAACCCCAGAGTCGGTCACGACTGGACCTAATGGTCAGGGGTCCCTTTACCTTTAAAGAAAGTACAGTGTATAAGTAAACTGTGGAACTTGCTGCCACAAGAGGTAGTGATGTCTACTAACTCGAGTAGCTTTAAAAACAGGACTAGAACAATCCATGGAGGATAAGGCTACCAGTGGCTACTAGCCACAATGGCTGTGTTCTGCCTCCACTGTTGGAGGCAATATGTCTCAGAATCTCAGCTGCTGACAATCACAGTTGGGGAGAGAACTGTGCTCAGGCCCGGCTTGGGGGCTACCTACAGCCTTGGTGCCCACTGCGAGAACAGGTTGCTGGACTAGATGGGCCATTGGCCTGATCCAGAAGCGCTTCTCATCTTCTTAATCACAAATGCACAAAGCCCTGGGTGTGATCCACAACGAGAGGAAACGCTCCCGACTGGTTTTCATGGCTGTATTTATTGCATCAGTGAATGAACCAGAAAGCCAATCTGTTCACACTGACAGTTCACGGAAAATTGGCTTGATATTTTCGTAGAGGGGGGATATATATCTGATTCAGCGTTCATTTGAAGAGAACACCTTAGAAAGTATAACTGCAGAAACCTTTCCTCCTTCGTCTTGCTCTTGCTTTCATTCTCCCCACACTCTTGAGCAACCTGTATCTCAGAAAGTGATTTTCTTGTTCAGTGCAATCAATCTTAGGCATTTTATTCCTTATTTTTCTCATCTGATAGCTGTCTTCTGGTACCCAACTGCCCCTTCTGTTTCAATTCCAGCCTTTCCATGCCTTATGGGTTTTGTTTTCAATCTCTGTGCTTCTTCCATTCCAGGTTTCTGTCAACTCCAAACCTTACCTCTGTCTTTCCTGTTGTCACAGAGCTCCGTTATTTGATTTAATCTGTTCCCCCTGGTTTCCCAACCTTTACAGCTTCCATAATCTGATGTCAGGTCTTTTAAGTGGGAAATTGATTCCATAAGGCTGCTTTGCATTTTTCAAAGTGTCTTGACCAAGGACAGGGCAGGGCAGAGAGAGAGACAAGCTTAAATGTGCTGTTCTGCAAAGAAAGTTGTGAATCCAAGGAGTTTCAAATGTTTGTCTCCAGGGACCACTTCTTTATGGGGTGGATTCGACTAACTAGAGAGCCCTCCTTCTCTCCCCATGCCCCCCCCAATACTCCTCCAAATTTGCTCAGGGGGGTTGGGAGAATCTCCAGAACAATGAATGGAGGCGAGTGGAGGCCATTCTGTTGGGCAAGCAGAAATACTTCTGCAGATGAGACCTTTCTAGCAGCGCAACATTGATTTGCTCCTACAGTATCAACTTGCCTGCTGAGAAACCTTGGACATATTGGTCAAAACTGCATATGCAAATGTGTATATTAAGATATACACATGGCAACTCATTACCAAGCTTAAAACCATGGAGAGACCTGGTCTGAACAAAGACATTGGATTCTTATCTCATTATACATGACAAAGCTTTTTTAACCTTCTCACCCCTTGCTTTTTCCTGTAAGACTAATTGCAGTCATTAACAGTCGTCAACAGGTTTACCTCTCCTATCAGCTAATCATCCGTTCCCACCACCCTTCTGAGTAATATCCCTCCCCACCCTCTCACTATATATAAGGGTCTGGTGACTTCTGTTTCAGTGTATCTGAAGACGTGTGCATGCACACAAAAGCTCATACCAAGAACAAACTTAGTTGGTCTCTAAGGTGCTACTGGAAGGATTTTTTTTATTTTGTTTTGACTATGACAGACCAACACGGTTATCTACCTGTAACTGTATATTAAGAGATATTCACACTAAAAATGCTGATAAATTTCCATGACATTTTTTAAAAAGTAAATTGCTATTGAAATGTGAAGAGCTGAAATTAAGAATGGAAAAAGTGAGGAATGGATAAAAACTGAAATTCACAGATTTGTTTATCCCTGGGCCAGAAGAAGGCGAACAAGCAGGATTGCAATGGTGAAGAGGAGGGGCAGGTCTATGGGGCTCTTTTCAGCAGGACCCAGATTGGGCATTGGGTACTTAGCAGCAGCCCAACTAATCCTGTCTTCTAGGGTGCATATTCTGATCTGGCAGGGCACACAGTAAGCCTAGTCACAGAATAAATACTTCACATAATTTACTTCTTCATGTCTAGATTGTTTCCCATGCCGAGTATGTAGAAGCCGGTTTCTTATTTTGAGGTGGCCCCATCTGACCTTGTTGTTAAGGGGTGTGTGTGATAAAATGATAATCCATTATGATCATTAATGCTAATGTTGCCACCATAATTCTGTGGCTGCCTGATGATTCTTACTATGCAAATGGTACAATGCGCTCTGTAAGTTTTGTATTTGTATTGCTTCATGGATAATATACGGTACTAGTTTTCTCATTTCCTCTTCGATATCCTGCCCTTAGATATTGACTCATTCATTATTTCAGCATTTTAAAATTCCACATATCTGCTTTTTCCAGTCTGGCAGCCTCTGCTGGATATTGAATTATATTAATACGATACATCAAAGTGTATTGCTAGTGATAAAGCAATAATCTCGAAAGAAATAAACAATTGTGAGGCACAATGTCCACTATCCAACATCATATTTTTAAATGAACTTGCTTTATCCATTGTGTATTGTATTAACTGTGTCTGGCAGTTAGTTTGCTTCAAGATGAACTTATTGTATCTACTATCAATCATCCCCAGAGAGAGATAATCTAAAGTTTAACCACCACGTATTAATGCCAAGGGATGCATCAGTGCTAGGAGGTTGTTTACAGTTCATTCAACACTTGTGCTCATTCATAAGAATTGAAGAAAAGCCTAGGCTAGAGATGGGTACCAAACCTGTGAATCTCCAAGTGCCATCATCTCCTAGCCAGCATGGCTATTAGTCTGAATTGATGGGAGTTGTAATAGTCCAATGATATCTGGAGGACCAAAGCTTCCCCATCTCCAGCCTAGACCAACAGGCACCAAGTCCTTCATCTCATTTCCAATCACCCACTGTGGGATAAATTTCCCTTTGGGAAATTGGCTCATACCAAACTACCAGTTGGTTGGACTTCATTCAGTAATGCATTACACAAGACGGAATCCAGAGAGTCTGTGAGAATTTCCCATTAGAACAAACTCTATATAGGAAAAATATATGCCATCTTAGCTGTTTGTCCTCTGCCCAAACACTTTCTGCCACCCCATCACCTGTCAGGGACTGGACAGAGGAGGAATGGTGGAGACCGCCTCCCCATCCTGACCCTTCCAGGGAAGGGGAAGAGGAAGACAGTATAGATTTACAACAGACTTTTAGAAGGCATCTGAAGGCTTATGGAAGCTTTTAATGTTTAACAGACTATTGTATTTATTATTATTATTGTTAAAGATTTTCTTGATTTACAAAGGTGTGTACAATGTCTCTCTCGTATTTTTTCCATGTAACATTTTTGCAGATCAGTTTCATTTGTTGAGACATTAGGAATAAAGGGGGGAAGGAGGTGGGTGGGGTGGCGAGAAGGGTGGTGTGGGGTGGCGATGTTTCTATTTTACTTGATATATGTAGGGTTTGGTGTCAGCGTTGTTTGTGTAGGTTCTTTGTTGTTCGCTTGTGCTCCTTTGGCGGTGAGAGAGGTTGGGGTTGGCGTAGGGTGTGATTGTTCATTTGTGGTTGGCTGTTGTGATCTTTGGTTTCCTGTGTGAGTGGGGTGGGTGGGTGTTTTTGATCAGGTTAGCCATATTGATTTGTATGCTGTCGGTAGATTTTTGTCATTGTCTTGTTGGGCTGTGTGTGTGATGAAGGGGGACCATACCGGGGTGAAGGTGTCTTCTTCTGTTTGTCCCCGTGTCAGTATCAGCTTACTGGTTAGCTTTTCTAGTAGGGCTGTTTCCCATACTATTTGATACCATTGGTCCATGCTTACTCCTAACAGGTCTTTCCAGTGTCTGGTTATGATGTTTCTGGCTGCTGAGAGTAGATGGGTTATGAGTTCTTTGTGGTGTAAGTGGGCATTATTGCCTTGGAAGATGTTTGCGTGTCAAACCCGACCCCTCCCGTGGGGAATAAAGACACAGGACTCAATAATTAAGGTTAATGGGCATAGAAAGGCCACAACTTTTATTGGTTACGAATGTTGAGAGGTATTGGCTTAGGCATTGGATCTAACCAACTATATCTGACTCCAGCCCGCTGTGCTGGCAGTCCGGGAAGGGTTAACCACCGATGGGAGAGTCCTGCTGCTGCACATCAGCTAGGAACTCACCCTGGGGTCACCGATATGGGGCGTGCCTTTGGCCCTCACCTTCCACGGCTTCGGACAGGGACACGCCCCCCGGACTCGTTTAACGAAGTACCCTTCAGCATTTGGGGGAGGTGATGGCCCAACCTCCCCCCCACCAGCAGCCTTCCCTAGATAATCCAATGCCTAGCCGCCAACCCAAGTTGTGACGAATTGCTACGAGGTAGGCGAAAACCACAAGGCTACAGCCAATTTGCCAGGTGGGAAAATTCCTACCAGGTCCCTTAACGGCGACCAACCGAAGTCCATAGCAAGGTCATTGAGGACACTACCTGAAAAAAGGGGGGGTGGGCGGGAAAAAGTATCAGCTGGCGGGGGCAGGAAGCAAGAGGCTGAGCCCTGCGCGCGTTTGCTTAAATTCAGCAAGCCACGCCTGCCAGCCGCGCCGATAGGTCGGCCTGCCAGGCGCCGCGCCCAGGGCTCAGCCAATGCTGGCAGGGGATGAAGCCATCCCCTGCGCACGTGAAGGGCTCGTGCTGCCCGCAACCCCCCTCCACCCTTCGGGCGGAAGGGACTTTGCGTGTCAAACCCGACCCCTCCCGTGGTGGAATAAAGACACAGGACTCAATAATTAAGGTTAATGGGCATAGAAAGGCCACAACTTTTATTGGTTACGAATGTTGAGAGGTATTGGCTTAGGCATTGGATCTAACCAACTATATCTGACTCCAGCCCGCTGTGCTGGCAGTCCGGGAAGGGTTAACCACCGATGGGAGAGTCCTGCTGCTGCACATCAGCTAGGAACTCACCCTGGGGTCACCGATATGGGGCGTGCCTTTGGCCCTCACCTTCCACGGCTTCGGACAGGGACACGCCCCCCAGACTCGTTTAACGAAGTACCCTTCAGCATTTGGGGGAGGTGATGGCCCAACCTCCCCCCCACCAGCAGCCTTCCCTAGATAATCCAATGCCTAGCTGCCAATCGAGCCTTAAAAAGGCTCGCCGCCAATACCCTCACAATCGCAACCAATCCCTAATACCTAAAATAATGTCAGCAAGCCAAATATCGTTCCCATCATCTGAAAGATGAATGCCATCGTTTCGGTAAAGGGCTGCCTCACTAAGCTTTATCCCCGGGTGAGGAATGACCAGCTGAATGCTGTCACCATGCGGGCCACCTCTTTTCCAAGAGCTTCCTGGCTCTGTTGATAGCAATAGGGCAGAGGCAGTCACGCCAAACACGCCTTTCCGACAATGAGGACCAGAGAAGAGTTATGGTCGGGAAAGAGGTCAACAGTTCATCAAAGTCCATGAAAATATTCCACTGCAAATCGATGCCTTTGCGATAGGCCAAATCATTTCCACCAAGCTGCACCACCAAAGCATCCAGGGGACCGTGTGAGGCAGCCCTGGCTTTCAAAGTCCATGAAAATATTCCACTGCAAATCGATGGCTTTGCGATAAGGCCAAATCATTTCCACCAAGCTGCACCACCAAAGCATCCAGGGGACCGTGTGAGGCAGCCCTGGCTTTCACAGCTGGTAAAACTCATCCCAGCGTATCCTTCTGCTTGTGATCCAGGATACCCTTGGTGGTAGTCCCAGATTGCGACCAATCCACGTGAGAATGCACGAACCCTGGCCCGGTGCATGATGCTGTTACCAACCATCCATACCAGGACAATATTGCCAGGAGAAAAAGGGGGGAGCAAGCAAGCTCACGTGGAGCCGCTTCTCCGGTGGTGCTTTCAGCTCAGAAAGATTGCTTTACGAGGAGAGGAGAGCAAGCAAGATCGCGTGGGGCCGCTTCTCTGGTGGTAATTTGGCTTCTACACGCGGCGCTACAAGAGATCCGACGATGGTGCGGCTAAAGCTGTGTGCCGGAGAAGAGGGGCGATGTAAAATCCCAGAGGCAGGCTGGCGCAGCTGAGAGGCGACCCCGCTCAACGGCTGATCCTCTCCTCGGAGCTTCTCTAGAGGTGCTGAATCCAAGCAACAGGGAATGCTAGAAAGAAAAGTGGCGTTTAAAAACGCCGTTTTGCAAGCGATTTCAGCTTGAGGAAAAGATTTCCTTCTCCCTGGAGCCTACAGGCAGAAAGCGCGAAGAGGCGTTCCTTGATAAAAGTATCAGCTGGCGGGGGCAGGAAGCAAGAGGCTGAGCCCTGCACGCGTTTGCTTAAATTCAGCAAGCCACGCCTGCCAGCCGCGCCGATAGGTCGGCCTGCCAGGCGCCGCGCCCAGGGCTCAGCCAATGCTGGCAGGGGATGAAGCCATCCCCTGCGCATGTGAAGGGCTCGTGCTGCCCGCAACCCCCCTCCACCCTTCGGGCGGAAGGGACTTTAGTAAGACCAATTCTGGGGTGATTTCTAGCACTTCCTTGGTTATCTTACATATTTCTCGTATGGTTGTTGTCCAGAATGGTTGGCTTTTGGGGCACTCCCACCACATGTGGAAGTATGTGCCTGTGGAGGTGCACCCTCTCCAGTATTTTGGTGAAGTTCCTGGGTGTATTAGTGCTAATTTTCTTGGCGTTAGATACCATCTGTATGTTAGTTTTAGGGCGAGTTCTTTTCTTTTCATTGATATGGATTTAAAGGGGGGGCTAGACCACATTCTGGTCCATTGGGTGGGGTTGATTTCATATCCTATGTCTTCTTCCCATTGTTTTTTGATTGTGTCTAGGGAGTTCATGGGATTCTTGAGTAGTATTTTGTATATTGCGGATACCATCCCTTTGCCGTGTCCTTTTGTCATTAGGATGAGGTTTTCGAAGGTTGTCAGGGGTCTAGTTGCTGCTGATTTTACTGCTGTGTTGTTTAAGAAGGCATGTAGTTGGTGTTGTGCTAAGCAGGGCATTTGGGTGTTTTCTAATTTGTCCTGTATTTCTTGTGTTGACAGAGGTTTGTTATTTTTATAAAAGTCTATTAGGCGATATAGGCCTTTGGATTGCCTTTTAACATGGAGGATCTGTAAAAACATGTAAAAGGTAAAGGACCCCTGGATGGTTAAGTCCAGTCAAAGGTGACTATGGGGTGTGGCACTCATCTCACTTTTCAGGCCAAGGGAGCTGGCATTTGTCCACAGACAGCTTTCCAGGTCATGGGACCAGCATGACTAAACCGCTTCTGACACACGGAGGACCGTGATGAGTGCCAGAGTGCACGGAAATACTATTTACCTTCCCATTGCAGTAGTACCTATTTATCTACTTGTACTGGCGTGCTTTCAAACTGCTAGGTTGGCAGGAGCTGGGACAGAGCAACAGGAGCTCACCCTGTCGCAGGGATTCAAACCGCCAACCTTCTGATCGGCAACCCCAAGAGGCTCAGTGGTTTAGACCACAGTGCCACCCGTGTCCCTTCAGAGGACCTATACCACCACCATGGCTAAAAGTCATCCTTTAAATAAATTTTAAAATGCCCCAAACCAGTAAGCCTTTCCTCATAAGGAATGTGTTTCAACCCATAATCTCAAGGGCCTTCTGAGTGGCTGCTTCCAGACTTTGAAACTCCCACCCTGGAGAAGCTAGATTGGCTCCCTCCTTGTTGTCCTTCTGCAAGCATGTGAAGACTTTCTTTTTCCAACAGACCTTTAGGAATTGATGGCTTTTAATTAAAGGACTGGTGCCATGCTGTTTTTTATTGTAGTTATTGGTATGGTTTAATGGACTTTATATATGCATTTACTTTTAATTTTATCAGTGCCTACTTTTTTAAATTTTGTTTTTTTCTTGTTTTTTTCAGTTCTTATTTTTATCTGTAAGCCTCCTTGAGTCCTGTCAGGGGGGAAAGGCGGGCTATAAATATGTCGTCGTCGTCATCATCATCATCATCATTTTGATCATCTGTTTCTACATAGTAGCAGATGCCACACTGGTATCTGTGAACATCATAATTAAAAGATCCTTCCCATTTAGAAGCTAAGGCAGATATCCCTTCTTCAATGTTGAAATTAAAACCCAGCTGCAGAATTCACGTGTTCAGCAAGAGTCATGCACTGGTTGATTGTATTAATTTATAGTCTCCCTTTTGGCCTAGCCGGGCCCTCTGGACGGCCCACAATCTTATTTCATAAAAGCAATTAAAATCTGTTTTAAAGAGCTGATATAAAATAATAGAATCGAAACTCTGGAATCACAGCAGAGCATGGTAAGAAGAACCCTCAGTATATCAACCCACCATCTCAAAAAACCTTCCACACTAAAAGGTTTTCATTAGTCATTGAAGGTCAAAGCATCTGAGATGTACTTTGCTCATACCTATGACCTGGAAATATTAGAGTACCTCTAGTTGATTGCTTCCTAAGCTTCCTTATAGGTTTCAGTCACCACTTCATAATTAGATTGTTTTCACGCAGGTGAGCAAAGCCAACTTGAAGCCAAAAAAGCTTCCTTCCTTATTTCAGAGACATTTGTTTTTCTTCCCAAGACTATATTTTTGCTCTTACCCTCCTTTTGTCTCTGCAGGATTTGTTCCTCCCTCCCTCCCTCCCTTTCTTTCTCTTGATAACTTGTGCATGAACCGAAACATTTCCAGACAAATTATCAATTTAAGATCAACAGGCGAAAGCCCTGTTGAAACTCAGCACGCATCCGTGTCACTGAAACTTGGAAAACCAGGTTTCCTATGACTACACAGTTTTCTCTGTTGTGGTCTTCACTTCTGGTTGTGGTGCCCTTTTTGAACTTGGAGGAAATATTGCATATGAACGAAATAAATAAGTAAACAAATAAACCACACTGTAAGGGCCCATCCATCCAGGACTGGGCTTTAAAGCTCCATGTCCGAGTGTTTGTTTGTTTGTTTGTTTGTTTGTTTGTTTGTTTGTTTTGCTTTGTCCTAGAGCTTTCCACAGGAAACCTACATTTTACTGCTGGATTGGAGCAAATGGCAATTGTGTTTCCCACGTATTGCTGTTTGTTCCGATTCAGCGATAAAACAGGTTTTCCTGGGGAAAGCGCCATCACACACACAAACACATTCTGACATGGAACTTGAAAGCTCAGACATGTGCCTGGAAGTGCAGTGCAAAAGGAAGTCCGGATGAGCCCGAGGTCATAGAATCATAGAATTGTACAGATGGAAGAGACTGTGAGGGTCTTCTAGACCAAGCCCCTGCAATGCAGGAATCTTCTGCCCAATGTGGGGTTTGAACTCACGACCCTGAGATTAAGAGTTCCATGCTGTACCGACTGAGCTATCCCATAAAGCTTTATGCCATTTTCCAATCCCAGCGAGTTTGGTAGGAAGACACCCACGGTATATAACACCAACATGCTGCCCTGGGTTCCTTTGGGAGTAACTGGCAGGATATCGATCACTCTATCAATATGCACTACAGAATGTATGTCAACAGTAGAAATGAAAATATGCCCTGTCACTTAGAGAAGTTGCAGATCTTCAGAGAAAAAGAAAAAAAATACCACAAAGGAAGTCCCAGTGTCCTTCTGTGTAGCTGGGAGGCAACGGTTGTCCCTTCCTATTTTGGAGGTGCGGCTGTCACTTTTTCGTTTGCCCCCATCCTTCCCCTTTGGTGACATCCCTTTCCTTTCAGGTAAAAGAACGGCAAAATTCACCTAGTCAGTCATTTGAAATAGGGGCACGGTGCTCTTGGAATCTGATGAGGCCACAACATTGTAGGTGGCAAGAAGGGTAGCCTGATAACAGCAGAAGCGGCTGTGTTTATTATCTCTGATCCCAATTTGATGTGACTGGAAGCAGCATGGTAACAAGGCTGTCACTGATATCTCCGTTGCCGCTCCGTTTTATAGAGACGAAATTAAATGAGGCATCCAGGGACGGCTTGAGTGCACAACTGCTTTGTACAGCCAACTCCTGGTCCCTTGTCAGAGGATCGTAGAACTAGGAGGTATTAAAAAAACAACAACCAGTGGTTAGGTCTGAATAATAAAAAGAAAGAAATGGGCATTGATTTCCAAGTTGGGTTAGCTCACTCATACATATATGCTCATCACTTGATGATTATCAGGCCTGGTGCCAGAGGTTGGCAAGAGTAGCTGAGGGCCCCAGGGGCTCAGTCATGGACTGGTTGGATGGTGGGGGGGGGACAACATAGTTAAAGAGCATAAACAGAGTGCTCATAGCAGCTATCTGACTCTTCACAGAGGCATAGTCTTAGTTACTGATTTACTAGAGTCCTGGAGCCACTCTGTCTGCCTTAGCTTTACATAGCAACAACAATAGCACTATTCCATAGACTACTCTCTATACACAATCCATACAGCTCTCTCACTGAGGCCCATAGAGAGGCTGGCTACTTTTTATAGGGAGAATGAGTCATCACCCAAGATGAGTGACTTGAATGATTGTGTAGGCCTTGTAGGCCTTACTGCTTCTTCTGCTCTCAAGAACCTTTGTCTCATGACAGAAAGCTCCAAGCCAGGGGGATGGTGGTGGGACAACAATGAGTGGTCAGAGGGAGAAGAAGGAGCAGAGTGGCTTGAGGAGGTGTCAGCAGCACTAGAGGTGACAGGGTTTAGCAAACAGGAAGAGCTTGTAATAGAGGGCAGTTCAGACTATGAGGATGGAAGGGAGGGCGGCCAAGAGGCAGTGGAGACAGGCTGCTGAAGAATCCATAGAGTCTCTCCCTCCTGCTGCAACCAGCTCCCCTTCCTCCCCATGTCTCCTAGAACTCGCAGAGAAATGTTGTTTTCCAAGTGGGGGCATCCTGAAGTGGTATAGCCCCCCCACACCCAACTTGGTGCCCTGCGGATATTGTTGGACTCTCAGCAGTCCCATCCAACGTGGTCAACACTCAGGGATGAGGGAGGTTTGCCGTCCAAAACATCTAGAGGGCACCAGGTTTGGGGGAGCTTAGTATAGTCTACTTTGCCATATCTGTACCCTTACTATCACATTTTGCTACACCTCTACCAGGCAAGAAAGGAAAGCTTGACTAGAAGATACAGTTTGAAAAGCATCCAAATAAAAACTGAACTCCAGCTCTCCAGTGAAGTTCTCCCAAACAAGCAGTAGGAAAGGAAAGAGGAACAGCTTCCTCTGGAAGGAGACAGCACAGGCTTGCAAGTGAGTGACTGAGACATTTGTCAAACAAGACACCATTATTCCGGGCCAAATTGCTCTGTAGACCACCAATGATCCATAGACTAAGAATAATTGTGCTGCGTCTGGTTCGCTATTTTGCCAGGAGACTGCAAATCAACCGCAGTGTTTTACTGGGTGTATTCATCTCATGTCTGTTCTTCATCACTGTCACCGTACGCTTCTGATGTGTTTCAACCCCCTAGAGCCATTATTCCAACCTGCTTTTTCATTTAAGATTTCACAAAAAGCCTTTTATTAATGCCCCCTTCATGCCCAGAAATTCTATACCAACTGCATTCTCTCTCCATTCTCTTGTGATTGTATTATAGAAATCAATCCTCGCGGAGTTGTCGTGCATAGTTCCATGTGAGCCCTGGCTGTCTATTGCTTCTTCCTCAGTCTGTTTACATTGCCCTTTTGTTTTAATTTAAAGGCACAATGAAACCACAACATTTTGATCAGGCCCTCACATTTTAATTTCAAACTTCTGCTAATTGAGTCCCTGTTTTCTCCTGTTCACTTACCTGCTCTCTTGGCATATCATTTTTTTTAATGCTCTAAATTTATCGGGTCAGAAATACTAGTGCTTTTACTACATGGAAGTTTGTAAAAATACAACATATTTTATTTACAGCTTAAATTCCAAAAGGAACTACAGTTCCCATGGTTCTTTGGGGGAAGTCACATGATTGCTGTTTTGTATACGCAGCCTGAACCTCATCCTGTCTGTAGACTGAGGCATATACCGGTAGTTCCCATTCTCTCTCTGAAAAATGCAATTTATAATTACCTTTCTCACAGAGGTATTCTAAAGAGAATAAAGAAAACAACGCACGTCAAAGGTGCTGTTTGTCAATAACAGCCATTTCCATTGCTACAAGCCCAAGCAAGGAATAGGCCCATTTTGCCAGAAGCCTGGGAGAGATGAGATATTATTTACAGGAGTGAGGGGCTCTCCGTGGAGGTGTGTTGTCGCCTCCGGTCAGCCTCTGTAAACAGAAATGACAGGAATCAATAGCAATGCCTCCACAGTGACTACCCTGGTACTTGGTATTTCCAATTCGCTGAATGGAAATGGATGATTACATTTTACAATCCCAACAAACACGCCAAGGTTGAGCCGCGCTAAAATAAACAATATCTTACAGAAACAATTCTCCCACCAGAACAGAACAGAGGAGGTAAGTGCAGAGACTGGCGATAAGGCAGTAGCCCTTAAAAACAGGCGTCATCATGGAAACATATTTGGAAAGGGCCTTAGAGATCACTGAGTTCCACCCACTGCTCAATTCAGGAGATGCAACATCCCTAACAGATGGCCGTCCTACTGCTCACCCTGCTCAGGACGTGGTCCAGCTTGCCAACACCTGTCTTAAAATGTTCGGCTCACAACTGGACACACACATACCAAATGCAGCCTGACCACCAGAACAGAACACCACAAAACTAGTCATTTGCCCCTGCTGCCCAAGGCAATTGGCTCATTTTGCCTAATGGGTAGGAAGACACTGGGGGCTTTGTATTAGGCTCAGGAGCATTTAGGTCTAACTCAGTGTAGACCCATTGAAATTAATGGCCATGACTAACGTTGGTCTATTAATTTCAATCAGTCTGCTCTGTAACTTAGCTGGACACAACCCGATAAAAGCAGCAAGCCAATAATTTGAAAAAGCAGCACCATCAAGGGGAATGGACTAAAACCAAAGAAAAATCAATAGTTGCGAGGAATTGCAGGTAGTGCGAGTTGATTTGCGGCTCAATAAACAAACGCTGCCACAAGTTAGGAGGCCATTGTTAATATTCTGCAACAATGGCAGAACCAAAATAACCTTCAAAAACAAACAAGTGCACTTTTAATACTAAAATAAAATGTGTTCTGTATAACTGTCCAAGTAACATTTAAGTAGATCATAGGTGAGGAACCTGTGACTCTCCAGATCACGTTGGCCTCCAAATCCCATCAGCTGTAGCCAGTGTTCAAGGGTGATGGGAAATGGTGAACAGGTATAGCTCAGTGCCATTTTCAATCCCTGGCATCTCAGGGAGAGCTGGAATTTAGACAATACTGAGCTAGATGGACTACTGCTCTCACTCAGTCTAAGGCAGCTTCCTAGTCCAACAGCATCTGGAGGGCCACAGGTTGTCCATCTCTACAACAGCTGCTCTTACCTATTAAACTGGTTCAAGTTTGCAGCCCTACTTTGCAATAGAGGCATACTGGAATAACTAGGACTGGCCATGTCTAGGAGACTCACAGTGCACACAGGTCAGGAAGCTGTGAGAAAGACAATGTGACTTCCTCAACCATTTTGTCTCAATGGTGCAGAAGCCAGCACATTGTCATGTTTCATTAGATTTGCAAACCCCAGGCCCTAATGGCTTCCTGGAGAGGACTCTTCTGGAATTAGGATAATTAGCTGAAATGTTGATCCTGGAAGAAGACAGCATGACCTTCAGCACCTTTCTCCCAGATATGACAGTGACCCTAATAGAGCTTGACTGCTGTTGAAGCAACATGGTAGACTTCTCACAGAGTTGCAGCAGCGCTTTATTGGAAATCTATGGCCATCAGTTACAAACCGAAGGAACCCTTGCTGCCTTTGAGTAGGTAATTAGCTAAGAAAATGGGAGGTTTGCATTGGGAACATCCATAAAGTAAGCCACATTTTCAATGGCCTTAAGTCCATTCCTTCTGTCTCCACCCTTACCCTGGTCACATTTTGCATCATTTTAATCAATGATCAGATTCTCCTTCATCACAACTTTGTAACCCCTTACCTACTTGGTTGGAAGACATATTTTATGGGTGGCCTTGTATTTGAACAGTGGTTGAGGAAAGTAGCATAATCCTATATAAAAACAATGTTAAAGAAAAATCACGCGCAGTGTGTCTCATGTTCCATCTAGCTCTTTTAGTTGCAGGAAAGAAGAAACGATTTTGAAATAGATCTGTGTACCAACCTCCCATTGCAGTAAAGAAATATATTTCTCTTCTTCTTCTTCTTCTTCTTCTTCTTCTTCTTCTTCTTCTTCTTCTTCTTCTTCTTCTTCTTCTATTAGATTAATATCCCCAACAGGCATAATTATATTTGAAATTATTGGATTGCCTTTCTGTAATGTTCTATTAATTCTGCACAAAAATGCTTAACAGATAAAAGTACTGTGCAATAATTTTCAGATGGGTGCAAGTCCAGTTGCCTTCAGTCAGTCACCCTTGATCACCCTTGCTTAAATCGGCTGAAATGTCTTTGGGTTAGTTTTCTTTTTTTATTAAAAAAACTGTGTTAGTCAAGAAAGATCTTTGCACCCAAAAGATGTCACATAAATTCCTCCCAATATTATAGGAAATCCTTTAATCCCAGACAGATGTGTCTGCATGGTCTAACAATGCTGTCATGAACACTGGAATTATTTGCTCTCCGTGACTTGATACCTTTCCAATATTAGCCGTTGTTTTTATCCGCTGTGGGGAATATATTGCTCATTAACCACTTACAGCTAGAAACCAAGATAATATTAAGAAGTGATTCAGGTGGCGCTCTCTTTCAACTTAAGTAAATTGTGTGATTTCTATTGCTTGAGCTTGCTAAACAATGTTTGGGATGTTCCAAGTTGCCCCCTGCCTCACCACTTTACATCATCCTTTCCCAACCTGGTGCCCTCCAATGTTTTGGACTGCAACTCTCATCAGCCTCGGCCAGCACTGAGTAGTCCAGAGCAGCCTTGGGACCCTGGGTTGGGATAAAGTCCGCTTCACGTCCTTGTGAAGTGTAGCTTCTCCTGGAGTCTAGTCCCTTAGCAAAGACTTGGAACACTAGCAAAATACAGTTTTGAGAGATTTTTGAAGCTGGGACCTGTCTATTGGTAAGGCTTTGGGGCTTAATGAAGGTCTATGGATATTTTTATTATATATCTCTCTCTCTGTGTGTGTGTTTTTTTTAAAGATACTGGATTGGAGGTGGAAGAATAATAAATATATTAATGGGAGTTAAAATTTAAATCAGGCTGAACTAGAAGAAGCCTCCAAAGAAATAAATTGGAAATGGGGAATGATTAAATTGGCAAAGCTAACATTTTGGCTTTTAAAAATAGTGAGAAACGAGAAGGAGTGTGCGAGATGGACTGTTAAAATAACTTTTTAAATAATTATAAGAATAGTGTATTTTTGGAGAATCTTGATTGGATTCAAACTGACAGAATCTTAAAAATGAGGATTAGTTATTGTTGCATTATAAGCAACGGAATGGAAGATAATTATTCCATTTAAAATGCATCCTTTATTTAAAGAGCTGTAGGTTATATTTAAATACTGATAAACTTGTTAGTTGATAATTTAGTTCCTAAAAATTGAATTTAATATATATAGCAGATGAAGGGGAATGGAAGTCATAGGTCCGCTCTTATCACACCCTCCACCATGTTGCAACAGGAAACCAGGACAACCATCTTCAGGGAAGTGCATGGGTCACATGACCTGCATGAGAGCACAGTGCCCAAACCGAGCATCTTTTAGGGCGTTTTGGGGCTCTTTGCTCTCACGCAAGAGCTTGGCCCCAGAAAATGGGACGTCCTGATTTAATTGGGACAGACAAGATTTGGGCCAAGAGAAGGTGGAGTGGGGAACCAGCTTTAGGAACATCTGGGGATAGTGGACATCTGTCAGGGAAGCATTTGAAATGGGCCAGGTCCTTGGTGTTACATGAATCATTTTGTTGTTGTTATTGTTTAGTCGTTTAGTCATGTCCGACTCTTCATGACCCCAAGGACCAGAGCACGCCAGGCACTCCTGTCTTCCACTGCCTCCAGCAGTTTGGTCAAACTCATGTTGCTAGCTTCGAGAACAACCATCTTGTCCTCTGTCGTCCCCTTCTCCTTGTGCCCTCAATCTTTCCCAACATCAGAGTCCTTTCCAGGGAGTCTTCTAATACCAGCTTGGCTTATATTAACTTAAATCAATCCATTGAATACAATTGTTGTTGTTACTTTCAGCCAGCAAGTGATGCATCACTGATTACATTCCCTTCTACATTTGCATTGCATTTCCTTCTCATTGTAATGAATCGGGTGGAACAACATAGTGGCAATGGTAACTTATACTATTTCACGGAACTGAAACAGTGCTGCCTGGGACAAATGCAGGGTGGAAGGGAAAACCATGTCTGCTTACTTCCCTAGTCTTGAAACAGCCGGCCATTGCTGCAGCATTGAGTAGCTTCACATTTTTGTCCTTAAAAAGGCGCTATCCAAGCACCCATCTGCTCAAACTGATAAGCACTCACCTTTTACTGAAATTCGGGAAAATAAATTGATTCTCTGCCTCTCCCTGGCACCTTCCCAGAACTGCAGGAGTATTATGTTAGGTCTTTAACTGAAGGACAGGCTGGTAATCATCACATCAGCACTTAAGGGGAAAATGTAAATGCAGCTTGAATTTCATAGGGCTGTATCTAACCAAGTTACACCCACTGAATTGAATGGACTCAAGTTAGCGAAGTCCATTAATTTTTGAGGGATCTACTCTGTATAGAATTAACAATGAACACAACCCAAAATCTTGAAAGCCGCATTTTAGCTGAATGGCAACCACAGATGGCACTGTTCAGAAACTGATAACTGGGAAGGCTTTATGATGGTTCTGGGATTGAGCGCGAACATCAAGCCCACTTATTATGGGAGCATGAATTCATGTCTTAGTGCAGTGAGGGGGAACCTCTGGCCCTCGAGATGTTGCTAGACTTCATATCCCATGATCCGTGATCACAGAACACGGGATGATGGTACCTAGAGTACAGTGGCATGTGGAAGACACCAGGTGCCCCATCCATGTCTTAATGTGAATGTGATTTTTCCCCCCTGATATGTTCTCCAGTTGCCCTCAGAGCTTCTCTCATGAGCACCAGTCACAGACCAGAGAAGCCCTGCTCAACATGGGTTTCTCCCCACCAGTTTCCTTTATCCTCCCTCAAGGGATAACCTCTGCCCTCTTCAGGCTCTCCTGTTCCAGTGACCCCTATGAGGCATATTATTATTCTTAGATTAGCCACTTTTAAGAAAAAATATCTCAAAGTGTCTTACAAACACTAAAAACGGATCTAAAAACAAGAGCAAAAGGAATCTAAAATACAGTAAGTTGCATAAAATAGAAAATGCATCATATAAGCCAGTTGGAAGAGGCCCCATTATTACCTGGTTACGGCCCATTTGGGCTGATTATTGGTTGAGCAATTTACTCACAAGTAGCCCTGGCCAGCAGCTTCTCCTTGTGCTGGACCAAAAAACGAGGGTCCTGCTTTTGATCAGTGGGAAGTTGTGGGGCATGGAAATTGCCTTGCAGTATCTTCATTCAGTTTATTTTGAAGTAGTGCCAAACATTTATTTCTTAAGATTTCATGAACAGAAGTGGTGAGAAGTATTTTGTGAGTGCCAATTGTTATAGCAGAATTGTAAGCAACCTGACCCAACATACTACTAATAATGGAGTATGTGGTTTCCATATTTTATTACTGGGCATACAAGGGCTTTCTTTTTTTCATTTATGAGGTGAAGAAGAAGAAGGGTTTGGATTTGATATCCCGCTTTATCTCTACCCTAAGGAGTCTCAAAGCAGCTAACATTCTCCTTTCCCTTCCTCCCCCACAACAAACACTCTGTGAGGTGAGTGGGGCTGAGAGACTTCAGAGAAGTGTGACTAGCCCAAGGTCACCCAGCAGCTGCATGTGGAGGAGTGGAGACGTGAACCCGGTTCACCAGATTACGAGTCTACCGCTCTTAACCACTACACCACCTGGCTCTTATGTGCTTCACATGTGTGTGAGGATCAATGCGTGTGAGTGCTTCACATGTGTGTGAGGATGTCCACACAAACTCAACACATATGCAGAGGCTCTGTGCATATTATTACAATCTTTCTTACTGTGTTGGATTTCACAATTCATCTCAATGTTTGCTCGTTTAAACCTGCTTTTCAATTTAGTGGAATGGGAATTCAGATTTAAAAATGGCACACACCCACCACACGCTTTTTAAAAAACCAGGATATTTGTCACCATGCCCACAAAGCAAACAGTCTGACAACATTTAATAGATTTGGCATAAGATTTATTGATGTAAATATAGTTTAAATAATTGATCATACACTCAAGGGTAAAGAAAATGTATTTTTTCCCCTCCTTTAAAACATAAAACCGGGATATGGACAGTATAAATAGAACACACAACAGTCATAACCACTTTATATTTTGTTTTAATCATCCAGATTTACTGTCGATGTTTCGATTTTCTTCATATACAAATTCATCTTGTTCTGAAGTTGGTGACCTAGAAATTTTTGCATAATGAAACATGCTATTTACACCGCGTATGACACACACAAAAATATACAAAAGTGTTTAAAAGGCTTTTGCTGTGTGAAAAGCATGGAAGATACATTTCATGTTTTGACTGAGGGCACAAACCAACAAGCACTGCTATTGTGCTTCCTCCATCTACTCCAGAGATCTTTATGTGAGTATCTCCCTGTCAGACCAATAGTCAGCGCTGAGAGCTTTGATAATATGGGGAATCGATTCTCCCAAATCTCAGCTAGTCAACTGTCACTTTTAAGACCAAACAGGATGGGAGATCAATGCTTAGAGCAATCTTTGAAGCTGCTCTCTTTCTCTCTGCAGCCATGTTGGAAGATGGGACAAACAGGATTGGAATTTGACCGGGGGCCATTTCCCCCATCTGGTGGCATTTTGAGAGGCCTTAATGTGCCATGCCTAACATGCGGTTGTGAACTTACAGGTGGAAGTGAAGGGCATGTATTGGGTGGATGTGAGTTAAGGAGTGTAAACAGGGATGATGCACAGAAGCTCAGGTGTTGGATTTTTTCCTTAAAACCTCACAAAGCACCTTTTGAATGTGCCGCGCCCAATTGTGAGGGGTGTATGGGCATGTGTGGGGAAGCCCACTTTTGCACATGGTCTCTCATGCTGGATCCGACCAATCTATTGCTATTCACCTCACAAGCCCCAGCGAGAAAGTGGAAAGAGCACGGCAGCAGTGTTTGCTGTGTTGTTCCTCAGCACTATAAATGCATACAGACTGATACAGATTAATTCCAATCTGAAATGGCTATTGACATTATACCTCATGTTTCACTCACTTCTGACAGGAAATACATGGGATGCGAACCAAGTGGAAATTACCAAAGAGAAAACATTGTTGGGAACTGTACATACTTTGAGAGGTGGGTTTAGCTGGGAGGGAAATGTAAATCAAATATTTCTGACGCTGCAGATTATATTAGCTGTTGAAAAACACACGCCTCACAGATACTTTTGTATATGGAAGCAATGTGGAATGACGGCATTGCAATTGCTATTTGATATATCTAGTACAGTTTCCAAACAAACAAAAATGCCCATGGCATATTGGTATAATAAAATAGCAGATGTACACTATTATTTACACTGCAAACTAAATAAGAGATAATGACCTTATGAAAATGCATCAAATTGCTCAGAATAGTAAAAATCACAGACCTGATTCATAAAATATATGCATATGTATATGTATATTATATATATATTTATATATACTTATATATAGTATATGAACATGTATAAAATTTAATGGAGCAGGAACATAAGGATTATTTATGTTGCTAAAATACCTACTAGAGATTTTTTTTTTTTTAAACTGGGTTCTCCATTCCAGCAGAAATGGACGTTTCAGAATTCAACAAAAACCCACATGACCTAGAAGCTCCAGGGCAGAGTTGCAGGATCCGCTGCATATGTGGAGCTCTGTTTGAAGAGCAGCCACCCCATTCACTTCTATAGGGATTCCCATAAGGTGCTTTCCCCCCTGGTAAAGTCAGTGGAGCAGTTCTCCCTCACGCTGAACTCTGTGGGTACAATGCAGCTAAAGTTAAAAAGCCTTTTGGCTGCCACTGATATTAATGGAAGAATTAAGCATGTTCTTAAAATTTTGCTCATTGAAACAAGCGGGGATTAAGGCTGCAGTCCTGAGCACTCTTAACTGAATTTACTAGGGCTTACTTCTGAGTTAACACAGGACTGTGCTCCAAGAGCATTTAAATTTGGGTGGTTGATGCCCCACAAGTGCAAAAGGGATCAATGGAGCTTTTTACAACTGTGTGTCACAGGGCTTTTTTATTTTTATTTTTTATTTTAACAAACCTGTCACTGTGAAAAAGCAACACTGCAATGAAAGAAAGGAAAGGAATCACTGTTACAAACATGTGCCCCAATCCAGTGCTTTATGCCTGGTTTTGGATCCCCACACGCCATATATATATATATATATATATATATATATATATATATATATATATATATATATGTGTGGCACCAATCACATTCTGCACACACAATGGATGATTATAGCATCTAGCTTAAAATGCTATTTAAATTATGTTTAGGCAAGAAGAATGAAATACAATGACAATCATACGTCAAGTGGTATTCGAAAACCTTCCTCGAGAGATGACACGATCAATGGAAGAGGGGAAACGACACCCCATTCTGACATTTTGTTTGGTCAACTAATTAAAGCAAGTTGGCATCTTCACGTTCTTAAATGACCTCCAGCAAAGTCACCCCAAAGACATCTATGCCATGGAGACTACCTATACATGACGTCTGTCCAATCACACTAGCATATTTGGCCACTGAATGCCACTGATAATTTCCCACCAACTTTCCATCTTTGGGCAAAAACCCCTCAATTTTGGTAGGATTAGCCACACCATTAAACTCAACACACTACTGTAAGCACTTAAGAGAGCTTATTGAGAAGGCTTCAGTTCTGAAAGCAGAATGCTACATTTTTTATTTTTAAAAAAGTTCCTCTTTCTTTTGCGGAGAAGCACATAACAGGCCAAAGATCTGACGTTCAATCCTTGGAAACTCCAGTTGAAAAGATCAGGTAGGAGAAGACATTGCTCTGAGTCTGGGAAAAGCTGCTGCCTGTTGTAGTAGAAAATATTCCACCAGAAGGACAGCTAATCTGACCTCATAGAAAGCTGCTTTTGCTGTAAATTTACATTAGCCATGTACTGCACCCCATCTCTTATTGGCCTCTGTTAATTCACATACATGTTGGTAAATTTTGCCCTGTGGCCTATTAGAAATATCTAGTGAATAGCATTATGATGGAGCTGTGAAAAGGCCTGGAGATCGGCATGTACCTGTGTATAAATTTTCCAGATTTTTAAAAAATGCTCTTATACTTTCCATAGTGACATTTACATTTCATCTTTAATAATGAAAAAAGTGCAAAGGCTCTGACTCAGCTGTGTCCTCATGGAAACACATGCATGTAGCAATAATCACACTGGTTAGTTGATTGGCAGGGGAAATGAAGCATGGCGGACTGAATCCAGATACTCCCCGTTCCTTTAAAAAATTCATTGATTGGATCTCAAATTTTATTTTATAAGGGTCTACATGAGCACAGCAGAAGTCACAGGGAGTGACCGAAGATGCTGAAAAATAATGACTCAAGAATTGGAGAACAAGTTGAAGAAATGCCCGTATCCCTGAGTCCTTACATAGCAAAGTTTCAGAGACTTTAGCAATCTGAACAGCACGAATAAAAGTATTGAACTGAGATGCTGAATTATTCCCCCTCCCCCTTTTTATGAATCAGGTACTGTGTCAAGATCACACATGAAATAGCTGATTAATTTCCTTTTTCTCTTTAAAAACCCCATTTTTTGTCAGCGATATTATAAAATGTGGCAGATTGGTCAAGGGTTAGAAAATATGGGTGTGGAAGAAGTAGACGCTGACACTGTTATTTATTGTCATCGTATTAATAATGTTTGAGAAAAAAAGCAAGTTGCCTCTGCTTGGTGCAGCGAATATTAGAAAACTGCATTCTGTTTATAAACATTTATAAGAAATAGCTTACCGCTATGGAGGCTTTGACTGAGAAGATGCAGAGTAGAGTAAATATTGCTTTACTTTTTATTTATTTAAAATAAAGAGTGTACTTTAGGCTTACTAATATGGCAACAAACAAGGTTCTTCAAGACAAAGTAAAAACATTGCGTTGTAATACAGACACGCACACGGGCACACGCACATACACACAGCATTGAAGCAAGAGATTTCATTACAGAAGGCAGATGAGGCGTCACAACACACATCAGAGGAGTTATTACAAGGTAAGCTCAAAAGATGTTTTCGTTTAGAAGTGGCGCTGCAATTCTCAGGCAAACTGGAGGAGCAAAGTTTCCCTTGGCTGGCTGCAGGCTCAGCTTTTATTTACCTCAGTAGCATAAGGGAGGCCATTTTGTGTGACCCAGGCGGGCCATGGCTGCTGACTCGCTCTTTTTCCTGTGGCAAAGACTACCAATGTTTCCTGTGGTAAAAAGCTGCCAATGTTTGGTGCCGCTGTCAACCAACACTGTGGTATGCTAATGATGAGAATTGTGTGTTTTTGTGTACTGTAAAATTTTTATTATACTGTTAGTAACAAAGACAAAATGGCTGCCACCAGCACAGCAGTTCTGCCATTTTTGTACGGAGATGCCTACACTCGTGGCGCTTCAGGTTGCTTCCTGATGTGAACAATAGATATTTTCTACACAACCACAATAATCATGAAGGCACCCAGTGTTGACATGTGCCTATGACTATGACTTCAACTGCCCGCTTCCGCTGTGCTGATGGAAGACAGTGGGACACCAGCAGAAATGCTGTGGCCCAACTTATTTTGGGTCAAGCACCATCTAAGGGACTGCTCAACTGATACTCATGAAATATGGTTGCTTTCTAATGTCTCCCAGACTAAGTTGCTCCTGGGAAAAAATTGTATCGTGTGAAACATGTTGGCCAACAGCCTTTCTACAGAAACAAATGCTTCCTAGCATCTCTTGAGCTTATCTCCCTTTTTGGTTTCCTCTGCTCATTGGTGTTGCCCTCTATTTTAGTTCTTGTCTCCAAGGCATGGAGTTTTTTTGAGGGGGCAAGCACAACACAAGAGGAATGCTCTGAATCAACAACACCTGCAGAGGTACCCTTTGCAAATGCCCTGTTCTCCCAAAAGGCAACCATCAGCAAAGTTTCATCTCAAGTAACGCATATCTTGTAGGAAAGGGATATTGCTCAGTGATGGAATCCATGGTTTCTATACTGATGGTCCCAACATCAATCTATTCAATCTCACGTAAATCTGGGCTGGGAAAGACCTCTGCCTAAGTCTTTGGAGAGCTGTTTTCAGTTGGCATAGTCATAGGGCCGGCCCTACCATTTGACAAAACGAGGCAGCTGATTCTGTATATCATAAAAGGCAAGCAAATTATTCTTTTTTCCTCTCAGGCAGATACGTTTCTCAGATATTTTTCTGCCTCAGGTGTCAAAATAATTTGGCCAGTCTTGGGTCTATGCACTTGACTTGGGGTGGGAGCCATGTGTTGTTCTACCTCAGACAGCAAAATGTCCTGAACATAGACAGTACAAGGCTAAGTGGATGAAAGGTGTGACTCTGTATAAGGCCTGGCAACTCCCTGTGCTAATTTTCTTGCTCTTGTATGTAGTATTTTGGGCTGCTTCATCCCCTTTCCCCACAGCATTAAGCATAACAACACAGGCATAATGGAAAGCAGCTGTTAGGAACAAGGGCTCCCAGGACAGAAAATGGAAACAGAGAAGAAGCCTTAGCAAAAGGCAAGGGTGACTGCTCCATAAAATACATTCAGCTATCATGGAGAATGGTTCAAACCTTAAAGTGTTAAGAAAATGAGTAGAGTTTTTACTGTGCAGACAATTGATCTCATGGCCTTGTCATATAGCAGTGAATTTATTCTATGGACTCATGCACACCAGTGAAGGAAGTAATTAAGTTTTTGTTCCATGCTCTTCTAACACGACTGCTTTCCAGTAATCCCTGGTCAATATTCTCCACTGTTTTGCTATTATGTTTACTATGTATCTCATATATCACCATCGCTCAAGAAACAAGGCCATGATCTATCCCATATTATAAATGCTTAAGTCCCATTGGCTTCAGTGAGAAATGTTTAAGTGTGAGCTGAATTCTCCAACAGATCAATAGGAACTTAAATGCAATTCATTGTGGATGGATCATGCCCCAGATTTGGTCTATTCAAGTAGGTAATTTAAATCTTTGGTTAGATGTAAATTCAGTTGTTTTGGGGGAGGCAGTCCTAACTCAAATCATCACAAAGCAGACACCACTTCCAGAAATCCCCAGTAACGAACGTATGAGCTTTAAATGTAATAAAGTAAACACAACACTTCCATGCATTTGCCCCTCTTATTGCAGCATCTCACACTGTGTCAGGTCCTGCCCCCATTCCAAATACCCTCAAGCCTTCATGACTTAGGACCATCTCCATCCCTACCATCTCCATCCCTACCAACCTTCTTGAGCATGAAGATCTGCAGAGTAGGCTTGGTAGAGTAGGCTTGCCACCCTCAGAAGTGGCAAGAGAGAATGTCGGCCTGGGAAGCGGTGGAAGCCCAAACCGAGGAACTCTCTCGCTATAGAGGTATGCCAGGCATCTTCACTATACAGCATTCAGCATATGCTGAAGGTGCATTTTTTACCCTGGCCTTTGACAGGCAAGGTATTTTGATTTGTGGGACCCACCTCTTCTGCTGAATTTATGATGTTCTGTTTTATTTGGGTTGTTTTTACATCTTTTATCATTTTAATGGTTTTATTTGTTTTTATAATTATATATTCTATTGTTGTAACCTGTCCTGGGACTTTATGGTGAAGGGCAGGCAATAAATTTCATAAACAAATAAAGGCATGGCTTTTCCAGATGAATAAGGGATTGCTTTTGATTCATAAACCAGCTGTTAAACTACCTTCAGCCTGTACCTAAGCATGTTTTCTGAGACATAAATCCAGTTGAGTTAAATTGGACTTTAGGACCATGGCCTTAATTTTGCTTTCCCTGCTAGCATCATAACTCTTATTTCTAAGAAGCCTAAAACGTTTGGCCATATGCTTACACCACCAGAGGGCACACTGCATGCTTGAAATTATAAGCACCTTTTTTGAGAATACAGCATCAGTGTTTTAATTACTAAACGCTGAAAGCCTTCTGTTGGCCATTAATATCAAAAGCATCCTTTACTGTCATCATTTTAGCCGAATCTTATTTGACATAGAACTGCTGCAGCTGAGGCAAAAAATACTTATTTTAGGTTCAAGTTGCACTTGCTTTGAAATAAATAAAAAGGTATTTTGCAGTCCCAGTTGCCTATACAAAGCACATCTGTTTCCAAACAACACCTTCTAGTGCTAGGCCAAAGTGCTGTGTAACAATTGATTTTCATCTGCATCTGCAGAGTTGAGATGGTGAATAATTCACCCAGGCTTTTGCACTGCCCCTTGTCTCAGAACATAAGAGCGGCCCTGCTTGATCAGGACAAAGGCCCACCAAATCCATCCTGTTTTCATAGTGGCTAACAAGAGGCCTTTGCCTTCAGCTCCGACAAACAGGACTTGAATGCAACAGCACTCTCCCCACAAGTTGATTCCCGGCAACTAGTATTCAGAGGCATATCACCTCCCCTAGGCAAGTTGGTGCTCAGCTCCAAATTATAGATAATGGCACACTACCTCATTGGCTGGGGGCGTTAACATGAATCGGTGAGCTGTAATGTGTGCAGGTTATGCCCAGGGCAGCAATAGGTGGCACCTCTAAACAGACACTGATGAAAAACAACATTGTCTGGTCATTCTTCCAGGATGCTGAAGGCTACCATCCACCCTTGGGTTGCTGCTCCATGGCTGTCAAGGGCACTGAAGTGGTCAAGTGGCAAAGGGATGGGCAAGTGACAATAGTAGCAAGGAGGAGGACTTTTCCACATGTATTGTATGTAGTGGGAGCTGACTTTGATCTATCGGGAATCTTTTCTATTACCCATAGCTAGAATGTGAGCAAAATGTATTCAACATGCTCTGCTGCAATTCTATCTCTTATGTCATTTGCGTCTGAAGAGTTGATACACACTTGTATCAAATGTGATTTTTGAGCTTTATTTTTGCTCTCTGGGACACCTAGCTACTTTAAATTTTATGTTCTCATTATGTATTTTTATGCTGTGAACTGTCCTGTGATCTTCGAATGAAGGGCACAATACAAATTTAATAAATAGTATCATCACCACCATCATTCTCAACAACAACAACAGCAACAGATTTCAAATCTCCACAATGAACTATTTTTTTCAAGACCAATGTCCTAGGAGAATCCTGACAAACTTGGATCACTGATAGCTGTAGGTTGCTTGACACAAACCGTACCAGTGACTGCCTGGAACTTTGGTTAGCATTTTCCCACTTTCTCTACTTTTCGGGCACATTCTCAATACTAATCAATTGCCATTTAAACACCCTTCACCCAAATGTTCAGACTCATGATCAGGGGTTAAAGAATGGTGTTCTTCTGCGATGAGTTCTAATCTGCATTATTATCAACAGACAACCAGGGGATGGCTTTGCATAAAAGGGGCATGACGTGCTAGTGACACAGGCTCCAATCTCACCATTAACCGAAGCAATGGTAGAACTACCGTAACCCTTTGACAGTCTTGCTGATTCTTGTGTGACTACACGACAGCAGAGTAAGTGTATATTCCCTCCTGCAACCTTATTTGTAGTTAAAAATACAGATGCATGCTCAAGGTCACAACATAAGCTAGCTACTCCTTTATAGTTTTTGACTACCTATTTATCCTTATAAACAATTTAAGGCAGCTTATTATAAACATAATATGGTATCTCTCCACCTCCTCTCTAATGTTGTTTATTGATGAGAATGAATAACGTGGGATTATTATTGATTAATTAATAAAGAAGTTGGATGTTAGGATGGTGCTGAAATTTAATGAAGCGACCTGAATTGGGCAACAGTTTGTTGGATAATGGCTGTATGAATCCTTAATTCTGAACTGAAAATGTGGAAAATAAAGTACAGGTGGATTTAAGGCAGTGTTTTATATGTGTCAGAGAGGTGGCCAAACCTTTTCTGTTCTACACTTCCATTAATGAACGGACTCATTTTCTCTGTGACCTTAATGGAGGGGCTTGATGAAACCTCCACGCAGCAACACAGCTAATTAAGCCACACTGAAGCAATTTTGCACTGTTTATTACCTTGGATACTATATTTCCTCCAAGGAACTGAGAATTAGGGCAGGAAGTGTTCTCAGATGGATTCATATTTCAGGCAATAGCCCAACCCAGACCTGCTAAGTTATAGAGATGGAGTTACATTGTTCAGCTTCTGACTGATATGATATCAGCTGGAAGACTTCCAGCTTTAGTTTTATTTATTTCATTTATAGCCCAACTTTCTTAACAACAACAACAACTGAAGGCAGTATATGATTGGTTTCCAGGTGGTCTCCCATCCTGCCACTGACCAACCAGTTCCAGGCGTAAATAGCACTGCTTCAACAAACTCTCATGTAAAAGTAGTCAATACTGCTATTCTTGAGGATTATTTTAACTGGAGTGCACAGCAGTGTGCCACTGTATGCCAGATGAGAACAGCATTGGCTGCTATGCACAGTTGAGTATGTGCTGAAGGGAAACATCGGCTGTGAATTCTGAAAAAACAGTCTAGGCAATACTAGTAAAGCAATGGCTGAAATGTGAACCTTGCAAAATATAAGACTTTGGAGATTGGCTGCAGAAGTCCCAAATTCAAACACATAATTTGGTGGCCATGGGCAAATACTTCTCTTCCAACCATAGAATCATAGAATAGAATCATAGAATCGTAGAGTTGGAAGAGACCACAAGGGCCATCCAGTCCAACCCCCTGCCAAGCAGGAAACACCATCAAAGCATTCCTGAAAGGTGGCTGTCAAGCCTCCGCTTAAAGACCTCCAAAGAAGGAGACTCCACCACACTCCTTGGCAGCAAATTCCACTGTCGAACAGCTCTTACTGTCAGGAAGTTCTTCCTAATGTTTAGGTGGAATCTTCTTTCTTGTAGTTTGAATCCATTGCTCCGTGTCCGCTTCTCTGGAGCAGCAGAAAACAACCTTTCTCCCTCCTCTATATGACATCCTTTTATATATTTGAACATGGCTATCATATCACCCCTTAACCTTCTCTTCTCCAGGCTAAACATACCCAGCTCCCTAAGCCGTTCCTCATAAGGCATCGTTTCCAAGCCTTTGACCATTTTGGTTGCCCTCCTCTGGACACGTTCCAGCTTGTCAGTATCCTTCTTGAACTGTGGTGCCCAGAACTGGACACAGTATTCCAGGTGAGGTCTGACCAGAGCGGAATACAGTGGTACTATTACTTCCCTTGATCTAGATGCTATACTCCTATTGATGCAGCCCAGAATTGCATTGGCTTAACCCTCACTTATCTCACACTTCCAATGTGAAGATAAAATGGAACAAGAGTTGGAAAGCTCCTTGTACAAAGGAAAGAGTGCTTTCTTGCTTTCTATCAGCCTGTGATAGAAAGACACATGATGCTATCCTACGTAGAAATTTCTAACGTCAAACAATCACACTTCTTGGATGCCAATCAATAAAAGCTGCCTGGACAAATGCCGGCAGAAGCTTTGGGGTGGCATAACAGTGTTTCCATGCTTTTATTGTGGGCTAGTTTTGTTATTACCTTATCTATAAGTTTTGCAAGGAACAAATATAATTTCCTTGACTTTTTATACCAGCAAGTTGCAGATAGGACTTAAGCCAATCTTAAAGCTCTGCAAAATCAGCAGCTACCTCAACCTGCCAACCAGCACATCTCTTTCTATGTTTTTCATAGGTTTTTAAGCACTAGCTCTTGTCCTGTCTCCTATCTCCCATTGTTAAATATTCTCCCCTGCAACCTTGCAGGCAGTGCATGTGAGAAAACTGGACCTTGAAGTGAAATGCATTTGGAAAGAAAGAGATAGTGGCTTGGTCGCACACGATGGATGCTGAGAGACATTAAATGTTGCCATGTTTTCTATAGCCATTGCTCCAACTCAGAAGCCACTTATTGCTTTGTATGCCAGGGAGGCTAATTTTCAATGTATGACTTACTGGTTTATTGCTTATATACAGTTTAACTGCCACAAGCACAAATAATTTGGTACACAGTATGTACCTACACCAATGTGATCATGGCTTTTTCTTTTATTGCTTCATATTTGTAAGTTATTGCTAGGAGCTAATTCTCCCAAGCGCACATGCACAATTCGTAATGGGCCGCTATGCAGGTACAATATGAATTTTCAGTGCAGATTTGCCTGAAGATTTCATTTGCAGCTTGGTCCTAGCAAAAGATCTCTCTGCTTTCTTTGCATTTACACAACTTGTTAATCTCCTTTGTTTCCTTTGCCTACTTGTTGATTAATAATATCACATCTGGGAAGGATTTAGGAAAGCTGCCTAAAAGCCGAACTGGGCTAGAGCTGAGAACATGGGCATCATACATTTGGGGTATTAGTTGGACTGTGTCCAGCTAAGTTCTACAGGTTGAGTGTTATGTTATCAAGTAATAAACATACATGCATAAAGTGATGTTTAAATAAGTGAATTCAAGAGCTGTGGGATCAGAGCACTTAAATGACTGTACTGGCCAAACAGTGTTACTTCTGATACCAAGGATGACTTAGATACTTAGAAGGTGGGATGTTTGAGGAATTCATCCTTTGCAAGTTCTGATATAATAATATAATAATAATAATTTATTATTTTTACCCCACCCATCTGGCCGAGTTTCCCCAGCCACTCTGGGCGGCTTACAGTCAAATGTTAAAACAATACAGCATTAAATAATATGAACTGACCTGATCCCCAACTGCCTAGACTAATGCATTGACCTGAACTTAAGTTATCCACCACCATTCCTGCTTCCCAAATGTTCTGATGAAGTTCTCAGGGTTTTTTTTTTTAAAAAAAACCCAGAACAAAATAAATTTTAAAAGCACATATTTAAATGTATTATTTTTGTGCAAATATTATTTTAACTTGAAGAATGATGTGGAAACATGGCAGAATGGACAGATACAAAATTGACAAGGAATGGATATGTCAAGCCCTACTAAAAAGCACATATTTGTTTTCAATGGGATACTTTTATTCATCTCCCAACATTTATTCAACTGCATTTGCTTTGCTTTGTAAATGATGGTTGAGTCTCTTAGTAATGTTTGGCAGATTTGCTGAATGTTGAGTACTTGATATACCTGTATTACGAAGAATTACGAGAATGGCTAGAGAGTGACCCATAAATATGTAAGTGATTATAACATACCTGGAAGTGACCAAAATAATGGCACCGACCTAAAATGGACAGGTGGCATGTGCGTGCACTGCTTAAATTTCCTTCTTCTCAATTCTGGCAGGTGTAACATACCACTTACCAGTGGTAAATGTTGTATGGCAATCCTAGTGCCATCTGCCAATGATCCATTCTTGATAGGATTTGTTTTCTGGCACAAATAGGGACTGGAGAAGGCTCTGACACCTACTGGCCATTGTGAAATAAGATAAGATATATTGGGAATGTCCATAGCTCAGTGGTAGAGTATCTGTCTTGCGTGTAAAAGATCCCAGGTTCAATCCCTGGCACCTCCAGTTTGGGCTGGGAGAGCCTCCTGCCTGAAACCCTGGAGAGCTGCTGCCAGTCAGTGTAGACAAAACTAAGCTAGATGGACCAGTGGTCTGCCACTAATATAAGGCAGGTTCCTATGTTCCTATACATTAAGAGGTATGGGACAGCAGAGGAGATTCAGTAGAGTTTGCAAATACTCAGTGGGTCTAGTTTGGACCCATGCTTCAAGACAAAATACTGTATTTAGTAAGCATTCTAAAATAACACCTGTTCAACGTTTTAAAAAAAATCTCCATGGAAGCCAATCCTGCAATTTAAAAACAGATTTCCCCAATTATTTACAGCACAGTTACTTGATGCATGTGAGTAATGTGTGTGTGGAGATATGAAATCCTTCGGTTTACTACCAATTTAAAAAGATAATTTAACAGATAGCCTAAAATCCATGGCAATCTAGAGTGTAGTGCCTGGAAATTGTATAAATGTCCCTCCCCACATAGTCTCTGCCTGGAGACATACTGGCTTGTTTGAAGGGCATCATCTGTGTGTTGATCTCTAGGATTTATAAGAACGTCATAGGGATGTCTTAGGTAAATTAAGATTTTATATAGAACTGCAAGTGACATACATGACATCCGCAGTGTAAGATGTAGATGTTCAGATAGTTCAGAAGATGAGAGGCACCATCAGAAGTTAAAAGATGCAACCCTGCCAGTTAGGCATGGCTAAATCCCACTAAGAGCAATGCAGAGGGACTTACCAAAATGTTATGGATGCCCATATGCAATGAGGCTTTCTCCCATGTAAGTCTGCATAGGTGCAGCCTTATTGACTTCTGCTTGACTGCACCCTGGCAAGGGCTATGTGTAAGTAACAAACATGTGAAAAGTTTGAGGGCACCAGAGCATGCCTTGGCAAAACTTACTTTGTAAGCCTGCGGTTAGAAATGGACTCCTTGCTGCTGTATTGGAAACATGAAAATCAGATAGTATTATTGTCATGTATGACTGAAATATGATTATGCTGCAACAAGTTCTGAGCTTTAGTTTTCTCAAACTTAGGTCTTGATTAGACTGCCCGGCCAACTTCTTTTTAAAGCTCCTAGATCCATGGAGTTAGTGATCTAACATCTATTCCACTCATAGGTCCCAAAGGCAAGACTTACAAGCCTATAATTCAGAACTTGGATGGTGTGCCACTGAAAGGTACTAATGTAGTAAATTGTCCTAGCAAACACAGATCCCGCCTTAGCATATCTCTCATTTGGATAGCAATGCATTCAATTACATTCTAAAATGTTGCCTTAGTTCCTTTTGATAAGTTTCGCAAAACACTGTCTGCTCACACCTTGCAATTTGCACAGCCTTCCAACACTTAGAAAGTCGCAGAGCTTTGCTGAATCCGAAATGTCTCTCTCAACGAGGGGCAACTGGACCATATGGTCCACAGCATCTGTTCAGTTAAAGCTGGGGGGCGGGAAGGTCATTCTTGATTTAATGAAAAATGTCCATGCTTTTCTCTTCAAGATATTAAATAATCTGGCCATTACAGCAGTATAAAAAGGCAAGGCTGGCAATACACTCAAGCTTCCCTCACACAATGAGCTAGAGAAATGTGCCCCCAAAGGAACTTTAGTTGTCATAATACGGAAGCACATCACTAGGTACAATGCACTGAAAATGGGTGTCTGGGAGGTGTCACATTTGAACATGCTTATATATAAAAAGCACTGTCTGCTGGCTCTTTGTGGGAAGCTATTCTTTCTTTTGAGAGAGAGCTGATTTATTTGCAAACACAGCCATTATCTCCATGGAGATGATGACACCCAATTGTTTAGGTTTTGCACTGATCTCTGTGATTATAGTGGTTCTGCTTTTTCCCCCATTCAGGACCATCACTCCTACCTCCTGGACACTATTGTTCAAAGGAATTAGTATTCCTAGTCTCTCTACCTGTCTAGAAACAATGGGAACAATTCACCAAGCAACGTTGCCATGCAACGTCCCTTAATTATAACTGAGGTTGAACAGAAGGCCCCTGCAAATCCTAATGCAATGAATGGAGGAGATTACATAGCCATAATGCTTGGTAGATTTCGCTCCTACTGTCCCTATGATTTCCATAATCATAATGATTTTCATTGTTGGGACCATGTGTGTGCTGGAAGCTCAGTACTCAGAAGCAAATTTTTAAAGTTCATATCTAAGTGAAGCTATTTCACTGCAAAATTGTTTCCATGATGACTCCAGTTTAGAGATTCAAATGTAGTATAAGATGCCCACCCTCCCACCCCAAAATCTATCTGCTAATAGCTTGCATCTTGCTGGATAAAGCAGCAACCAACAGCTTTCTCAGAGGTAATGTGCTGTGCTAAAAGTGAATAAACGAAAATGTGCTATTGACTTGAGACTCTGCTATGAATGACTACAATGTATGGGAAAACGTACAACCTTTGACACAGGAATACTTCAAGCCCCACCTTGCACCCTATGAAAACAGATTTTGACCCAAAGGTAATATGGCTAATTTTGTTCTGTTAGAGGGTGGACAGCAGTGAAGAACCTCTAATTTTTAATAATGTCCTTAGATCAATGGGGGTGGGGGTGGGGTGGAGAGAGTTAGCTTGTTCTGAGAAAAATGACCGATATTGATAGAGCATAATCTGTGGCCAGTTTACAAAAAGAGACTTCTAACAATGCAATCCTATGCATGTCTACTCAAAAGTAAGTTGAACTGGGTTCCATGGCACTTGCTTCTAAGCAAGTGTGTAAATGACTTTTTATTATCTTATTCCTAGTTATTACTTATTTTATTATTCCTATCATCAGGGGTTCTATTTCCACTCTCAACTGCTATTAATCACAATATATTTAAAGGCAGAACTTCCCATCATGACGCTATCTGGATGTTTCAAACTAAAATTCCTATTCTCCCTGACCATTGGCCATGTTGGCTGAAACGTCTGGAAAGCCCCAGGCCTGGGAAAGGGATCTCAAGCTTGCAATGGATATGTTACCCTCACTAATGTCCTGAGTGGGTGATCCAGTCATGAGGATGGATTTGGAAAACTGCCTGCTGGACCAAACAATGCACATGGTGACCCGAACCCATCAACAAGGGAAGGGGGTCTGGGAGATGGCTGGGCCCACAACTCAAGCAGTGGCTTGAGAACCTTTGCTGTAAATGAATGAATCTAGAGCAGTGTTTCCCAACCAGTGTGCCTCCAGATGTTTTGGGACTACAATTCCCATCATCCCTGACCACTGGTATTGCTAGCGAGGGATGATGGGAGTTGTAGTCCCAAAACATCTGGAGGCACACTGGTTGAGAAACACTGATCTAGAGAAACAACTTTGTTCTCAGAAGCAACACACTCTTTGCAGCGAAGAGCACATCATCCTCCAAAACCTTTGACTTCAGCTTAAATTCCAGTTCTGCTTTTAAACTTCAGAACTGCTGTACAAACATGCACTTGAGTGTTCATCTGTAAGACACGGGCAACGTTCAGCTTCGAATTAGCATTCTACTCAAGGTACCATTGCAGAAGTAATATGCCAGCCATCTCTTTAACCGTCAAGAAAGCTCTAGGGACGCAATACCAGAGAAATACAGTATGTTCTATGCTTCACCTTCGGGTATCAAGGATCACACAGGGCATAAATCATCCAGGTTCCACTGGAATTGTGTTGAATTGCTTCTATGCAAGATAGCCAAGAGTTTTGTGGCACATTAAAGACAAACAAGATGTATCGTGGCATCAGCTTTTGTAGACTAGAGAGCACTTTGTTGGATGAATGAAACATTATCTTGTGCATGTATATCTCTGCCTATCCATCCATAAGTATAGAGGAAAAATGGAAGCGTTCGGTTTCAAATCCCAGGGGGATGCAGAGCCCACATGTTCCAGAAAGCACCAGTTTCTATCGTGTATACACTTTTGCCCTGCACAGCAATCTCAGAAGCATAATGCTCCCTCTGGCATGGCTGGCTATTTATTTACATTTCCCCCCCACGTTTTCCTCCAAGGAGCTCAAGGCATTGTACACAGTTCAACCTCCCCCACTCAGCTTTGGTTCAAAAAAAAAAAAAAGCCGTCAACAGCAAAACAGTACTACCACCCCAGCTCTGTTAACACAAAATATCTGAAGGAATGTCATTATAACAAAACACAGCATATATCAGAATGTAAAACAAGTCAAATCCAAATGCATGTCAAAACAATCTCAAACACAATCGATCAAATCCAAGAATTAATTCAACAAAGGTCCTCCATCTGGCCTTTATGTTCCCAACCCATACTTGGCCTCCTTTTTTACAATGATGGGAGCTGCTTCTCCATGGAGCAATTTATTTTATTTTATTTTATTGCAAAACAGTGGCAACAGATATCTGCTGCCCTCCAGAAGCTGGCGTTGGCTTGAAGTTGGGTATCAATGTCCAAAGGGGATCTTCTTCCTGTTAGCCCAGCTCTCCATGCATTACTATGTGGCAGCAATAGATGTGCCAACAACATATAATACTCTCTGCATCCAATGAAGTGGACCCTAGTCTACGAAAGCTTATGCTTAGGCCTAGCGCAAGGGGTTGCGCCACCTGAGGCAGGCAGTGGCTCTGCCATCACCACTTTCCCTCTTCCTCGTCTTCCCTCCTGCCATCCTACCTTACTTCTCGTCCTTTCTCTTTGCTCCTAAGTAAGTGTTGGTGCTGTTGTATTCCCACTGTTCCCTCTCCACCCTTCCTTCCTTCCTCACCTCAATGGCATTCCACGTTTATAACAGTCTCTTTAGCCACTGTGATTTGCCTTAGGCAGTCTCCTGCCTACCTCCATCAAAAGGCCTTGCCTTGAGGGACACCGAGAGCAGGATGAGGCGGGGGGGGGGGGAGGACTAGGACGCCAAGACTCTTGCCTTGTCGGGTGGAGTGAGAGGGGCTGATGGGTAGCCAACCCAGCTAATAACAAAGTGAGCAGGGGGTCCAATTGCAAATTCACTGCCTCTTGTGCTGACCACTTGAGACAACTGTCTCATTCTTCTTTGTAATTGGGCCAACCCTGCTTATGCCACAATAAATCTTCTAATGTGCAATTCTGTACATGTCTTCCCAAAAGTAAATCCCACTGAATTCAATGGGACTTACTCCCAAGTTAAGTGTGTACAGCCCAAGTTTTTAAGATGGCACAAGATCTTTGTTGTTTTTGCTGCAACAGGCTAAATGGGCAATTTTAAAAGAATCTGTCCCTTTAACAGTTCTGAGTTCTAAAATCTTCACCAATTCCGAGTTCTGATTTCACGAGTAAAGCCCCATGCATGGTTTTATGTTCTTCAGAGTATATTAAAGTTTGGCTTGGCATGACGCACTGCTGATGCAAAGGAACACTACAGTTTTGTAAATGAAAATCTCTTACTGAATTAGTCCGCATGAAAAATGAACATGAAATTATCTACATATACAAGTGAAATTTTACCGCTGATCAAAGCAGTAGCTAGACTACAGCCCTCAAACTGCTTACTCTAGAGTAGCCTCAAGGTTATTAATGGCACCAGGACTTTTGAAGCCGCAGAATATGAAAGGTATTTTGAGGGGATACTTCTAAAAATATATTAAATCTTGAGAAACTGAACGATGAGAATCAACGTAACAGTTGGATTGTCCCCACCCCACCAACATTAATAACTGGATATTTTACCCATGTTAGTAACTGGAAATGCAAAGCCAGTGGCAACAGGTATCTTATGCCCCCCCCCCCAATGATAGCTGGAAGCTTGGGAGAAATTCAGAGCACAATGAGGTCATGATGTTGGAACACCTACTTTTAGGCACGTTTCATTACAAAGGACAATTACTTTACTCTGGGGCTTGAGGATTTCCAGTAATATACCAATCACTGAGTATGAAAATAACTGCTTGCATTGTTCTGATGCCAGGACATAACACTACTAGCGGGACAAATATTGAACATCAGTTTAAATATGCAAGGCATAAGCATCTACTAAACAGAAAATGAAAATGATCGAAGTGTAGCTCTTGCAAACCCCCAGCAAACTGGCATTTCTTATGAGAAGAAGAAGAAGAAGAAGAAGAAGAAGAAGAAGAAGAAGAAGAAGAAGAAGTGGAAGAAGCTTTGACAGATAGATGGCAGAAAATATACAGGAGCAGCCTAGCCTCACATCTGATACGCATGGGTCAGCAAACTTTTTCAGCAGGCGGCCGGTCCACAGTCCCTCAGACCTTAGGGCGGACAGCGGACTATATTTTGGAGAGGGGAAAAAAAGAACAAATTCCTATGCCCCACAAATAACCCAGAGATGCATTTTAAATAAAAGCACACATTCTACTCATGTAAAAACACACCGATTCCCAGACCGTCCGCAGGCCGGATTGAGAAGGCGATTGGGCCGGATCTGGCCCCTGGGCCTTAGTTTGCCTACCCATGTGATACAGCATGTGAAATATTGTCCAGATAGTGAAATGTATAAAAAGTAGACAAAATCCCTATGATATTATATGCAGAATTATAATTCCTCCTGTTGAGATGATTATAAACGATCTCTACAGTATTTGCATGAAGTGTTGTTAAACATAATAATAATACCCAGAAGCATATTTAGGTAACCCTCCTTTCAACGCAGGAATGCATCATAATCAGTTTAGCTGGTGCAACTTCTGAGAGCAATTCACCAAGTACCGCTACCGTGACTCTTACATGCACTTCACAGATGCATGTGAAGGGGGCCTACCCCGATTCTGTTGGCATGAATACTGGGTGTTTAAAGAAGTAGCAGGGGTGCTACATCTTCAGATAAAAGGAAATGCCCACCTGTTTCTGAACAGAACAAAGCAATATATCAAATGCTCCATTTATTTCAATGGGCCTTGCAGAAGAGGCCCAATGCTTTGTGGTATGCCTCCCCCATTAATAGCAACTCAACCTGGATTCCTCTTCTTCTTGATATTTATGGCCAACAGTAGCTCTGGCAACAGAACGGTATTTTGTTTTAATTTGATTTTAAAATAAAAATAAAAATCCCTGCTCCCTCCCTCGACCCTTTCCAGTTTGTTTATGGACTGCAGCCACCCACCTTTAAAAAGAATTATTGCCTGACATTTCACGGAGCTTTTACTGCTTGCTTGGAACAATGCAGTGAAACAGAAAGAATCTCCTCTCTCCTGTCATGACCCAGTTCTGGGTTTGTGCTTTTTTGATGAGTCTTTGATCTGCAGCAGGCCTCATAGGCTCGTTTCCCGGAGGAACATGGTGCCAATGTTGTAGGAAATCTTTCTCACTCTGGCAGATGTGACAGAGGATTTTGGCTGCTTCTGACCAGTTCTGACCTCCAGGAAATAACAAATCCCAGGGATTTCCTTTGGAAAGTTGTCTGGAAGCTCTTCACGGGATCGAGGAATGAAGATAAAATTCTCTTCCTTTTTCAGAAGCCTGGGGGTGGGTGGGGTGGGGAGGAGAGATTAAACAAAAAGTCAGCGTTGAATTGCAGTTCTCAAACTACAATGCAGACCAACTTTACAAGGCTCAGAAGATTAAGGACAAATAAACTTTTTCATAATTTCTGCACAAAATATAGCATTGGTTGGCCACTTGGTAACAACAATTGGTAACAGCAGACTGAGCAATCCATGTTCATATATTTATTCATTCAATACTGCTCTTCAAATCTCCTAATGACTGTCTCCAATGGCTTCAAATAGATGTCAAGTAGCATTGGGGGCAGAATACTGCCCTGCGGAACCCCACAGCTCAGTTAGAAGGGGACCCAAAGGCAATGTTATTCACTGAAATTGACCTTGAAGGTAGGAGCAGAACCACAGTGCCTCCAACTCCTAACATGGAGGTGATCCAAGAGTATACCATGGCCTGGCCAATGGTATCCAAATCCTCTGTGAGATCAAGGAGAAACAATGATGTCGCACACTCTGTTTCTCTCCTAATGAAGGTCATCCACCAGGGCCAATTTGATCCTCCAACCAGTTTGAACTGGGACCCAGTTCTGAAATGGGTCTAGACTGAAATGGGTCTAGATGGGACCCAGACTGAAATGGGTCTAGATAATCAGTCTCACCCAAGAGTGTGAGTAGCTGCACCATTATACCCTTAGTGATAAGAGAACATAGTTAAATCTGGAAATCTCTGCATCCAATACCTCCCCTTTCCTTGCCAAAGTGTAGAACTAAATTAGGAAAGATTGCCTAAAAACTAACGCATTAAACTACGTGGACTTGTGCTATGTGCGCTTTAGATTCAGAATAGATCCATTTGCCACCTGTGCTTTGGAAATAGAAATTTAGGAGCCATGCCTGAGCCAATGGCCCAACTCTGTTTTGGCGAGAGATGACCAATATGGCTAACTGAACTGAAGAGACACCCCTCCCCAATCTTTCTGACTCACAACTTGTCTGTATTTGCCAATACAATATTGGTAAAGTATCCTTTTTGTTCAAAGGTTTTGAGCAGGTTTTATTCCTATGGCAAGAAATGAAGGAGCTTACGGCACAGTTTCCACTGCTGGCAGAGGATTCTGTGCTACCGTAAAGCACACTGTATGTTATCCATACAGAGGCCAGACAGATCCTGTAAGGGTATGAGAGGCAATGCAATGACTGTGCCAAAAGTAGAAATGCACACACACTCTATATCAATAGGAGCTGTGTGGGATAAATAAGTATCTGCTTGGGGATTAAGTGTTTTGGAACCAGCCGTCCCTGCCAGGGACCCTGCAAGTCTCAGACCATTATACTGAGCCCAAGCAGGTCCCTTGAGCTTGATAGCAAAATCCATTCTTTCAGCTGTAAAAATTATATGGAAGCTTACATTTCTGCAAAAAGCCAGTATAATCCCCGAATGTTTTCTGTAGGAGTCATACGGCTTCAGCTGATGATATACACCATCAGCAAACAAGAACTGCGTTTACAAAATATTCAGATGCTAGCCAAATCCATTTCTTGCTGTTTTCCCCCGTTTTCAGGAAAAAAATGGACCTAATAACTGTTTATACAAAATGGACCTAAAACCTGTTAGCATTCATCTATATATATATATGAGTGATATATTCTAACTGAAAGATTACAGCAAGTAGAACATGTTTCTATGGGAAAGAAAATTCAGTTAATATACAATTTAGCCTTAGTAAATTCAGATATTGGGGAATCAAGCTTCTGAGATATCTACCATAACAGGTGAACATTAGTAAATACAGAAATACAGCTGATAGTAGACGTGTTTGCATTTAGCCTGTTTTGAACAATTAATTTACCTGCTAGTCCAACACTCTTTTATTCATGACTCTACCATTGTTAGTGGTGTAATACAACTATTACATTACTGAAGTCCATCAGGAATAGAATAGATCAGTGGTCACCAACCTTTCTGGGCTCAGGGGCCCATTTAGAATTTTGAGAGGGTGTTGTGAGCACCAGCCACAAAATGGCTGCTGCAAGGATTGACCCATAATGGTTGCCATGAGGTTGTGGGTTGGAGCAAAAATAGGAATATTGCTATATTTAAAAAGCATCAACTGATTGGTTGACCTGAGAGAGCAGGGGTTCAAAACCCCAGCTGCTCACTTTGTCTTCTGCTGATAAGTGTAGATCAGAGCTTTCCAAACTTTTCATGTTGGTGACACACTTTTGAGACATGCATCACTTCGCAACACACCAATTCGGTTTTACTAGCAAACTGCAGGTTAAACTAACCCCTTTCCAGCCCTGGGAGAAGTGTGGGGAGCGTTCGCACAACACGCCTACACACTGCAGCCGGCACACTAATGTGTCGCGACACACAGTTTGGAAGGCTCTGGTGTAGATTTTTTGGGCAGATGGTTTATAAAGCTGGATAAATCAACCACACTAGAGAGAGTACCAAATATGCCTTTGGTTAATGCAACCTCCTTGAATTCCCAAGTCCTGTTTATCATGAACAATAGAAACAGCTTTAATTTTAGTGCTAGCAATACGGACTAAATATGCCCCCTTAAAGCTTTCTACAGAAAATATATGCTCTGGTGTATACACTACTGTTAGATAGATTGAATTATACCCGGCATCTGTAGTTTTGCTTTATTTCCAGACCAAGTAGCCAATTTATTTCCGCTTCAGGCCTTGGCTACTACCAGTTACTACCAGCTAAGAGTAGAAAGTATGTGACCAAATAGAACACTGGTCTGACTCAATATATGACAGGACTGTTGACCAAGAAGTTATTCAATAGTCCTCATTAACCAGTTCTCTTCCATCAAGGCTCCTTTTCTCAGTCTTGCTAGGGCAGGCTATAAATTCTGATGTGAGGTTTTGATTTCTTCATTTGATGGGCTTCCACAGCTACAACTGTGTTACCCATGACCCTTTCAACAACTTAACTAGTTTAAAGTGAATTTTCCACTTGTAACAAATATTTCCTTCCCTAAGCCTATTACTGTTAAGAAACTCTGAACGCCCTTTGTATAGAAAAGGGATGGTGTCCCAAGTGCTTCTTTTAAGTCCTCCCAAGGGATAAGCACAGTCAGTTGGGTTTTCTTCCCCTTGAGCAGCATACCACTATGTCCTATATCCTTTCCATACTCTCCTCAGTTTCCAGAGCAATGTGATATGGAAAGACTAAAATCGACTGCATTGACCTGGGGCTATCTGTCTAGCCCATTTTAGTGTTGGTTATGTTTTAAAAACCCTCTCAGATGTTTTAACTTTGTATGGATAAATGTATCTTTTTCTGACTGACGGCCGAATAAAGGATGATGATGATGATGATATGGAAAGCTAAGCTAGTATTTGAGACATGGAAGGTAAAAAACAAAACAAAAAAACCACCACATTGAGCCCAATGGGATCGACTTCAAATTAGACCAACAAAGAATTGCTTTGCATATCCCATTCACAACTCTTTCACAGGTAGCGAGCTGCAAAAGAGGGCTGGGATCCTGCATTTTAGTTATTCAGCAGGAGAAACTTGCAAGACAAGCTAAATTGTTCATGCACTAGTGACCTCCCACTTAAGAAGGATATCAGCACAATTTTATTCTCAATTCCTTTTCTAATGGTTCTCGGCGTGGAATTTGTCTTTTTCACAGCTGCTGCACTCTGGGTCAACATCTTCATCGAGCGGTCATCCATTATGACCCTAAGTTTTCATTCCCAGCCACTTACTGCCAGTTCAAATCCCACAACCGTATATGTGAAATCAAGGTTCTTGGGCCCTGACATGCATCACTTTACCCTTTTTAAATATTGAATTGCATATGCAATTTAAATGCCCATTCACTTAGTTTGGGGAGGTCCTCCTGGAACTCTAGTCATGCCAAGCCCTGGCTTGGTGCCAGGCAATGAGTCCTTAAAGGCCACACTGGACATCCCAAAAGACAAAGTCCTTGAGGAGCACATGAACCCATGAGTCCAATGTGAGGATGCCCTGATGAGGAACTCCTAGGACTATTGGAGGAGGTGAATCAGCCCCCTGGTCCTCGAGAATGGAGCCACCAAAAAGCTTTGGATCCAAGTCAAAGAGTGATGACATAATACCAGTGTCAAAACCAGACTTATATCAGAGAGAAGATGATTCCACACATTAAAAAGACCCTTGTGGGTTTTTTTGCAGGGGAAGCACAGCCCCATATGCTCAAACTGAAATATCACATTGGCTCTTTAGATTTTACATAGATTTCCCCATTGCCTACATGCCACACTAAGCCACAGAACAGTTTTCAGAAGCCCAACATAACTGGAAGGGTGAGAGAACTTCTAGCTTTCTATCATTCTTAATCACTTTTGTTGCATATGGCTAACAAAGGTAATTAAGAGATCTTCAATATATACCCCAACCAAATGGAATTGGGGAGGGGGGGGAGTCCATTCTGTTGCCAGAAATAAGCACTGCCCCGCCTTGATTATGCCTTGTGCAGCATTTAGAATGGGAAGAAGATTGTAATCCACCGTGAAAATCATGCACACACTGTATATCTCTGTGTATTATTAATTGGTCAAAACATCGCATTTTTGTTACAAGCAAAGGTTGTTATGCTCATTATTGTTATGCTGATGATTTGAGATCAAAAGTTAGTTCCCAAATTGCAAGTAAAAGCACGCTAAGCCAGCCAAAGTTATTTGTATGATAATAAAGTACCCATTATGATTGCTCATGTATTTTTAAAATGTTTTATATCTCATTAGATTTCTCATGCAACTGAACAATTCATGCACTATTGCCCCCTGAATAATACATAAATGTGGATTATAAAATGCAATACGATAGAGTAATTACTGGCTGGTTGGTTATACAATACAGATATCATAGCTAGCCACTAATTGCCAGGATAAGGGGCAGGGGAAGCTGTCTTCATTTCTCTGCAAGATTGTTTTCTCCAGTAGGGGGAAGTGGGGCAGATTGATACAGAAAAAATTAATCTCATATTTTATGTAACAAAAAATGAGTCAAATAATAATTTTTTTGGCTTGATGCATGGCCTAACTAATCAATATTATAATAGAAATCAAAACAACCATTAAAGTTAGAAGATAATGAGAATATAATGACTTCAGTAAAAAATGGGTTTTGTATCATTCTGCCCCACCTACAGGGCACTTTGATACATTGGAAGGGGCACTTCGATACTAAGCGTAAATTTTATGAGAATGGTAATTATTTGCAAAATTTTATGAAAAAACCATTTTTATAGTGAGTGATCATAATCAGTCTTACAATTTGTTACTTAAAATCTAAATTACGTATCAAAACTAACAGTGTTTCACACATATCATAGACTTCATGGCAGGTTTTCTTAACAAAACATCAAAACTTATATTAATCTTTCCTCAAACTTCTATCCATTAAAAAAAAAAACTTTGGAAAAACTTTAAAAAGTATAAGAACTCACATTAGGTAGTTAAAAAAATAGTAATTTAAACAAAATGCTTATAAATGCTTATGTATCAATGTGCCCCGTGCATCAATGTGCCCCGCTTCCCCCTAAATTCCTGGAGCTTTTGTTTTTGCATTATATCTATCTGTCTATGCATGCAAGTGTGCAAGTATGTATATACAGTGCTTTTTTCTGGGGGTACACATACACCTAAACATTTTATGAATCTAAGTTTGGCCTCATTGAGGGGCACTATTTCAATATGAGTAGGAAAATGAGAGTACCCCCGAAATATATTTTTTTTTAGAAAAAAGCAGTGGATATATATACATATAGATAAAAATACAATAATATTTATATAGATGCAGCTGTCTATACACTCAAGACAGATGCATATTTGTGGTTTATATAATAAATAAATAATAGATAAAAGTCATTCTGACACTGTTTTTCTTTCTCTTTTTTAAACATTAGATATATTTTGTGCTATAACTTGTGAAAAAAACCAGAATGTAACCTCATTGTATGCCTATGGTATAGGGTGGTGGTGGTAAAGGTAAAGGTAAAGGTAAAGGGACCCCTGACCATTAGGTCCAGTCGCAGACGACTCTGGGGTTGCGGTGCTCATCTCACTTTATTGGCCGAGAGCCGGCGTACATCTTCCGGGTCATGTGGCCAGCATGACTAAGCCGCTTCTGGTGAATCAAAGCAGCGCACGGAAACGCCGTTTACCTTCCTGCCGGAGCGCTACCTATTTATCTACTTGCACTTTGACGTGCTTTGGAACTACTACGTTGGCAGGAGCAGGGACCGAGCAACGGGAGCTCACCCCGTCACGGGGATTTGAACCGCTGACCTTCTGATCGGCAAGCCCTAGGCTCTGTGGGTTTAGACCACAGCGCCACCCGCATCCCTATAGGGTGGTACACAAATCTAATAAATTATAGTCGTCATCATCATCATCATCATCATCACAAAGTGTATTCTGAATTTGAGTTGTTCACATTGGGTTTCACTCAAGTGCACGATTTCCTCCAAGGGGTAGAACTTAGACTGAGTAGAACTTAGTTGGCTACAATCTAATAACGATGATAGAATAGAATAGAATAGAATAGAATATTTTTATTGTCATTGTCCCCTTCAGGGACAACGAAATTATTTGGCTGCTCCATCCACCCAGATAGGGCACTCCACTCAAAAACAAAACAACTACAAAAACACTGATTAAAACCATACACACTGATTAAAACCATACACACTAATTAAAATGTGCATAAAATTGCACATAAATGTGCAATTAAGATGTGCATAGATCTTGGCACACTGAAGTTATTCTTTTTAGGTCTCTGTGACAAATACATGAACACTGGGGTGACAACATTGGGGATGGAGCCAGCAGGCATGGACCAAACTCCCCATTCTGCTGCCGCATTCTGGATTAGTTGTAGTTTCCGGGTCACCTTCAAAGGTAGCCCTACGTAGAGTGTATTGCGGTAGTCCAAGCAGGAGATAACTAGAGCATGCACCATTTTGGCGAGACAGTCTGCGGGCAGGTAGGGTCTCAGCCTGCATACCAGATGGAGCTGGTAGACAGCTGCCCTGGACACAGAATTGACCTGTGCCTCCATGGACACAGTTACCCCATTCAGGACCAGGGAGTCCTCCACACCTGCCCGCCCCCTTTCCCCCTAAAACAGCACTTCTGTCTTGTCAGGATTCAACCTCAGCCTGTTAGCTGCCATTCTATGGACAGAGATGTATCTTTTTTAATGTTGCTGCTGTAAAGCAGCCTTCCCCAACCCTACATATGGGCTCCCATCTGCCATCAGAACCAGCCACCATAGCTAATGGCCAAAAGATGATGGGAGTTGTGGTCCAGCAACTTCTGGGGGCATAAGATATGAAGAGCCCATCTAGTCCAACATCCTGTTCTCCCAGTGGCCAACCAGCTGCCTGTGGGAAACCTGCAAGCACAAGAGTACCCTCTTCTCTTGCTTGAGGGACTGAGGAAAGCTGTTGTGAAGTGCAATGTACACTGAGGGTGCTATATAAATAACAATGTGCTGTGGGGAAAATCCATGGCAAAGGCAGCATTGATTGCAGCCAATGCACACAACTGCATGAACTTTTAATCCCTCAAGGAGCAATAATTATGGCCCCAAAGTGGTAGTGGTATGAATTAGCCCGTAGGAAATTAAGCTATTTTTTAACCTTGGCAGCCTGCAGAAATTATACTTACTCTGTGTGTTCTCCTAGGTTTTTCTTTTTTACCAGAAGCTCACATAAAAAAAAAATGTTTTCTTCCTGTACAAAGCTCTATAATTCCACAAGATAAAAAGAGAAATGTAGGTATCTTGTGGATATGCCTGCAGTGCTCCTAGGTAAGTAAACACAGTATGTTTGTACTTTGTTCAATTAACAAAAGGCTGGTAAATATTTAGAAGAATTGCTGGTGTTGGCCTATAACTCCACCCACCCACACACTCTTTGTTCTTTCTTGAAATTTAACCTCAGCAGAGATAAAGAAAATGGAGGTCAATACCCATTTTTCAACCCACTTCATACTGCTCACTCAGCCTGATTTTTTTTCTGCACAATGTACAAAAGAGCCAAGAAGGAGCATTATCTGTCAAGAAGTGAAGTGCATTCTGAAACATGCAAAGCACCCAAGGGAGCCTCATTTGAATGTCTGCTACCTCCTCCCACGTTCCATCTTTACGACTGTGATCAGATGCAGACTCCATGACTTCACCATCAGCCAACATTTTCTTCCTCCACCTGGTTGCTCTATTTTCCATCTAGCCCAAGGGTAGCTGACATGGTGCCTTCCAAAAGACGCTGGACTCCAACTCCCATCAGCCCTAGCCATCAGGGCCCTTGATCAACCAGGATGAGAGTTATAGTCCAACACCATCTGGCGGGCATCACGTTGGTGACTCCTAACAATGAGATGTTGGTCACTTTTTTGTTGCATTTTGTTGACCTAACACAGATAGTTTTCTTAAGGGTCAGTGTGGCTACTCTTACTTTTTGTGTGTTGAGTTGTCCTCTATCAAAAGCAAGGAAAATCTTGCTGAGGTGTTAAAGTCAACATGGAAAAAAGGGTGCAATGTGTTACTTGGTTTAAGAAACAAAGACTGCTACCAAAAAACACAGTCAATCCATATCAAGTTCCCCTCCCTTCCTCCATAATGTGCAATAATAATAATAATAATAATAATAATAATAATAATAATAATAATAATAATAATTTTTTATTTGTACCCTGCCCATCTGGCTGGGTCTTCCCAGCCACTCTGGGTGGCCTCCAACAGATATTAAAATACATCAAAATATCACAGGTTAAAAACTTCCCTAAACAGGGCTCTCCTTCAGGTATTTTCTGAATGTCAGATAGTTGTTTATCTCTTTGACCTCTGCTGGGAGGGCGTTCCACAGGGCGGGCACCACTACTGAGAAGGCCCTCTGCCTGGTTCCCTGTAGCTTTGCTTCTCGCAGTGAGGGAACCGCCAGAAGGCCCTCGGCGCTGGATCTCAGTGTCCGGGCTGAACGGTGGGGGTGGAGACGCTCCTTCAGGTATACAGGACCGAGGTCGTTTGCAATGCAAAGTACCCCAAGTCCTGATGTTGTGAGGCAACAAATGATCTGTGCAACAACATCTGAAGTCCTTCTTTGTGTGCTTCCTCCAGGAGAGGTCCGGAGGGTGGCAATTCAAGATCAGGCCTGTTCTGCTGTGGTTCCCCATTTGTGGAATGCTCTCCTCAAGGAGCTTTGGCTGGCGCCTCCATTATACACCTTTAAGTGCCAGGTGAAAATGTTCCTCTTCAACCAGGCCTTTGGCCAATTGACATCTAATGCTCTTTTAAATGTGTTGTAGGAGAGGGGGTTATTGGTTTGTTTTTGTTCTCATTTTTACTACGCATGTTTTTTATATTGCAATTCCAAGATCTATGGATGAAGGACGGTATACAAATTTAATTAAACAAAGATGTACTCCTCCATGGTCTCCTGAGACAGACAGATGCAAATAATAATAAAGGTAAAGGTACCCCTGACCGTTAGGTCCAGTCACGGACGACTCTGGGGTTGCGGCGCTCATCTCCCTTTATTGGCTGAGGGAGCCAATAAAGCAACGGGAGCTCACCCCGTTGCAGGGATTCGAATCGCCGACCTTCTGATCGGCAAGCCCTAGGCTCTGTGGTTTAGACCACAGCGCCACCCGCGTCCCATTGCAAATAGTAGTAGTAGTAGTAATAATAATAATAATAATAATGACACGAGGTAAAGTGCATTACATGATTCAGAGAGGGAGGAGGAATGCAACATAGGATTATCTTTTCCTATGTTTCTTATCACACGTGGTTCTGCCACTCCAGAAGGAAGGATCCTGGTGTCCATTTTCTGAATCAACTTAAGTGCAGCTGGGTCAATATTTTAAAACTCTTTTAAACTAGTGCTAGTCTAGTAAATTGGTGGTGGTGCAGAGACAGTATGGGTGAGTACATGAGCCCTGCCCTCTTCATTGCCTTGTCGTCTTCCACAAGTTGGAAGGTGTCTAAAGTTAAGAGTATTTTGTATCTGCGGCAGCTTCCCACATGTTCTACGTACCGTTCATCCCCACCCCCATTTGTTTAAATTTCCCTAAAACCTGAAGAGGGCCAGCATTGTGCATGTGTATGCTGAGCTGGACATAGTGATTGTGCAAACAAGAAAACAGGTGTGAGACACACAGATGTTTCCAGAATAAACAGGACTTTTTTATTCTGAAAAGATTACAGAAAACAAAACAAAACAAAAACCCTAATGCAAATCGTCCTATCTTTGCATCTTGACTTTCTTTCCAGACAGGTAGATTGGAGTAGGCCTACCCAAAGTTCAGCACTGTTGCTAGGTGACAGCAAATTTTATATTTAGATTTGTAAACTCTTACAGTTTACAGGCCGGCTATGGGTGCTGAAAGCTCACAAAGATCATTCCGAAATGCGATTACCATGTGAAAGCTGATGTGATGACTGCTCACAATCCACATTTGTAAGGCAGCTTCTCATCTGGAAAAAAATAGTATCTCTGGCTGTGTATAATGTAACATTTATAATCCGAATGGTGGTTATGGTTAGAAATAAACATCCATGCTTTTATAGCATCAGTCTGCTTGAGTCATAGGTGGGATTGGAAAAATAACAGATCATCCAGAAATACGACTGTGATTTTTCCAGCCCTGCACACAGGCATAAATTGCAAGAAGATAAGAAGATGCCTCCTGTACTAGACCAAAAGTACATTGAATCCAGCATCTTGCTTCCTACAGTGGCCAACTAGGTGCCTCTGGGAAAGCCAACAAATAGGATATGAAGGCAAGAGCTCTCTCCCATTGTTGCTTGCTAGTAGCTGGTATCTGGAAGCTGCAACCAGACGTCATGACTAACAGCTACGGATAGACTTACCCATGGATTTGTCTAATTGCCTTTTACAACCATCAAAACTAGTTGCTGCCACCACATCTTGGGATTTTCGTCTTCTTCTGTCAAGGAGAAATCTTTTGGAGGCAACGTGTGGGCCAAGACACACCAGTAGTGGGTGAGGATGGAGCCCAAAGTGGCTGGAGTTAGAAGTGGGGGGGATACCCCTTTTTCTCTCTTACTGCTCCATTGTAAGGGCATAAAACATCCCTACTGGGTCAGACCGAAGGCCCTTCAAGTCCAGTATCTCATAGGATTCCACTGGGAAAGCTCGCAAGAATGGCTGCCTTCTCCAGCAACTGGTGTCTCAAGGAATATCCCCTCTTATACTGGAGGCAGCAAATAGCCACCATAACTAGCAGCCAGACCTATGCAGAACTTGTCTGAGGCCTGGGGAGAAAGTCCCCAGTCAGTTGGGAGGTATGGGCTGTTGGCATGAACTCTGCTTTTATAGACTTGTGTATTATATGGGAAGGCTAATTTTTTATGTCTGCTTGTTGGAGGGTTATAGGTCATCTGCCCCAGCTGCAACAAAACATGTCTCTCCTGTATTGGTCATAAACTATGCTACTTGGAGAAGCTTTTAGGCTGACTGATAAAGGGCAGCCTTGTTGAAATAAAGTTCCCTTTATCTGGTGGCAGAGTTCTTACATGGGGGAAAGGGTGGGCTGAACTACAACTCCCATCATCCATGGTCATAGGCAATGCTTGCTGGGGCTGATGGGAATTGTAGTTCAGCAACATCTGGACGGCCAAAGCATCCCCAGCCTTGGAAATGGGAACCATTTAACAATCTCTGTCTAACCAGCTTCACATGTTCAAATGTCCTTCTGAGCAGAATACAAAACAAATCCTAACTAATCTAATTAACTAACCATTTGCTCACCTCCCCCAAAAAGTTGGTTATTTAGATTTTGTAAATGTCACAGTAATCATGGATTGCATCTGTTTGTTCTTTCCACCACCTTCCCCCCCCCCCACATTATAAGGAGCAAAGTCTTTACTTTCCATTGGACAAATTCATTATTCATGCAGTTTTCAAAAACCAGAGAAATTATCTCTAAAATAAGCAATTACTTCAGTTTCACAGCTCGCTGGCTGGGCATTTAGTAAAGCTGTTCCTTGCATCATGTCTTCCTTTTTTTCCTTTTTAATGTGCACAGGAATGGGTTGTTTACAAAGGTAGCCAGAGAATTGCACATATATTGTACACATTATTAGTGAAGAGGAGGCATTTCAAAATCAAGTCTTCAAGTGTATCCACCTTAATGAGCTCTGCTCCCTTTGCTTTACAGCAAAATCATTGTTTTCTGTGAAACAAACACTTGAAACAGTTGCAACAACCCAGGCACAGAAGCAGGTCCTTCCTGTTGAATGGTAGCATCAGATTGCACCTCTTAGGAATATAGGATCCTGACTTATGCAGGCCACACTATTTAATCAGCTAACTCAGAATAATCAAGCACAGTGTTCCCCAAACTTGGGTCTCCAGCTGTTTTCGGACTACAACTCCCATCATCCCTAGCAAGCAGGACCAGTGGTCAGGGTTGATGGGAACTGTAGTCCAAAAACAGCTGGAGACCCAAGTTTGGGAAACCCTGATCTAGATTGTTGGTGAGCCTCCAGGACTGTAGGGAGTGATAATTCCCAATCAACTAGTACCAAATCCTTAAAACACACACACAACCCCTGGAGATGCCAGGGATTGAACCAGGGGCCCTCTGCATGTAAACCATGGGCTCAAGAATGCTAAATAGTACTGCGATGAAAAGCAAAACTGTTGTACAGACCTTGGAGTCTGTTAGTGCTGATCCTGCTTCATGAGACCACATCTCCTGCCATTGTCACCATGATGATGTTTGTCTGTTGGATGAGGTGGTCCAAATGGCTCTTTCCTCCTTTACAACTGACTAACATTTCTTCATTTAAACTATTTCTATACTGCTCAATTTCCACCGAGGTCAGGTTCAGAGTCCCAGCGTTTAAGGGATTAAAGCTGCCGCACAATTTGTCAAAAGTCAAAATCTGCGTTTCAGGTTTTGCCAGTGGATTGTTAACGCCAACAGATGGCAAAAGCGTGCCAGAATTCGCCAGATGGCTCGTGCCACATGACTCATGGGTATTGTACAGAAATAACGAAGGCGTCCTGGCTGGGTTGTTGGGTCTCGGTTGGCTGCTGATCTTGCATGCTGGCAAGAATGTTCTTGCCCTATCGTTGGGAGGACAGTGGGGACGGGTGAAGGAAGGGTCATAGCTCAGGAGGAGAACATGCAATCCTGGCACCTCCAGTCAAAGAATCTCAGGTGGCTCCTGATTAACTGACAGTTTCTTTAACCGGGTGACAAGCTATAGTTTAAATAATTGTTTTCACATTGTAAGCCACATTCCAATATCCTAAATCACATTCTGATTTCTAGGGACCAGCTGTAGAATACCAATCTACACAGGGAGTTTGAGTATCAAAGCAACAATTAAAAAAACCAGAACAAAAGCAGCCTGTACAAGAATTGCATTAGGGAAATTAGACCCTGATTATTCTCCTTCAGATATATTGTCAAGTCAGTACTGCAGAGGATTCTGACAACAGCATTTGCAGAGATGGGCTTCGCTTTCTCCTGACCATGTCCAGAACTACTTTGTATTCCCAAGTCTCTGCTCTGCTGCTCTTCATCCATCACAATCCATCCCTGCCTATTTTGCCGTCAAAAGTCTGCTCAACATGCCTGCCTTTTGTACAAGCAACCGCGCTTTCTCCCCAGTTGCATGATTTTTATCTGAAGTGAGCTTGCTTCATTTCTTTCGCCTGTTTTTAATGAGTTTTTAAAAACACCAGTCTCTAGCTGCTTTGTATTCTAGCGTGGCAGATGCCTCGCGTCCTGAGTGCAGACAATTACATAAAATTTCCTTTACGTAGAGACTTACGGGGAAGTATAAATACAGCGTAAGCCCTGGTGCTGCTTAAAAAGAGAAATCATACGAGCAGTCAAACAATGCTGAAGGCTGAGAAAGCTGCATGCCTCCAAATTTCTGTCAAATTAAAAAAAAAATGGAGAAGAAAATGCCAATGTCCTCACCTGAAAGCAAGTGCATAAAGCAGAACCGTTGGTGCTCTAGTTGTTGCTGAACAACATTTCCCAGCATTCCTGGACATCAGGCATGTTGGCTGGGGCTGATGGGAGCTGTAGTTCAGCAACCTCTGGAAGGCCTCAGGTTCCTCACACTCAAAGGTAGAAATCTTTATAAATCAATCAATAAAAATCTAAACAGAAACACCTGGAAGTTACGGATTGCCTGCCAACTCCCCACCCATACCATCCACCTACAAATCCTCTGTTGGTTAATTTAACATCTTCTTAATTTATCCTTCAGCTAACCTTCTATCCTTTGGAAATATTCAATACTTTCTCGCTTTTTTGCTATATTGGGACATACTGTTTTATTTCCAGGTGTTCATGTATTTCTCTCATAATAATACATTTAGGAATAAAAACACAAAGGTTAAAAGAAGATCATGGGATGCATAGTTAGAGCAGAGTACGCAAAGAAAGGTTGTTGAGTACTTACTGGTATGTTGTCGGGCTGACGTTGATGCGACGAGGATGACTTCCTGACTCAAATTTGCTTGCTAGGGTGACATTATTGCCAAAGAGACAGTATCTTGGCATTCTCACACCAACAACTCCAGCCAGAACAGATCCTGAGTGAATCCCTATCCTCATCTGTTAAGGGAAAGGGGAAAAATAATAATTAAATGAAACCCCTTACGTTGAATCTTCTGTTATTTCCCTTAGCAAATGAATAGATGCTCAGAATCCAGTACAATGTTAATTTAAACTGGTATCAACAGCCACAGATTCAGATGGTCAGGAATACTCTGGTTTGCATTTCTGAAAAAGTCAGATAAAGATGAGAAAGAGTGTTGTGTGTGCACGCATAGGCATGAGCCCACATGTTTCCTTGAAGTAAAACGCATCTCATTTCATTTGGGTTAACCCCAGAATATTTCATTTCGCTAACTTTCATAATCACAAAACACACACCAACAGATGCAATGGTATTCAACTTTGTGGCCACTGACAGAGTATAAGAAAACATGGCCAATTAATACACGCTCAAGCCATATTCAAAATCAGTAGTATGAGGCAGTTATGGACATATTGACTACAACAATGAGGTTTTTGTCTACAGCAGCAATGGGGAACATGTGGCCCTCGAAATGGCATTGGACTCCCAACTCCCATCAGTCCCAGGCTGCATGACCAACTGTCAGGGATTATGGGAGCCGTAGTCCAGTAACATCTGGAGGAGCACAAAATTCCCCACTCCTGGCCTACAGTCTTTCTCAACCAGTTGTGTGAATTAATGGGGAAAAAGCACCATGTATAAAAAAAATATCCACTAAGATACACCTTTGGAAATTACCTGCCAACAGATTCAAACCAACCAAGCAATTCACTATTAAACTATGGATATTTTCACAAAAGCTCACCGCAATCGGAGCTGGAGTGACTACAAAACATTGTGACCTTGATGAGATGTGATGAGATTTTTTATCCGGAGTTTCAGCCCAATGGCCTGTTGGTTTTAATGGCTGCATCTTCCCAAGTCTGTTTAATGTGGGAGTGCAAATTAAGTATGGCTGAAAGGGTAAGAAAAATTATAAAACCAATGTCTCCTTGCATCTAATTAATTAAATCTGATAGGTGGGAGAGCCTGAATGATGGCTATGCCTGCTCTTGAGATTTCCCCCCACACACATCGGGTCCTTTTTGGAAATATTCCATATCACTTGTGGCCTCTTGGATTCACAATGAGATGAGCCTTCATCTCATCTGCGCTGTGGTCAGGCTCAGGAACAAGGCTGCGGAACCAGCTTGTTGCTTTCCATGTCACTCCTGTTTAAAAGAGAAACCATTCATCTCCCTGCGATTCTTCCGGCCTGAGTTGAAACAAAAGTCTGGCAGCCTTTCAGCCTGCATATATTCTTGCAACTGTCAGGCATGAAAGCATATTACATTGGACTGGGAAAACTGGAACGCCACCAGAAGTCTTTGTTTGACACAAATGCTTATAAAGAGGAATTATACTTTGGTTTTGCTTCGTTTGCCCAGGAAAGAGCGTTCAGGTTTGGGAAATAGCTTCCTTACTGGAAGAGCAGCCATCCATGTTTGCCTCCTCCTACAGCTTCTTGGTTTGGTTCGTCCACTCGTGTCATTTGGAACGATCTGCTTTGTCAACTCCCTGGAGCATATGCTCCAGCTTAGTGGTTTGGATTGCACAGTATCCTGGTTTGGGGCAGGGAATCAGGCCTTTCAGTTCTCCGAACATTAAACTGCAACACTTGGTATTTAAACTGCAGCACTTAGCACTCCAATTTTTCAAAGCCATGTATACCTGGAGGAGCGTCTCTACGCCCATTGTTCAGCCTGGACACTGAAATCCAGCTCTGTGGGCCTTCTGGTGGTTTCTTCACTGTGAGAAGTGAGGTTACAGGGAACCGGGTAGAGGGCCTTCTTGGTAGTGGCGCCCACCCTGTGGAATGCCCTCCCATCAGATGTCAAGGAAATAAACAACTATCTGACTTTTGGAAGATACCTGAAGGCAGCCCTGTATAGGGAAGCTTTTCATGTTTGAGGTTTTACTATGTTTGATGTTTTAATTTGCTGGAAGCTGCCCAGAGTGGCTAGGACAACCCAGTCAGATGGACATCATCATCACATTCATACACGGTTTCAGTTCTCTTTACAACAGCCCTGGATTCTCATTTCCAAAACTTTCCACCAATATTTTTGTGGGAGGTTGAAGCAAAAGAAGGGGGACAATGCATTACTTGGGGCATTCTGGGGAAATAAAGTGAAGGCTGCCAGCAGCTGACTATGGAAATCAGCTCTGCTTTTGCTACTGCCACTAAAGGAACAAAGGGGGGAAAACAATGCAGATGAAAACAAATGTAATTAGATGAATGAGAACGGAACAAATGAAGAATGCAACTAATATGAATTACCAAATGAATACCGAAACAAATCAGGTGTTTAGTAATGGAAAAAAATGGAAACATGAAAATATTGCCCATCACTACCGAAATGCTCAACTGTGGTGCATAGAAGTAAGTCGCCCTATATCTGAGAAACTCCCTTTTTAGTTGTGGTTTTATGGGGTGAGATAGGACAGAGGGCCGAAAGCAGTCCTATGATCAAAACTCCTAGTGGGTCAGAGCAGCCACCATGCTTGACCTGGAAGTTTTTACAGGGGTCAAGGAATATGGTCTCTGGAATATTTGAGGCATGGAGGCATCCTTGGCTGGTGTGGGGCCAGGCAGTTCCATCCTCTGGCCAGAGTTGAATGGTACAACAGCTGCATCCCCACTTCCCCTCCTTCAGGTCACTAGTGTTCCTTCTTCAACACTATTTAAACCTTGCCTCCGTTAAGGAATACAGTAATGTTTAGTGCATCTTGGACCTGGTTTCCTTCAGCAAGACATTTCTTAGCTAATTAACATTAGCAGTATACACGCTCAGCTGAAGGAGACCACATGGCTTAAAACAAATAAGTATCTAAATCAGTCAGGTTAAATTTGGTCGCCAAATTAAATCAGCTCTCTGAAAAAGGTCTGCTCAGTGTCCAACCTGATGGCAGTGCTCAGCAATAAATTTTTATTATTAGTTTGCTACTGTAAGCGGAATGAAAAGGTTTCTTTCTTTTCTCATAGTTTTTTTTTTTTTTAAGATCACGGTCGGTTGACTTCTGTTTCCCTCTATTTCTTCTCCTTCCTCGGCATATACATGATCCATTCTAGACATGTTCCCTGCGAAGAGTCCTTGGCTTTACAATTTGGTTACTAATACATTCCAGGTTTAAATCCTTGCGCATTGTCTTGCATAACTGTAAATGAAGGGAAGTCTGTAATGGACAGTGCTATTTTTCAAAAGGGAGTTAACAAAATGTACTTCAGATTGCTAGCCAAGCATGAAGGGAAGAAAGCCAAAGCCTATTTTTATAAAAGACAGGATTTGTGAGAGAAAATATGAGAATATTACTTCACTATCTTTTACGTGAATGTTTTCCAGCTCTCTGAAATATCCTTTTCTCTAGTATTATGAGGTCTTTGGGGACAGAGAATTTAATCAATATTATAGAAACAGCAAAAATAAGAAGCTCTCTGTAAGGAGAAAGAAGGGTAAAAAAACAAGTACATAGTATTTAGAATAAATATATATATATATTGCATGATTATTCATAGGTCTTTCAAAGAGGAGAAAATATCCCAGGGAACTGGGCCTCTGTGGGAATGTGACATATCTTCAAGCCCTGAGGGACTTTGTTGCAGGTCTTATGGTGTCACTGCACAGAGAGAAATTTGGACACACAGACAACTCCTCTAACAGAGTTTCTCATGGGTGAGTTGTTCCGTGAAAGCTGGTGTGTTCTCAGCAACCTTCAAAATAAAACCATCCATTTCATAGAATCATAGGATCATAGAATCATAGAGTTGGAAGAGACCACAAGGGCCATCCAGTCCAACCCCCTGCCAAGCAGGAAAGACCTCCAAAGAAGGAGACTCCACCACACTCCACACATTTCATTCCAGTGTTTTCAGAAAGATAATTTTTAAACTGCTGTGTGAAAATAAAATCCAAAGCCACTCGCTTTCAGAGGATTTCATCATGTGTTGAGTCAAGATTCTTCCATATGTTCAGGCAAAACAGGCCTGCTTCATAGAATCTATGGGATTAAGCTGCACAGTTCAGCTTGTGACCTTTTGCTCATACAGCACAACCATGACATACCCATCAACAGCCCTGGAAAAACCAGGACATCTCATGAGAGTACGGCAGCCATTTTGGGCGCCTTGCTCTCACACGGTTTCAGGCTGAGATCTCGCCCCCAAAAAGCGCTTTTTCGAGGTCCATGATCTCACGTGGGATTTCAGACTGAACAGATGTTGTCCCAGATATGGCTGCATTGTGTTTGAGGGTACGGCACGGCGAGATAACCAGTGTTTTTACAGTTCTTTCCGAAGTGCTCACAGAACGTCACATTTCTCTGTAATTGTTACCATAGTGCTGTACAATATGCCAGAATTTATCCATATTAAAGACTGGGGAAATGTATAATATTTTACTTTTCCAGACTTAGCAAAAAGAAACTTAAGTCACATGGCTTACAAACTAGGAAGAAGCCTAGGGCTGGCTGGGTCAAGTGTAGGTCTACTGTTAGCTTCAGTGAGCCATGTAGTATTAGATGCCAGTATTAGATGCAGCAAAAACAACAACAACAACCAGTGCATCATCTTGAAGGTCAACAAACATATATAGCACAAGCTTTCATGGACTAATCTGTTTGTCTTTCAGGTGTCACAAGACCCTTGCTGGCAATGTATTTTATTGAGCTTTACATATGGAAAGGTGGGCTATACCTTCAACAATCAAACGAAAAGCCACAATATCATAGACTACTTGAATGACCCATCCATCATATTGTCTCCACAACCTTTTCCTCAGCTAAAGGGAATATAACAAGATGAGAGGTAGAACTGAAGGCCATCCAATGAAGATGAATGATGGAAGATTTGGGACAGTTAAAGAAAGTGCTTATTCACACAGCCCATATATGGTTCAGCAGTAAAATTCTCTACCAGACTATGTAATGATGGCTACTAGTTTGCATAGGTGCAAAAGAGGATTAGACAAGTTTATGTATTGCAAGGCTACTAGCCAGGATGGCTATGTTCTGACTTCACTAGCAGAGGGAGCGTGTCCCTGAATACCAGCTGTTGAGGAAGACAAGTGGAAGAATGCTAAGGCCTTCATGACCTGTAAGGGGGTTTTGCATTTCAGTTAATAGAGGACACAGCTAAGCTTTGAATGGGAAAGAGCTGCACAGTCTCTCTCTCTCTCTCTCTCTCTTAAGCAGTTATGAAAGAAATTGTCAATACTTGCAAATACTGAGTACATGCACTTTCATAGCCCAAGCATGACCAATTAGTGCTGGCATCTCTTCATTTCAAATTTAAATATTTTTAATCATTTCCTTACTTACATTATGCATATTTAAATGTCAGATAATGTTTTATTCATCACTTATTCAATGCTTCAAAAATAAATAAATATATGAAGGATTTCCTCTCCCAGTCTAACAGAATTACCGTATTTTTCGCTCTATAAGGCGCACCTGATCATAAGACGCACCTGGTTTTTAGAGGAGGAAATGGGGAAAGTCCCGCTTTTTGAGGATCAGCTCAAAGTTGTTGAGCTTACTTTGAAAAGGGAAAAAATCCTGTTTTATGGGGTTGAACTCACAGTTCTGCAGCTTCTTTAGGAAAGGAAAGGGAGCCATTTCGACAGTTTCCAGATAGATCATCTAATCAGCCAGTCGCATTTCGCTGGGGAAACAAACAGCCTCTGTCTGCAGAACATTCAACAATGGAGGCCTGGGCAAGGGGGCAGAGCCGGAAAGGGAGCCAGCGGCCGACTACACATTCGCTCCATAAGACGCACAGACATTTCCCCTTATTTTTAAGGAGGGAAAAAGTGCTTTTTATGGAGCGAAAAATACGGTATTTTATTAAATCAGAAATCTGTGTTATGTTCTTTGCAGTCTATTAACATTTCCTGCGAGTTGTTCTTTTTCTCTCTCTCTCTCTCTCTCTCCTCCTTGGTGTGTCTTTTGTCAAAATAAAGATTATGTCCACTTATTGAAAGGAAAATGCAATGGTAAAAGATTAAAACATAGATCATTACACTCTTTTTTCTTTACTACTAGTAGTCATAGCTTTGCTCAGGAAAACAATTGTTAGTACTTTCAAGAAAGCAGTTGATCTAAAATAGGATTTACTTTCCAGCTTGATTCATAAGGTTTCCAAACCTTTACTAGATTCTAAAGTAATACCAGGATGGACCAGGCTTCAATTTATGCTCTATCTTGCTGTCAATGGTATTCAAAGTGGTTAACAGGACAGCAAAAATACAATAAACATAATGGTTAAAATGTATACGCATAAAAGAGCAGGAGGGAATCCAAATGTTAAAACATGGAAAAAATAAGGCATAAACAGCAGACAGTTAAGAATAAAAAAACAGACTATGCTTGTGTGCCCAAGACATTGAGACTACAGTATAAAACATATTTTGCTGCACTGTGTGAAATTCGAGCAAGCCAGGGCTGAACTGATATTACCTTTCCCGGGAAAATCAGAGGCTTACTATGTCAGGTTTCTACTGGAAGACTGGACAAATGACAGAACATTAGCAGTGGCGAAGTTTCTATCGGTGGTTGCAAGAACCAATGATCCCTATTCCTAAGTCTGAACAAAATGCTTGTGTAACCTGAAGGTGGGCTGTCAAAATTGTGTAAAGGTAAAGGTAAAAGGACCCCTGACCATTAGGTCCATTCGTGGACAACTCTGGGGTTGCGGCGCTCATCTCGCTTTATTGGCCGAGAGCCAGCGTACAGCTTCCAGGTCATGTGGCCAACATGACTAAGCCGCTTCTGGCAAACTAGAGCAGCGCACGGAAACGCCGTTTACCTTCCCGCTGCAGCAGTACCTATTTATCTACTTGCACTTTGACGTGCTTTCGAAGTGCTAGGTTGGCAGGAGCAGGGACCGAGCAACAGGAGCTCACCCCGTCGCAGGGATTCGAACCTCCGACCTTCTGATCGGCAAGCCCTAGGCTCTGTGGTTTAACCCACAGCGTCATCCACGTCCCTGTCAAAATTGTGTACTGTTTTGTAATGAATTGTTGGGTCTCTGGACTGTAATAAAGATTGTTGTTGTATGGAATAAAAACCAGAGCCAAGCTGGATGAGGCCAATGGCCCCTCTAGTCCAGCATCCTGTTCTCACAGTGGCCAACCAGATGCCTATGGGAAGCTTACAAGCAGAAGCTGAGTGAAATAGTCCTCTCCTTTACTGCAATATCCAGTAACTGGCATTCAGGGACACATTGCCTTCCACTGTGGAGGTTGAAACAGCTTGCCTTCCATCAAGGACCACCTGCTCCCACCTGAAGGAGCATCTCCACCCCCATCGTTCAGCCTGGACACTGGGGTCCAGCTCCAAGGGCCTTCTGGCAGTTCCCTCACTGTGAGAAGTAAGCTTACAGGGAACAAGGCAGAGGGCCTTCTCAGTAGTGGCACCTGCCCTGTGGAACGCCCTCCCATCAGATGTCAATGAAATAAGCAACTATCTTACTTTTAAAAGACATCTGAAGGCAACTCTGTATCGGGAAATTTTTAATGTCTAATGTTTTACATTTTTGTATGCGTTGTGGGGTATAAATAATAAAATGATGATGATGATGATGATGATGATCCACCCCTCAGGTGGAATCAAAGGCCTGCTCTGAATCACACTGGGCGGGTGCGGAGTCCAGGAGACCACAGAAAGCAGCCCCCGCCATTTCTTCCTAAGGAGTGGGAGGAGACCAGCAGTAGGACTTAGCGAGAAATCGATATATCGTCCAAAACTGGTTTGAAATCCGTAGCATGATATCGGTTTCATAATTTTTGACGTGGCAATATATTGCAAATCATGATGTGTGTTAGGGCTGGGCGATATATCGTCCAAAACCCACTTGAAGTCCATATCGTGATATCTGTTTTAGAATTTTTGGCCTGGCAATATATCACGAATCATGATGCGTGTGCGCGCGCTATGCAAAAATCACAATGTGTGGGAAACTGTGAATAATAATAATTTATTATTTGTACCCCGCCCATCTGGCCGGGTCCCCCCAGCCACTCTGGGCGGCCTCCAACAGATATTAAAATACATTAAAATATCACAGGCTAAAAACTTCCCTAAAGAGGGCACTGTAGTGGCAGCAATGGTGGGGCTGCTGAGGAGCATGCCCAAGCCATTTCTGCTACCACAGCAGCAGCAGGAGCACAGCCCATGTATTCCTTGGAGGCTGGATCTCCTGTCCTGTGGATCCTGCCCCCTGAGGCAGTCGCCTCACCTTGCCTCACGGGTGGGCCAACAATAACCATACGTCTGTGTTCAAATGAAGAATGTTGCACCCACTTTGGAGAGGGGGGGGGACACACCATCTCGTGAACATTCCCTTCTAAAATCTTCACCTGTGCCATTTTTTAAAGTCATAAATATTTCATTAAGACACCTGCATACTAAATTAAAGCAGCTGGGGGTGCAATAACTTAAATTCCACCATTACTAATGGATTCCCTAACAGCTAGCTTGCTAATCAATTTGTTTTCATGCCAGATACCATCCAGTTAATTGCTGAAAATTCATAGCTCATGAAAACTTGTGTTTCAGACCCCTGCTTGGCGGCGGAGGGGGTGTGTGTCTCCTGATGCAAACAAGCCACTCTCTGTAAAAGGGAAGGGGGGAGAGATGCTGCCTATACAAAAATATAAAAGGAAGAGGGAAATAAAACAGATATAATAATTTCAGCAATCCTGATTTCTCAATCTGTGTGGAGTATTGCAGCACAGTAGTTTTATGCTTAAAGTTTTGCATTATTGCATCCTTTCCTTTCCGTTCTGATTGTAAGCTACTTTGGAGGGATATGAACCCAGGAAAGCAAGCTAAAATATTTCAGATGATTAAATAAACCATTGTGGCCGGAACTAAGTGTTAGAAGAGTGGCAAATAAACTGTAGTAGGCAAGTCATGCATGGTACCCAAGATCACAGTGAAAACCAGGAAGGAAAATGCTGGAGAATGGAAGTCTATTCATATTCCAACTAGCGTTTAAATTGGGGGGGGGGGGGAACCCCAGCTTCAGCGGTGCTCTTTACAACACACTTCAGAGAAAGACCTAGCTATGTCTATGGTCCTCCTTATATGCATCCATAAAGCTTTGTTGAGTCATGCTTATGAATGACAAATTAACTAGTAAAAGATTCATTCATAAGTCTTTCGTGGTTTCGGCCAACCAGTAGGCACACGGTGATCTGCGTAGAGCAAAAAGCCCAGAGGTAGGGCCTGCCCACCCATGAAGCAAGGTGAGGAGGCTGCCTGGTGCATCAGGCTCAGGAGAGTCGGGAGGAGTGGCAGACCTGTGCCCACAGCCACCCACTGCGCACTGCTGCCTCCCACTCCCCTCTGGGTAGTGGGAGATGCAGCAGTGAGAGAGGTGGCTGATGGGAAAAGCACTCAAACCAATCTCCAGTGTGGTGTAGTGGTTAAGAGTGGTAGACTCGTAATCTGGGGAACCGGGTTCGCGTCTCCGCTCCTCCACATGCAGCTGCTGGGTGACCTTGGGCTAGTCACACTTCTCTGAAGTCTCTCAGCCCCACTCACCCCACAGAGTGTTTGTTGTGGGGGAGGAAGGGAAAGGAGGATGTTAGCCGCTTTGAGACTCCTTCGGGTAGTGATGAAGTGGGATATCAAACCCAAACTCTTCTTCTTCTTCTTCCTCTCTCTCTTTGCTGCATCTCCCTCCTTCCTGAGAGAAATACAGCCGTATGTGAGCCAAACCACGCCCCTCTCTTCTACTCAAGGGGGTTAATTCACAGCTGTTGTATTTCTTCACTTTCCCCATTTCTGATGCTGATACTCCCCCGCCCCTTATGCGGCAGCTAGACTGGTGACTGGAAACCTTCTGGTATGCAGGCTGAGACCCTACCTGCCCGTGGGCTGTCTTGTCAGAGTGGTGCATGCTCTGGTTATCTCCCGCTTGGACTACTACAATGCGCTCTACGTGGGGCTACCTTTGAAGGTGGCCCGGGAAGTACAACTAATCCAGAATGCGACAGTTAGACTGGTGACTGGGAGTGGCCGCCAAGACCATATAGCACCTGTCTTGAAAACCTACATTGGCTCCCAGTACATCTCCGAACACAATTCAAAGTGTTAGTGCTGACCTTTAAAGCCCTAAACGGCCTTGGCCCAGTATACCTGATGGAGCATCTCCACCCCATCGTTCAGCCCGGACACTGAGGTCCAGCGCCGAGGGCCTTCTGGTGGTTCCCTCACTGCGAGAAGTGAGGTTACAGGGAACCAGGCAGAGGGCCTTCTCGGTGGTGGCGCCCGCCCTGTGGAATGCCCTCCCACCAGATGTCAAGGAAATAAACAACTATCAGACTTTTAGAAGACACCTGAAGGCAGCCTTGTTTAGGGAAGTTTTTAATGGTTGATGTTTTATTGCTTTTTTATATTATTACTAGCTGACCCGGGCCACGCCTTGCTGTGGCTGATTTTATGCTTATTACCATCAGTAGCAGCCGCAGCCAAAATAAACCCCGTCCCCCCCGGCTATGGGTTTTGTCCTCCCCCCCGTTGTTGTCTCATCCCTGTGATTCCTCCCATCCTGTAGTGACCCATGAGGTATCCAGTCCCCCCTCCCCCTGAGTCATCCCTGTGACTTCCCCCACCCTGGGTCAGCCCATGACCTATTCGGGCCCTTCCTCCCCCCCCCCCCGACTTGGCTCCACTCGAGATAGTCTGTAAAGTAGAGCCGAGGCCTAGTCTGTAGGCTGTAAAGTACAGGCGAGGCCTGGGAGGGGAGGAGTGTTTTTGGGTTGCGGCCTGTGGCTGTGGCTCTGGGTTTGGCCGTTTGCCTTTGTCTGGTAATGGCTCTGTGGGTTGTCTGGTAATGGCCGCCTTGGTGGTTTCAGTTGCTCGGTTGATGATGTCATTATTTGGCACCACCCTTCAGAGCTTTTGCTGGTGACAGCGCACGATCTGCCTTTCTATTGGATGTTGCTGGTGTCTTCAGAGCTTCTGCTGGCGATGTATAATGCCTGCGACAGATTAATTTTTGCGTTTTTTCTTTATTTTAGGTATGACACGTGTGGTTTTTCTGAATTTTTATTATGCCAGATTACTTTGAGATGGTAATGGAAACGCTGTGTCCAAATTTGATGCGATTTGGTCCAGCGGTTACGCAGCAAGGGTGTTTCGGACAAACGCGCAATGGGAACATTTATATATATATAGATTAATATTCTGTTGGGAGCCGCCCAGAGTAGCTGGAGAAACCCAGCCAGATGGGCGAGGTATGTATAAATAAATAAATAATAATATTATTATTAATATTTCCGAAGCTGATTTTTCACTCCCCCCCCCCATTTCCAATATTCCCCAAATGGAAACCAGCATGGGGAAGAAGCTGGGAGCGAAGATCAGCATTGGGAGTGAGGCAGGGGCATGAGGAGCCAGCTGGAAGCGAGACCCGGTTTGAAGATGATCTTAGCAAGTGTGTGGTCCACAAAGAACCACAGGAGGGGAGTTGCTAATGACAACACCTTATGTAAAGCATGAATTATTTAAATAAGTTAAATATGTAAATGCTTGCCTGGATACTTCTGCGGTTATACAACCACTCCACAAACGTAACTGGATTGAAATCGAGGAAATGTGAGCAAAACAACGACAGGTGCGGTTTGGATAATTATTAATGCTTGCACATGCGTTGGCAGAAGGGTCCCCTGCAGTCCTATTATAGGTACGTTCCACAGAGGTTCTCATAACATCTTTGGAATTAGTTCCATTTTTCTCACGCACAGCGCTGCCGCGTCACACAAAATGGCCTTTCCAGGAGCTGAAGGGTACCTTAGGCCCTGTCCGACTGTGTACAAACAATCCAGCCTTTTCCAACTAATTTCTTAAGAGGGTACAGAAAAATTGGGCCTGAGGAACCATTCTAAGATCCATAATAAATTGAAAAGACTCCCACCAGCTTCAGTGAGCCCTGTATCAAGTGAAAATAGGAAGCTCACACCAGGGTTGGTTGCAATTCACACCTAAGCTGGTTTCGTTCCAGATGACAGAGGAAAGAAACATGAGCCCTTGTCAGGAAATTCGTATTATCTTCATGATGGTACTTAAGACACTCTTCCGTTAACAGAAGTGCTTTCAACTTTCCATTAACATAAAAGTAATTAATTTTAAAACACTTTATTTTATGCTGAAGTTGAATCCTGCAGAATAAGGTATGTAAGTCAAGCTTTATAAAACAATTACATTAAAATAAAAAGAAGGAAGTTGTGGGCCGAGCCACGGCATCCTCAATCCCTGCGCGAAGGCAATAGCTATGGTGTAAGGCAGTGGTGGCTAACCTTGGCACTCCAGATATTTTGGAACTACAACTCCCATCATCCCTAGCTAACAGGACCAGTGGTCAGGGATGATGGGAGTTGTAGTCCCAAACATCTGGAGTGCCAAGGTTCGCCACCACTGGTGTAAGGGAACAAACGTGACAAGACAAACATCTGGGATAAAAATTGGCTACAACTTTATCAGTTACAGATGTAGGTGGACTTTGGCTCAGGCATTGGGTGTATATCCATTTCAGCCTGCGGCTGGAGGGCTGAAATTTGAAGTGGGTTGTGCCAAGGATTGTGGCCTCCTCAAGATGCTAATCTGCCAAGGTAGTCGCCCCCAGCCAGCCACTGGAAGCTGCCCCCACACTTGGGCTTCTGGACAGAGACTTCCACTTAGACCCGTTTGCACATTTGCTTGCAGTGTTTGGTTATTGAGGTGGGGTACTTCTTTTTAATGTTGAGGGTTGCATCATCGGGGAGAGGGGAGTTTAATCTGCTCGGGGGGGGGGGGCATGCTAGCAGTGAGCAGGGCCAGAGCCAAATAAGCGCAGGCCATCCCTTCTCTCTTTACTAAGACAAAGTTGAAAAGATGGTGTGAGCTGTGTGTTTTTAGAAATGCGTATCTTTGTAATTTGTTTTGTTTCGTATTGCACATTTGAGCTGATGTCATATGCTCCTACACTTTGAAGACAAAATCTGGGGAGCCATCTTCCCGGACACCATCTTCCTGTTTTTTACTACGAGAGCATGGCGCACACACTTTGGTTGCTGTGATCTTGTGCAATTTTGCACCACAGTTTTTGCGCAAAAAGTGCTTTTGGGGGGGCATGGCGCCCAAAAATGCACATTTGGGGGCACCACATGAGATCGAGCACCGCAAAAAAGCACTTATTGCAGGGAGCAATCATGCTGTGAAATTGTGCGAGATCATGGCAATAAAAATGGCCACAGCTCTCTTGCGATAAAAAAAAAAAGGATGTCCCGGTTTTTCCAGGGCACTTGCAGGGTATGTGATATAAGTGCTCTTGGAGCAGAAAAGTAGGGTATAACTAATAAAAAATAAGAAACACTAACTGTTTGTTTTCTTGCTTGCTTGTTTTAAAAAATTAAACAATAATCAGGAAACCTGAGCCTTTGAATAGGAGAGCTGGACTGGGTAGAAGAAGTAGGAGCTTTACCCACCCAGCTTTTTAAAAAGAAAATTGTTCGAAATCTGTACCAAGTTCTTCTCCCACTTCCAGATTCCAGATTACCAAAAATAAATAAATCATAGAATCATAGAGTTGGAAGAGACCACAAGGGCCATCCAGTCCAACTCCCTGCCAAGCAGGAAACACCATCAAAGCATTCCTGACAGGTAGCTGTCAAGCCTCTGCTTAAAGACCTCCAAAGAATAATAATGCAAAAAATATTTACTTTTTGGAGCCGTGCAAAAGGGGAGATCAAATGTAAGCAGAAAAGTGGTCTGCAGTGAAAGGGCTAAGCACCATCACCAGAAACCATTTTCATGCTTTAATTTCCAGCCAACAAATTCTATTTTTTTTTATATATATAAAACAATCCACCTTTGGGGTTTCCTTACATGCAATCGCATATATTTAAAAAATGTAATTTGCCCCTCAAATAACCCTCCCCCCTCCCAAAAGGCACAAAGGGAAGACACACAAAGTTAATATACTTGGGCTTCACCCAAAACTATCTTGACCTGATTTCCCAGGCCTTTGATCAGCTACCTTGTTCATCTGTACTCCAGAAGCACAAAATAAATATAGAGATTAGACTGAAGTTAACACAGCATGTTCTCTGGGAGGATGGGGGGGGCAGCAAGATGAATGAAAACGCCGATTTGGCAGCGGATATACTGACAGATGATGGTGTGGCATGTCTCTAACTTCCTTGTTTGTTATTGCTCTGCAGCCACCCTTTAATGCCACTAATTGGGCAAAATTGGTAGCTTAAAGGACCCAGATGCCTCTCTCTCCAGCGAGCTGCACTGCCATGATCATTATTAACGTTTATCGCCTGCCTGGGCTCTTGTCTGGGCTTTGCTTTATTTGGAACACTGCCTGGCGATTTCTGCTCCTAGAAGTCATTTCCTTCTCATTCTGGGTTGGTGTCAACAAGATACGCATTTATTTTTAGGAGGAACAAATTGAGGTTTGCCAAGTCAATAATAGGCCCCCTTTCCATGAGCAGCATAGGAAGCTTCTCAGGGAGCTTCCAGACCAGCTGTGCACAGAGCATCCAAGCAGATGTGTTTGCACAAAGCTTGCACCGAAGTTATACAGTGTGCCTGTTCATCCTAATAGGCTTGCATGGAGGCTATATCCAACGTTCCCAGCATTTGCAGACCCTCCAAGTGTCCCTATTTCCCAGGGACAGTCCTGGATTTGCAGAAGCCGTCCCAGTTTCTGATATGATCCCAGAATATCCTGTTTTTTCCTTACGACATCCCTGTTTTCATCAAAGAAAAGTTGGAGGGTATGGTCGGACGTCCCTATTTTCTTCGGGGTTATATATGTTGGAAGGTTATGGAGTTATGCGACCCCCAAGCCGAGAGATAAGTAACTATACAACATTTAGAAGCCATCTAAAGGCAGCTCTCTATAGGGAAGTTTTCAATGTGTAATGTTTTATTATGTTTTTATATATGTTGGAAGCTGGCCAGAGTGGCAACCCAGTCAGATAGGCAGGGTAATAATAATAATAATAATAATAATAATAATAATAATGGAATAGGATGTCCCTATTTTCATTGGATAAATGTTGGGGCATTTTAATTGGAGTTAGTTCCCATAAGAACAGGGCCTGCATTTTAAAAGGGTTCAAATAAAGGTGTGCTACAATATGATGGACAGCAATGGGAAGCATCTTAGTTGGTTATACATCATAAGAAATGAGCATATATTAACAACTGGCAAACAGATACAAAGGTGTTAATTTGCTGATTAAAAGGTCCAGCGACAGAGTGCGATTCAGCTCCATTAAAGCCAGTGGGAGCTTTGCCGTTGAGCTCAGCAGAACGCAGCTCGTACGCTCAACTGATACATCTTTTCACAATTCAACTAAAAGTCTGCAAATATCATTCTTAACAGAGGAAATATTCATGACTAATGATGAGTGAACTCCACACACTTTTATTCAAAATCTGAGAATTAATTACAAGTGTTGCTGGAAAACTCTGGGGAAGAACACTTTTATTCTTAGACTTCTCTCTCTCTCTCTAAAAAAAAAAAGGGTTGCAATTTATTGCACTACATGAAATTGGATTAAAATCTTATCGGTATTGCAATTTGCATTGAGTATCAAGGCAAGGAAGTAATTTTTTTTTGCTCTAAAGCTTCTAAAGAGGTCATAAAAACATATGCCGGGGAGAGCTAGCTAAGTCAGTAATAACAAGCTTACTGGCTGACTGGGTATAGAAGCTTATCAGAGCTAGTTAAACAAGCTTTGAGGACTCCAGCTTCATTTTCTGAAAACTTGAGTTTGCCCCCTGATCTCTAGAGTATAGTTAGCCAATATGATACCCTCCAGGTGGTGCGAACCATTCAGAACTACCATAACCTGCATGGATGATGGGTGTTGCAGTCTAACAACTTCAAGAGGGCCTCGTATTGGCATCCCTTGCTCTAGAGCCTTTAAACACTGCCCCTTTGGGTGGAGAGGATTTGTCTCTCTGCTCTCTGTGTGAGCAGAGCAGAACACTGTGGGAATGATCTGGGATGCAGGAGAGGATATATTGTTTAAGATATCCTATCCCAACTTGTGTTTACAAGTTCATCAATATCAGCAGAGTTTTACATTCCCCTTTAAAACACACACACAGCGGAAAGCTTGCTCAGACTCGCTAGAGTCTCTAAAATAGATGTATTGTCCTGGTATTTCCCCTTTTATCCCTCTCAAAATAAGACACTACACAGTCTTCTATAAAAAGCATATAAAAGTGTTTACTTATGTAAGGTGGATGTGTGTCCTCCTCAAGAGTAAGCGACTCAGCAGTCGGTTTAACTTATGTACAAGTTTATTTTACTGACAAGTTCTACAGTTCATCCTCCTCCTCCGATGAATCAGATTCTCCAAGTAAGGGCTTCCGCTTTTCCCCCCAGCATAAAAGCCTCTTAAAACTCCAACGCCTCCTCTCACTCCTCCTTTTCCGCTTCTTGACTCTGCTAGCCCCTGCATTGCCCTCATCCCTTTCACTTTCATCCTCCCTGGAGGTTGTTGCAGAGGCTTCGGCAACATCCTCGACCCCTTGCTCTCCCTCCGTCTCCATGTTCTCCTCTCCTCCCATAGGCTCCCACGCCACCCGCTCTTCCTCCGTCAGCACAGGTGGCGACCCCTCTTCACTCCCACTTCTCCACACCTCCTTCCCTGTCTCTGGCGACAGCCTAGGCGCTGCCTCTTCCTGCTCCCATGCTCGCAATACCTCCTCTGGCGTCCATGGGTGACCTCCGGATGCCTCTATCCCTTCCGCCACCCCTCCTGGCTCGGGCCAGTCCCTGACATCCATCCCCCCTCCCAAGCCCCCCTTCCCTTCCTGAGGCGGCTCGGTGGGTGTTACCCCAGGGTAGCCAAGATCCCCGGCTGGATCCCATTCCCCTCCTTCACTCTCTCCTGCCGTTCCTGGTGAAGAGGGGAATCCCAAGAAGATGGTGGTGTCTGCACTGGATGATGACGACGAGGACTGGAACACCTCTCCAGTCCAGACGAGGACTGGAACCCCCAGAAGTCCCCCTCCTCTGAATCTGTGGGTTGAAACACCTCTCTCATTTGCCATCTGTATGGCTTCGGTTTGTCGGGATACAGCTCATGGAATTCCCACACTAAATACTCCTTGGTGACATCTTCCGCCGGAATCCATGTGTTCTCCGACTCTGGCTCCCCCTCCCATGCTACTAAGTACTGCAACTCATCCCCTCTCCACCTGGAATCCAGGATGGCCGTGGCTTCATTGAAGTGCTCCATGTCTACCAACGGCAATTCCTGCGACCCCCTCTGGTCCCCTTGTTGATACCTGTGCGGTTCTCTGAACTTGGATAGGAGCGACATGTGGAAGACCGGGTGAATTCTAATGGTCTCCGGCAATTGCAACCTGAACGCCACTGGGTTGATCTGCTCCACCACTTCGAAAGGCCCAATTTTACATTGCCTCAGCTTTTTGCCCCTGCCTGGCATGGGCAATCCCTGGGTGGACAACCAAACTTTGTCTCCCACTTTGATGCTCTCCCCTTCCCTTCGGTGCTGGTCTGCTGCTCTTTTGTAAGCACTTTTTGCCCTTTCTAGATTGTCTCTGAGCAATTGGTGCAAAGCCTGTAGCTCCTCAGCAAATTGCTCCGCAGCTGGCACGTCTCCCGCCTTCCCTTCACCTCCCCCCGTTGGAAAGGCTCTCGGGTGATTGCCGTAGATTGCCTGGAAAGGAGACATACCTGCGGAAACCTGCTGAGCGTTATTGTACGCAAACTCCGCAAGCGAGAGCCTGTCACTCCAATCACTGTGTTGCTGAGATGCGTAACAGCGCAAATACTGCTGCAAAATCGAATTTACCCGCTCCGATTGCCCGTTGGACTGAGGATGGCGAGCAGAGGACAAGTTCACCTGCACCTGCAAGATGTGCATGAGCTTACGCCAGAAACGTGAGGTAAACTGAACTCCACGATCTGAAATTACTCTTTCTGGCATGCCATGGTGCTTGAAAACATGCTGTACAAACAGCTTGGCCGTTTCCTCAGCCGATACTACCTTAGGGCATGCAATGAAGTGGGCCATTTTGGTCAAAAGGTCAACTACCACCAACACTGCAGTTTTGCCTTTGGATGGGGGTAGGTCAGTGATAAAGTCTAAGGAAACCGCCTCCCACGGTTTACTGGGGGTGGGAAGAGGTTCCAGCAGCCCAGCCGGCTTTTCCCGCTCCCCTTTGGCTCTTTGGCACACCTCGCACCCCCTGACGTATTCCTTGACTTCCTGCCTGACTCTGGGCCACCAAAACTCTCTCGTGACCAACACCGTGGTTTTGAACTGCCCAAAATGCCCTGCTGTGGGGTTGTCATGGAGCTGTCTGAGAACTCTAGCACGCATCTCCTCCCCTGGAACATATAGTGCCCCTTTGAACAACAGCAGCCCCTCCTTTTCCTCAAACCCTTTCGCCTTGGGATCCCCCTCCCTCAGTTCCTTCAGTTTGCGCCGTGCAAAGTCATCGGCTTGGGTGAGACGCACCAGTTCTTCCCTCCCCCCTAGAGTTGCGCCACACCTCCATTGTTCAGGTTGGAAGATCGCTCTTGCCACTGGAGGCCCTTGCTCCTCCAGGTACTCAGGCTTCCTGGATAAAGCGTCCGCTCTGACGTTCTGGTCACCTGGAACATACTGGATATGAAAATTAAAGTTAGCAAAGAACTCTGCCCATCTCATTTGTCTCTGGTTGAGAATTCTGGCCGTGCGCCAGTACTCCAGGTTCTTGTGGTCCGTGTACACCTGGATTTGATGCTGCGCCCCCACCAAAAAATGGCGCCAGTGCTTGAAAGCCGCTACCACTGCTAACAACTCCTTGTCCCAAATTGCGTAGTTGGCCTCCGACTTGTTCAACTTTCTGGAATAAAACGCACATGGCCTCCATTCCTGCGTCGGATCTTGTTGTAGTAGAACCGCTGCGGTTGCTCTGTCTGAGGCATCTGTCTCTATCCTGATGGGCTTGGCGGAGTTGACATGCAGCAATTGCGCCTCTGAAGTAAAAGCCCCTTTGAGGGCTTCAAAAGCCTTCTGCGCCTCCTCCGTCCATCGAAATTTCTTCTTGCCTTTCAAACAGTCCGTGATTGGCGCTGTCATGTCTGCAAATGACGGTAGGAACTTGCGATAGAAATTTGCGAAACCGACGAAACGCTGCACGTCTTTCTTGGTTTTGGGGCTCTTCCATTGCAGGATTGCCTCTACTTTATCAGTGTCCATGGCAATCCCCTTGTCAGAAAGACGATAGCCCAAAAAGTCCACTTCCGTCGCGTGAAACTGACATTTCTCCAGCTTGACACATAACTGATTTTCCTGGAGCCGTCTTAACACCTCCTTGACATGTGTCACGTGTTCTTCCGGGTTTTGCGAGTATACCAAGATGTCATCAAGATACACGACTGCATGCTTGAACAACAGAGGACCCAGGACATGATGCATGAACGCCTGGAAGCATTGGCTGCCTGCCTGTAACCCGAAAGGCATTACCAAATATTCATAAGCTCCTAGAGGCGTGTACATGGTGGTTTTCCATTCATCACCCTCCCTGATTCTTATGAGATTGTATGCTCCCCTTAAATCCAGCTTGGTGAAAATCTTGCCCTTGCGTACTGCCACCAGCAGGTCGTCAATTCTGGGCATGGGATAAGAGATTGGTTGGGTGATGGAATTTAGGATCCTGAAATCACAAATCAAGCGTTTCTCTGTCGTATTCTTTTTGTCCACCCAGAACACTGGGCTGCCCCCTACTGCCTTGCTTTCCCGAATGAAACCCCTGGCCAGGTTCTTGGCAATGAAGTCCTTCAAGTTTGCCAACTCCTGCTCTGACATCGTGTAGAGCTTGCCTGGTGGCAACTGCGCTCCTGGCAACAGGTTAATCTGACAGTCATAGGGGCGGTGGGGGGGGCAGTTTGTCCGCCTCTCTCTTGCTGAACACTTGCTGGAACTCTGCATACTGCGCTGGAAGCGTCACTTCCCCCGCTTGCAGTACTGCTGCTGCCATCTGGCTTTGGGGGTGTAACTGCTGCAAACAGTTCTCCATGCAATGTGCCGATCCAAACGTTAGAGAGCGCTGGCTCCAGCTGATGACAGGGTCGTGCTGAGTGAGCCATCCCATTCCCAAGATGATGGGGGGACCTGCCAAAGAGGTGACATGGAACGCCAGCACCTCTGAATGCCTGCCTATTTGCATCTTCATGGGGGGTGTACTGTGCGTGACCGCCCCCCCTTTTAGCTCTCTTCCATCTATGGTGGTAACTTGGAGCGGAAAATCCACCTCCAGTAGATGGATCTGATGCTGCAGGGCAAAGTCTTTATCAAAAAAATCCGTACTCGCTCCGCTATCGACTAACGCCGGGATTTGCAGTGTGCAGCCATTGGGCAGCTGCAACGCTATCTCTAGCACAATCCCTGGCTTCGGAGCATTGGGTGGGCGGGCTTGGGAAGGCTGAGCGGGTGGGGGCTGTGGGGGTGTGCTGCTTTGAGGACTCTTTACTGCAACTGCGCCTGGCTGCTGGTCCCCTCGTTTTGCCGCCAGGCATTTCCGTTTCCCGCCACCGCAGTTTCTTCCACCCCCTCCTTTATAGCCATTCCTGCCATTCCCTGCCACATTTTCCTTTGATCACAGTGCTTTGCCAGGTGGCCACTCCTTAAACATACGTAACATTTCTTGGGGACTTTCCCGCCCTGCGCATCGCTGCCCTTGCCCACGGTTTGATTTGAAAAAGGGCGCGCGCGGGCTCCTCCCAACTCCATGGGCACTTCCTGCCGGATTTGGGGCTGCGCGCCGAAGGTTTTCTCTCCCGGGGGAGGGGCCCGAACGTTGAGCCACCTCCCAGGCTTCCCCTCCCGTCTCACCTTGTCTCGGCACTCCAAACGCACTCCAATCGCTAAAGCGACTTGCATGAGGCTGTCGAGATCCTCCAACGGTCCTGATTTCGCTAACGCATCCTGGACCTCCTCTGACAGCCCCATTTTAAACATGGCCAGCATAGGTGGAGATTTCAAATCCCAATTTAGACGGTGTGCCAGAAGAGAGAATTTGGATTGGTATTCTCTGACCGTCATGCTGCCTTGCCTCAGTGACAAGAGCTCTCTTGCTTCCACGTCCTGCACGCTCCGGGTCGTATAGACAATATCCATCCCCTCAAAGAACCCCTTGATGTTCTTTAACGCAGGGTTCTCGGCTAAAATCAAAGGACGAACCCAATCTTTCGCAGCGCCCTCAAAATGCGCAATCACGAAACCGACTTGCTCTGCTTCACTTCGGAACTCCTCTTTGTGCAGCCCGAGAATGTAAAGCATGTCCGTTTTGAAGCCCAAATAATGTTCCGGCCTCCCATCGAATCTGCTGCCGTGGGAAGGCATCCTTCTTCCTCCCATCACCCCTCTCCCTGCATCGGCATGCCGCCTCGCCTCCTCGAGTTGAGCTTGAGCTATTTCGTACCTCATCGCTAGGTCCTTAGCTCGCTCTTCCCAGTCGACGTACAGCCCTGTGCCAGCTTCTTCTTCCCTGGGGGCAGTCATCCCGGCAGCCTTTCACTCTTTGAGGAGGTTGCGTTGACTTGGAGAATGCTGTAAGGTGGATGTGTGTCCTCCTCAAGAGTAAGCGACTCAGCAGTCGGTTTAACTTATGTACAAGTTTATTTTACTGACAAGTTCTACAGTTCATCCTCCTCCTCCGATGAATCAGATTCTCCAAGTAAGGGCTTCCGCTTTTCCCCCCAGCATAAAAGCCTCTTAAAACTCCAACGCCTCCTCTCACTCCTCCTTTTCCGCTTCTTGACTCTGCTAGCCCCTGCATTGCCCTCATCCCTTTCACTTTCATCCTCCCTGGAGGTTGTTGCAGAGGCTTCGGCAACATCCTCGACCCCTTGCTCTCCCTCCGTCTCCATGTTCTCCTCTCCTCCCATAGGCTCCCACGCCACCCGCTCTTCCTCCGTCAGCACAGGTGGCGACCCCTCTTCACTCCCACTTCTCCACACCTCCTTCCCTGTCTCTGGCGACAGCCTAGGCACTGCCTCTTCCTGCTCCCATGCTCGCAATACCTCCTCTGGCGTCCATGGGTGACCTCCGGATGCCTCTATCCCTTCCGCCACCCCTCCTGGCTCGGGCCAGTCCCTGACAACTTACATAAAGCATCTGTTCACAATTGGATCCCAGAAGGCAGACTTAAACTTAGTAAAAGTTAGATGTACTCAGGGCACTGTCCCGTGTCCCATAGGGGAAAGCAGCTCCTGTGTCCTCTCTTGGCCTAAAAGCCAAGAGAGCATCTTTGCGATGTGAGTTCTTTGAGCGCGTTGTCCAAAAGAGAGAGAGATGGAGTCTGACCTCAGTGGTTTTGTGTTACCTGCCCACAGGTGAGGCCACACCCACCTCCAGTTACATAGGGGAAGTCCAGCCCAGCCCAGAATAAACAGGAAGTTCCGGCTGGTGGATTAAGACCCTCATTGTGTCCACTCTAGCAATGTTGTGTTTGACTGCTCTGTGTTTACATCTCACAAACACAACAACCTGAGAACTCCAGCTGTACTATGGAAATGACAGGCATGGGAAGGGTTCTAAAGTATCTCTCCCTGCCCTTCACCCACTTCAAACTGCCTCTTCCTTTCCCTGATATTTTAGAAATTAAAAGCAGCCATTTAATTAGGCTCCAAAATGGTATCCAACAGGTATCGATTCAATAGAACTTTGTTCAGGAAGGTGAGCACAGAAGCGGCAGAGAAAATGATTAAACCGCAGGACGGGAAAGTTTCTACCCCAACGTTACAAGTCCTCTCGTTTTCTTAATAGCTTTAAATTATTGAAACAGGCAGATGAATCCTAACTTGAGGCCATGGAAGAGCAGAGGAATTTATCTACTGCTGCATTCAAATTATTATTTATTATTTATATTTGCCACTATGAAAAATTGGTCTCAAAGCGACGTACAGTTTTGTTTTTTAAAAACATACAAAAACAAATTAAAATATATCCAAAGGTTTAAGGGAAACATTAGCTGAAAGTGCCCATTCTGCAAGAGCACCCTACCCTACTAAAATATCAACACCAATCAAGAACAAAATGGCTGGGTGAATATGAACATCTTCACCTGGCACCTAAAGGTTGATAGCGATGGCACTCTGGGGAGATGATTGCTGGAAGCCGCCCAGGGTGGCTGGGGAGACCCGGCCAGATGGGCGGGGTACAAATAATAAACTATTACTATTACTATAGATGATGTCCAAAGCCCAGCCTGGCTGCTCTCTCTCTCTCTCTCTGTTGTACAGGGGTCAGCAACCTTTTACAGCTGTGGGCCGGTCCACTGTCCCTCAGTCCATGTGGTGGGCTGGACTATATTTTGAGGGGGAAAATGAACGAATTCCTATGCCCCATAAATAACCCAGAGATGCATTTTAAATAAAAGGACACATTCTACTCATGTAAAAACACGCTGATTCCCGGACCATCCGTGGGCCGGATTGAGAAGGTGATTGGGCCGCATCCGGCCCACAGGCCTTAGGTTGCCTACCGCTGTTGCTGTATCCACAACTTCAGTTCCAGGTTGCTGAGCCTGAGGATTGAGCACCGTGGGGATCTCCTGGGGTTTGGATCCTGCCAAGCCAAAGCTACTGTCCTCCAGTCCTGTTTGGGGGGGCCCTTCTTAACAGTGGAGTTCGCCCCCAACCCCCGCCCTGCACCACCAGTGCTCCCATCTGCCAACAGAGGCTAACTGAGAGGCCACTCTACACAATCCTTTCGCTCCCTCCTCAGCCATCAACATGTGGGAGAGTAGGACTGCACTCTTAGAACTTCTTGAAGCATGTAACTTTACTCCTTTTTCGATTAAGAGGAAAGGCTTGAGAACTGCGATATCTCTAGCTGTGCTCCCAGTGGTTGAGATCATCTCTCTCCTCCCCACCCCCAATCTCACAGGGAAAGAAGCTGAGGCATTTCAATATTCTGCCCGCGTCTTTATTTATAGCAGGAAACGGATTCAACCCTCAGGTTACTAAATCATTCTGAAACAGATGGATGTTTTTCATCCTGTCAGCTTCAAACCCAAGGCCGAGTGGCATCCTCCGCTCTCCCAAGCCCCTGCTGAACTCCCAGCTAATTCTCAGAACTTGCCGGCCTGCGTTCTTAAAGCGGCAAATTTATTTATGGAGCTGTATTAGAAAGGCATATTCCTTCTAGCGTGAGAGGTGATAGCTTTGTAGGCAGAGGACCCTAAAACCCTTCTGTGAAAACAAACTGCACCTCAAGAAAGATGGGAATGGACAAACCTTCCTTTGAGGCACTGGGGACCCTGGTTTGGAACATCTAATACACTTGGCAGGGTATTATTATCAGGATTCATTGCTGTTCAGACCTGGAACCTGGGCTGAAATCACTTCCACCGAGAAGTTATCCTGCACCACCAGCAACCCTGAGGAGTTGTTGCATCCATACATTCCTGCCCCAGGAATGGGAGCCTCAACAACAGTTGCCTGGGCTCTTGTCAGCTTGACACACACACACACACACACACACACACACCCAACATGCTGTTGTCACCTTTAGGGCCACAACACCAGAGAAGATCACAAGCAAGCTATAAGCTTTGGGGCACTGGAGAAGTTCTTAGATACCTATATGTAAGGCTACTTGAGAGGAGAGCGAAGCATGTATAAGTGTGGATCAACCTGGCGGAGAGCTAGAAAGGAGTAGCACCTCCAGCTCCTGGAAATGTAGGAAGCTGCCTTATACCAAGTCAGACAATTGGCCAATCTAGCTGAGAACTCAACTACACTGATTGGGAGAAGCTCTCTAGGATTTCAGACAGGAGTCTCTCCCTGAAGTACCTGGAGATGCTGAGGGTTGAACCTTTCAGTTGAGCCATGCCCACCTGCCCTACACCTAATGTCAGCTGATTTGCTGCACTAGAAAAGTGCCACACACCCCCATGTAGTTTGATTTCACACTGTGCAGCCACCTGATGTCATTGTGATGCCAGGTAGTTGTCAGGTGGACAGCTCTGACCGCTTGTCACACTGGGTGGAAGGTGTGTGTGGAGATCAGGATCTGCCCCGCTGTTTTAAAAAGTATTCTTATCTCGTCATTTCTAACTAGCCTCCTTCTAATCAAAACGTCACGGACAGGTTGGAGGAACCAGCTGGGCAACACCTGAGGGAAGAAGGCTCAGAGCCCGGGGATTGGTGGTGGGATGCCGAGAAGCAGAAGCAGAAGCAGAAGCAGAAGCAGAAGCAGAAGAAGAAGAAGAAGAAGAAGAAGAAGAAGAAGAAGAAGAGGAGGAGGAGGAAGAAGAAGAAGAAGAAGAAGAGTTTGGATTTGATATCCCCCTTTATCACTACCCGAAGGAGTCTCAAAGCGGCTAACATTCTCCTTTCCCTTCCTTCCCCACAACAAACACTGTGAGGTGAGTGGGGCTGAGAGACTTCAAAGAAGTGTGACTAGCCCAAGGTCGCCCAGCAGCTGCATGTGGAGGAGCGGAGACGCAAACCCGGTTCACCAGATTACGAGTCTACCACTCTTAACCACTACACCACACTGGCTCTCTATAAGTGGTCAGAGGGAGGAGAGAGACTAGGAAGAGGAGGAGGTGTTGGAAGCTGAAGAGGTATCAGGGTTTAGTGAGCTGGGAGAGGCTGTGGCAGAGAGAAGTCCAGAATCAGAGGCAGAAACAGAAGCAGGAGAGTGGGAAGAGGCCAAGAGGCAGAGATGAGCCAGGCTGGTGAAGAGTCACGGGTGTCTCCCCTTCTTGCTCCCCTCCCCTCTCCCAGAACCAGAAGAGGCATAAAAGGGGCAGGGGAGATGTTGGCTTCATGCAGGCGCAGTCTCTGACTGCTTGGAAAAAGCCATGGAGATGAGAGAACTTAAGACGGCTGTGGGGAGGCAGGGACTTTCAGTCTCAACAACTGACCCATGGGGGCGAGACCTACTGGGGATGAGCTGCTGTGTTCACTAGGCCTGACACTCCGCCACAGATCGTGTTCTTGCTAATAAAGAATTAGCTCCAACTTGAACGGTGTGATTTACTGTTGGCTTGCTCCCTGTCACAAAAGTGCTTCGTAGGAAGGTGCCACAAGCTGCGAAAAGTAGGCATTAATAGGGGCTGAACTCTGATTTGTGCATTTCAGCAAAGTGTGAAGATGCTTTGAAACATCACCAGAGCACTGCAGTGTGAACCCATGGAAATTCCGCTCCCGCAATGCTGGATCAATAGGTGAAGGTCATCTTCCTCTGGCTGAATCAGTTACAGGAGTATGTGTGCACTGTATAAACTGCAAAAGGATGAAGTAGGTGTGCCCTCTCTTGGCCCTAAAGCCAAGACATTATCTTCTGCTTCCATAGGGATTGTACATTTCAGCACCTTCTCCCACACAGTGCTATGATTTAATAGCATCTCTGGCCTTGAGTAAATAAATGCCTTTGCTTCTGAAAGCAGACAGGACTGTTATTTATTTCCTCCCATGTTCTCTCCCCCCGGCTCTTACTCATGAAATGCCAAGGATGAATAGGGAACTCCTCCTTCCAATACTAACACTGCTGAAGAGAGGACTCTGCAAAGCTCTTTCAAAATAGAAAGCAAATCAAAAGACAGTTGCAAACAGTGCGCCCCTGGAACAGTTACAACTTCTGGGCCCTTTGGGAAGGACCATGATTCAGGGGTAGAACATGGGACAGCTGCATATTCCTGCCTTGCAGGGGGTTGGACTAGATCAGGCATCCCCAACCTTCGGCCCTCCAGATGTTTTGGACTACCATTCCCATCATTCCTGACCACTGGTCCTGTTAGCTAGGGATCATGGGAGTTGTAGGCCAAAACATCTGGAGGGCCGCAGGTTGGGGATGCCTGGACTGGATGGCCCTTGTGGTCTCTTCCAACTCTATGATTCTATGATCCTCAGCGTCCCTTCCAACTCTACAATAATATGATTCTTTGTGCTTTGCATGCAGAAGTGAGAATTCTGAAAGATGGCTGCGTTTCAGTTCTCAAACTGTTTTGGGAAATCCAAACTCGGCAAGTTCGCCTTTAATGTGGACGGAATCAAATCTCTCCCCCCGTATCTAGGGCTGGCTTGCCACATTTTGAAGTCCGTCAAGTAAAACACACTGCCTTCTAAATAGGGGGGCCTTCTTAAGTCCAGAGTCTAAAATTAGTTTGAAAGGGTCTCAGAATGGCTCGAAATGAGACGCAGAGGAGTATTTGCGACCTAAAGCCCACCCCAGTTTCAGCTTCCCGCCATCAATAAGAAGAGCAGAGACAATATTTTTGAAAAATAGCTCGCTCATCACGACCAGCCTGTACTGCAAAGCTACTGGGGAGTGTGCCTGCTCTCAGTTCACAAGGATCATAGAATTGTAGAGTTGGAAGGAATCTCAAGGGTCATCTAGGCCCAACCCCCTGCGATGCGATGCAGGAATCTTTTGCCCAACATGGGGCTCAAACCCACAACCCTGAGAGTAAGAGTCCCATGCTCTACTGACTGAGCTATCCAGAAGCGAAGCAGCATTCAGTCTGTAGCATTCTAGAGTTCAGTTGATTCCGGGGTGGTTTGTTGTTGTTGTTTTGGTATAACGCGACCCAGAATCCCTTGCAACACACACCATTCCCTCGGCAGTCACATGGCAAATGATTCCTGAAAGTAGACACTTAAAAAACCGCTATGAACTATGTTACTGTATGTAAGCATTTATGCCAGTTTTTTTTTTAATATGGGAGAGAGAGTAATGCTCTAGTTTTATCTGAAAAAAAGTTCTGTGTGAATGGAAAGCTTGCATTTTTGAACGGTGTTGGGTTGGATACCCTCTCACTAATTCTGTGAAGAAAAAAATGTTACCACCAACTCTTGGATCGCTAACACCAAGAAAGGAAGCTCCAGAGCGGGGGGGGGGGGATCTGGTTATATAACCACATTGCTGAGGCATTAAAAACATGATTAGTTGTTCCATATGCAAATGTACTCTTTTGCTGTAATGTTATTGCGCAAAATGACAAATAATTTCTCATTTCAGGTGAGCCACCCTGAAATAGGCTATTTTGTAGCTTTTGGGGAATGATTTACACATTAGAAAGGAGGAAAAAAAGGAAGGAGAAAGGAAAAGAGAAGTTGCTAGGATACTGGAAGGAAGATTTCCACATACCAGTGATGGAATTATCAGCAGAAACACAGGGCTCTGCTTTTTCTGGAGGAGAGTTATGTTTGGCATAACTGTACACAGCTCAAGTGATTTAAGCACCCTCATGTCAAGTCGACCACCTGCAACCTTAGCAGATGGGAATAAACATTCAAAGAAAGGTACAAGATTATGAAGAACGTTGCTCCGACATAAAAACGTAGCTGCGTCTTTTTCTTTTTCTATCTTGAAATGTACCTGTAGGCAACTAAGCCAGAAGTTCCATCAAGCATCTGAGGAACTATGGGCTCCACGAGATTAAAGAGAGGAGCCATCAAAATTTGACTAATGTAAAATTGAAGGCAAATTTGGAAGGGTCCACTGAGTCAAGACAGAGGTAACATTTTTCAGGAAAGCCGAATATTTTTCAATAACTATATACTGTATATAAGCAGTGAATTCCACAAGGCAGAGGGTTCTAGGTTGGTGGTTTTCAAACTATTTTCTGATTTAACTCTGAGTTCCTTTACAGAGTGCATTTACAGAGAACTGGAAGGTATATAATAATAATAATAATAATAATAATAATAATAATAATAATAATAATAATAATAATAATTTATTATTTATACCCCACCCATCTGGGCGGCTTCCAACCGAATATTAAAAACAATACAGCATCAAACATTAAAAACTTCCCTAAACAGGACTGCCTTCAGTTGTCTTTTAAAAGTAAAATAGCTGCTTATTTCCTTGACATCTGATGGGAAGGCGTTCCACAGGGCAGGTGCCACTACCGAGAAGGCCCTCTGCCTGGTTCTATACTGCAATTATTTCCAGTTTTAGACCAGTGTTTTTAAATATTAAACTTCATTTATTTGGCAGATTTCTTTGGTGCAAGGTAAAAGTACTTTTAAAAGTAAAAGAAGAAGAAGGACTAATAGTCTGATGATTCATAAAGAATCTTCATATACATTTCCCTGTTCATTCTGATTGGCACCCATACTATTCAGTGTGAACTTCTCCCACATTAAGAAGCACATTTTAAAGGAGGTTTGGGATAGTTCTGGGTTCTCGTTCACCCACTCCATGCCCTGCAAGCTATCAACAAGGAAGACTGCACACAACAAATCTGCATAATTGCAGAGTTAATTTTAGCAGCACATGCAAATTGACGTTTGCTTTTCCTCTGTGGCTGCTTAGTTCTTCGCCTCGCTCCTCAGACCCATTAGTGCCACCTTAACTCACTAAAAAAAAAAATTGCAAATAATTATTGAGAGTCACTTAAAGGGAAAACTCTCTTTAGTCAAGAATCTCACTGACGTAGCCAGCATGACTAGAAACCTCAAGCATAAGCTTCATACGTCAAATGCTCAGTGTATCCCAGCAAACTGAGGAGGCGACTCACAAATAGCGTATTTAATAAAATAACTATCACAGCAAGTCCTCGTTTTTTTGAATTTTTCATAGCATTGCACACAGCAACAGTATTAAAACAATGACGAAAAAACTTTACAAAGACAGTTAAAACAACGAAATCCCCACGCCGCAGAAAGTCCCGCGAATGTCACACACAGGTAAGTCGTATAATGATGCTGTATTATGCGGAACCCATTAATGAAAACATTCCTTTCTTTTGCGTATTCTTCAGAGGCCCCTCCACAAATTTCCAGGAGTGGCTGACAGATTCGCCACTTGTTCACTTGTTTTCGTATAGTGACCCCCCCCCCCAGCCCCAACTTGGCATCTGGGGTGGTTCAGGGGGGGAAACCACAGCAACTGCAGTATATCGATATGTTTTGCTGTGCCACTGCTACAGGTAGCAGAGAAGAGTTAAAAACAGGTGCCTATGCATCTGCTGCTGCCACCTTAGGCAGCAGCTACTTTTAAAATTAAATAAAGAGCCAGAAGACCACCAAAGAAAGGTAGACAGACTTCTGTTGGGGACTGTTGCTGGGCAGGGAAAAGTGAAATGATGCCACTAGGATGAGGTCTAATGATGCCACTAGGGACGTGGGTGGCGCTGTGGTCTAAACCACTGAGCCTTGGACTTGCCAATCTTGGGCACCAAATCCCCGCGACTGGGTGAGCTCCCATTGCTTGGTCCCAGCTCTTGCCAACCTAGCAGTTTGAAAGCACGCCCCCCCCCAAAGTGCAAGTAGATTAATAGGTACCGCTCCGGCGGGAAGTTAAACGGTGTTTCCGTGCGCTGCTCTGGTTCGCCAGAAGCGGCTTAGTCATGCTGGCCACATGACCCGGGAAAACTGTCTGTGGAGCAGACAAACGCCGGCTCCCTCTGCCTATAAAGCGAGATGAGCGCCGCAACCCCAGAGTCATTCGTGACTGGACTTACAGTAACTGTCAGGGGTCCCTTTACCTTAGGGTGAGGTCTAAATTTAATCCTCCTCAACCTAATATCCCCACAGCCATTGATCACATTTGTATAGTTCCCACCTGTCAATATCATGTGGCTATTGAAGTTATCCATCTAGCAAGATTGTAAGACTAGAGTTATGCAGAATTAAAGAAACCCCTCCCTCCCTATTTTTTGTTTCACCAGAGCATGAGTTAATTGGGCAATAGCTTAAGCATGCTTTTTTAAATGTACATCCAAAAATTACCTTTAATTCCAATGGATTAAATACGCTAAATGTGGCAGAGGCAACGGTATCTCTCTCTTTCACTCTGAAGGTCAACATTCTAGAGAATTCCTATTACCTCTGCCTATTAACATTTAGTGTTCTGCTAGAGTACAGGGAAGAAAATTGGGGAGAAATACAGGGTATGGTCGTGCCAAAGTTAAGCACTTTAAAAGCCACTGAGTTCAGCTTGATCATCCCTGAAGTCTCCTATTGAAATCAATTTAAAACTGCTTTCCTTAGCCTCAATGGTGTTCCAATTTGCTGTTTGAGGATGTACAGGGAAGCTTAAAATCAATACTTTCAAGAAACTACAGCTACCTTGTATTTTAGAGCAAGGTCAATCTAATGAAGGCTTCTCCCCAAAATAATAAACACCAATTTTATAGACAGGGACAAATCTCAGAGTTCTTAACTCAGTTTCTCAGTCAATCCCCAGTCAAAACCAGCCAATGATGTGATAATAACCTTTATTCCAACAAACACAACTCCATTACTAGATGTTACAGGCAGGCATTTTCAGCTTACAGTTATGAAAAACCAGGTCCCTGGACAACCAACAAAGGAGATTGTGGATGTGTGTGTCTGTACAGACAATGGAGATGCAAATCTGGGCATGCATCCCTTTTCATATTGCACTGTTCATCAGGAGCCACTGAACTGGCTCGACACAGAACCACACAGTTGCAGATGGAGATGTCTGTGCACCTGTCATCGCGCAACACTGGGAGTGGATCAGGGTCATTATGCCCACTATTTCATCTGTTTGTCCAGTTCCTAGAGTAGGAAGGTACAAAGCTGGAATTTGCTGCCAAGGAGTGTGGTGGAGTCTCCTTCTTTGGAGGTCTTTAAGCAGAGGCTTGACAGCCACCTGTCAGGAATGCTTTGATGGTGTTTCCTGCTTGGCAGGGGGTTGGACTGGATGGCCCTTGTGGTCTCTTCCAACTCTATGATTCTATGAAAGCTAGGGCAAGGGAACTGCATTTACAGTTTTTATCATTATCTCACACTTTTTTTTTCCTGAGATGCATTACAAACCCTCCAAGTGTCCAGGGACAGTTCTGGAATTACAGAATCCATAATGGTTTTTGATTAGATCCCGGAATGCCCAGGTTTTCCTGTTTCCTTCCCTCCTCATCTCAGAGAAGAGAACAATTAAAAGTAGTGTGTATGTGTGTGTGTGTGTAGGTGCGAAAATGGAGTCCTGTTTATACTGAAAATATAATACCGGCACAAAACGGAGGAAATAGTGAAGCTGAATAGTGAATTTCTCCCCCATTCCTAGATAGTGGTAAACACACACACACACACACACACACACACACACACACACACACACCCCTCAAGTCCAGAGGGAAAAGGCAAGATATTGGCACTCCTCTAAAGCATTTCCAGACATTTATAGCAGAGGAAGTGGAACAGAGAATGTGAGAAACTCTTGTCTGCATTCCTTGCACTCATTCAGCAACATCTTAGCACCATGTTTCTAGTTTAAAAAAGAAGAAGAACTGGAGGCAAAAGTAGGAACCACTTCATCTATATGGCATCTCCTTTTCTGAAATGCAGCACATCAGGCGCACGGCTGCATTGTCAGTGGTTGGTTCTTAGCTTTTCAGTCTCCCATCACGATCCCCACAAGAGTCAGTGAAGAGTTACATCTCTGGAGAAGATGGCTCCATTAGTGCCAAGATCATGCAATTATGTCTGTTCTACTGAGTGTTAGGGAAATTTTAAAAATAGAATATTTTATTGTCATTGTCCCCTTCAGGGACAACGAAATTATTTGGCTGCTCCATCCACCCAGATAGGGCACTCCACTCAAAAACAAAACAACTACAAAAACACTGATTAAAACCATACACACTGATTAAAACCATACACACTAATTAAAACATAACTGGTAAGAGTAGATGACTTCAAAGTCCAGGCTTCCCATTCAAGGCTGTGATTGCTCTGGAGAAGAAGCTGTTTCTAAGACGGCTTGTTCTTGTTGTCATCGTCCTGTATCTCCGTCCCGATGGCAAAAGTTCAAATAGACGGTGACCAGGATGCGATGGATCTTTCACTATGTCCAGTGCCTTTCTGTGGCACCTCATGGCATAAATCTGCTCTAAGGTGGAGAGCGAGCAGCCAACAATGCTCTCTGCTGCCTTAACAACTCTGTCCAACCCCATCCTGTCCTTAATAGTACAGCTTCCGTACCACACACATAAGCCATAAGTGAGCACGCTCTCAATGGCACAGTGATAGAAGGCAAGCAGCAGCTTCTGTGGAAGATGGTTTTTCCTTAAAACTCTCAGGAAGTACAGTCTCTGCTGCGCCTTCTTCACAAGCCCCCTTATGTTTGCACTCCAGGACAGATCCTCCTGTATTTCAATGCCCAGAAATCTGAACATTGTTACCCTCTCCACACAGATTCCATCAATCAAAAGTGGTTGGACATCGTTCTTCTTTCTCCTGAAGTCCACCACAAGCTCCTTTGTTTTCTTTGTATTTATGAGCAAGTTGTTAGCTCTGCACCACTTCGTCAGCTGCTCCACCTCATCTCTGTAGTTTGTTTCACCCTCCTTATCAGAGATGAGCCCAATCACGGTTGTGTCATCTGCAAATTTAACAACCCTATTACTAGGGTGAGCAGCGACACAATCGTACGTATAGAGAATATAAAGGAGCGGACTGAGAACGCATCCCTGTGGTGTTCCTGTGTTAGTCCTGAGCATATTAGAGGTATAAGGGCCCAACCGAACCCTCTGGGGGCGATCTGACAAAAAGTCCAGTATCCACCCACAAAGTGATAGCGGGAGCCCCAGATCTCCCAATTTAGACATCAGACGTTGTGGTAGAATGGTATTAAATGCCGAGCTGAAATCTACAAAAAGCAGTCTGGCATAGCCCCCCCGCTGCTCCAAATGTGCTAGAACAGCATGAAGGGCAATCGCCACCGCATCCTCTGTCGATCTTTTCGTTTTATAAGCAAATTGGAATGTGTCTAGTCCCTCTGGTAGGCAGGCAATGACATAATTTCGTACCAGCTTTTCAAAGCACTTCATGATTACAGGTGTGAGTGCCACTGGACGAAAGTCATTCAGATTTTCCGGGTTAGATTTTTTGGGTATTGGAACAATCGTAGAGGACTTTAGGCAAGATGGAACAGTAGCCTGGGCTAGGGATCGATTTAAAATCCCAGTGAAAACTCCTGCTAGTTGATCTGCACAGTCTCTCAGTACCCTTCCAGCTACCCCATCTGGTCCTGTGGCCTTCCTTGGGTTGATTCCCTTCAACACCTTTCTCATCTCTCCTTCTTCCACAGTGAGTACTACATTCCTTTGTACCAATGATGGTGACGGTGGTGATGGTGGCAAAGCCTCCCCAGGGATTGATGGTGGTGGTGATGATGATGGTGTCGCTGTAGATGTTACTTCAAAGCGAGCAAAAAAGGCATTCAACTCCTCTGCGAGGGATGCCCCTCCCTTGTCTGCCAGGGAATCTTTGGATTTATACCCTGTCAATTCCTGTACACCTTGCCACACCTGCCTGGTGTTGTTACTCTGTAGGTGATTCTCCAACCGCTGTCTATACGCCTCCTTGGCCACGCGGATACCTCTCTTTAAATCCGCTCTGGCTACACTGTACAGCGACTTATTTCCGCTTCTGAAAGCAGTATTTCTTGCCTTTAGCAACCCCTGGACCTCCCTTGTCATCCAGGGCTTCCTGTTTGGGTAGATCTTTATCCGGCGCCTCTGTGTTACATTATCAGTGCAGAACCTGATATAGTCCAACACTTCCTCAGTGTAAGTCTCTACATCCTGTTGGGCAAATACCTCCCAATCTGTGTCAAGAAAACAGTCTTGTAGTTGTTGAGATGCTTCAGCTGGCCATATTGTAATATTCCTCTTTATAGCTGGAGTCCGTTTCCTCAGTGGAATATATTCAGGAGTCAGGAGCAGGGACACATGATCAGATTGGCCTAGATGTGCCAGTGGCTCAGCCTTGTAGGCCTGTTTGACATTTGTATACAGCCTGTCTAGAGTCCTTTCTCCCCTGGTTGCACACTTTATGTGTTGATAGAATTTAGGTAGGACCACTTTCAAATCTGACTGGTTGAAATCCCCGCATACAATGAATGCAGCCTCAGGATACTTGCCTTGTTGTTTGCTAATGGCATCATGCAGAAGACCCAATGCCTCGTTGATGTTTGCATCAGGTGCAATATATACTATAGTTATCAATACTGCTGTAAATTCTCGGGGGATATATATAGGTCTGCATTTAATCGTCATAAATTCCACAGTTGGGGAGCAATGACTAGCTATCACAGCATGGTTTGTGCACCAGCAGTTATTCACGTATGCACACAAACCTCCCCCCCTTCTTTTACCAGAATCCTCTGTTCTATCATGACGGAAGACTGTATAGCCTGTTAGTTCTATGGCTGAGTCAGGAATATGTGGTGTCAGCCAAGTTTCTGTAAGCAGCAGAAGACAGCATTCACTCACAGTTCTCTCAGTTGCTATCCACAGTTTCCACTCCTCCAGCTTATTTACCAGAGATCTCACATTCGCATAAAAAATGCTGGGAAGCGGTAAGTTATAATGCTGTGTCTTCAACCTTAATTGCCTTAATCGCCTTCCTCCTCTGCAGCCTCTCTTCTGTTTGCGGTCTCTCCTGTGTCTCTTTCCTCCCCGGCTCTTTGAAGTCAAAAAATCTTCCTTGCAGACGCGGACACACTCACAATTTGTGCAGCACTTGCTCCGTAGCCGAATAGATAACATATCTTGTCGACTATAAACAAGTCTATCTTGGCAGGACAAAAAAGCCAAATTCTGAGTTAAGGAGCAACCAGCCGCTGCGTCTACACGCGCCGCCATCTTAGTACTTAGTAAAAAGGGGGGGGGGAGAGCTGGAAAATTATTTTACAATCTGCATTGCAAGCTCCTTAATGAATTCAAACTATAATGATCTGTAGTTTATTATATCTCATGGAATGTCTTGCTAGCAAGTGCTTACTGTTAAATTAGGTGCTATTATTACCCAAGAAAGGTGCACAAAATATTGCAGCGATTAGCAACTGGGGATGCCAAAGTACCATGGGAAAAGAAAACTAGCCACACCTATGCAATTGAGTTCTCCCAAGGGGAACTTGTACTGAGACACACTCGGTACACTTTGACTATGAAACTAAGAAACTAGAGCTGATGAAGAATAAACGAAACAGGGCCTTGTCCTGGAGTTAAAAATCATTGCAACTGGAATTTTGAAACAACAAAAATAGAGGAAATTATTGTTTATTGCCATCCTGGCCTGAGTCCTTGCAATTTTTCTACCTGAACCACATCAGATGACACATACGATGCCTAATGAAAGGCTTTAAATGTATCTCCAAGACAGTTCAGCATCCAGAAACTTTCCCCCAGGCTTAGTGAAAGATATTGCAAACAAAGCACATTGTGTATTTATTTTCCCAAGAAACGGGTAAGCTAATTTCAGTGCAGATAAGCTCTGTGTTGTCATGCTCCAACGTAACTGGGAATGAAACGTCTGCCTGGGGGACGAATGTAACCAGCAATACATCATGTTGGGCTTATCAGAAAATCATGCTCTACTCGGTGGATGCAAAGGGATGTCGCAGCTAAACATCTGGACTGACGCGGTTCTTTTCCATGCTATCTTTATGGCTTGTACTTCAGGTAGGGAGGAGGTAGAGAGAATGGAAAACGGATCACTTGCTTGACATGATAGCCAGCCGCTGAGCAGTGGAGATTTCAAAGTGAAAAACTTCGTGCCATTTTCCTCTATGAAGAATGCCACATTGATTGACCTAGGATCAATGCTTTTCTTAAAATAAACTTTAAAAAGTACAGTGGTACCTTGGGTTACAAACACCTCGGGTTACAAACACTTCGGGTTACAGACTCTGCTAACCCGGAAGTAGTACCTTGGGTTAAGAACTTTACCTCAGGATGAGAACAGAAATTGCGCGGCGGCAGCGGGAGGCCCCATTAGCTAAAGTGGTACCTCAGGTTAAGAACAGTTTCAGGTTAAGAACAGACCTCCAAAACAAATTAACTTCGTAACCAGAGGTACCACTATATGAGAAATTTATTCCAAACCCTGAAGAGCATGAACATCTAAGGGAGTGCTTTTGCTTAACCTCCACACCCCAAGTGCACAAAATTAAGAAAAGATGGGGGAAAGAAATGGGGGGGGGGAGAAAAGCCTGAGCCCAACACTATCATAAAAACATTAGGGGGGTATATATCCTTACCCCCTAACAGGAGTGCTCCTACTCAGGGTTCTGGCCAACCATGCTGTCTCCTACTGTATAAGCTTTCAGTAACTCAAGTAGGCTTCCTTCTCCTTTCCATTTCATGCCTGTCATGGATGCTTTAGCTGACATTCCTGCATTGCAGGGGGCTGGACGAGATGACCCTTTGGGGTCCCTTCCAACTCTACAATTCTATGATTCTATGTGGGGCTTGAACCCACAATCTTGAGATTAAGAGTCTCATGCCCTACCGACTGAGCTATATAAAAATATGTAGGGCCCATCCTATTCTCTTGATTGTAATCTGTTTTAACTCCTCTTAATATTGTATTTTTCTATTGTTGTAATTTCCCCTAGCATAATATATTATTATTCTTATTTATTAAAAGATAAGTTTGCAGGTTCCTAAAACCAGGAACCATCAAATCCTGCATCTCATTTCCCACAGCAGCCAGCCAGATGCCTCCAGAAGCAAGGCATGAAAGCAACATCCTGTGGTTTTGCTCCCCAGCAAGTGGTATTTACTGGTATACTGCTCTTGGAGATGGAGGTTCCAATCAGCTATCGTGCTTTGCCTAACACCTTGCTGACCTGTGCACCCAGAGCATTTCAACTGTGCCTGTGCTGCAGGTGCTTTCCATTCGATTGCTCAGGATGCAGAGCAAGTAAGCTTACCTTAATAGGTCTTCCATCCGGTGTAAGCACCTCCTCTGACAGCTCCATCATCTTCAGGGCCATCAGCGCGATGGGCTTTGCGTGATTTAGGTTCTGTCTGTGGAGCCCTGCTGCAACACAGTATGCATCACCTATTGTTTCCACCTGCAGCAATCAGACAAATCAAATGCAAAAAAATATGATAATGAGCCAGGAACTGGTACCATTAAGTGTCTGCAATCACTAAATGTTGCTTAAAAACATGTCAGCACAACATCAATAAGATAAGCTATTAGACAACGGAGTATAATTACCCCCAAGTTTGCAAACAGGCACCATCAAATCCTGACATCTCATTGCACAGTTGTTCATCATTAGTGAGCGCAAAATCATTAGAATTGAGGACAACTTATGCCATCAAGTGGGTTGTAAAAACACTGAACCATAAGAAAGTGGGTTTTTTTGCTGGATCAGGGAGCCTACTGCAAATGTGCAGGTGGGGGAGAAGGTGCCACTGTAGTTTGTCCTATTGTAGGATAAAAATTGTAAACCTGTACATCTTCTTCTACACTAAAGCAATCTGACACAGACTGAACATAGATAGAATTTCTTCTACCTCTCTCACAGCACTAAAACTCAGGGTCTCTGGTTAACAAGAACCCACAAATGCAGTTGCCATGAATGCCAGAGCAGCTGCCCCACTGAACTCTGGTGAGGGGCTCTTCCCTCATCTCTAGCAACAGCAAATGAGCTGGCAAGAATGATGCTCTGGTAGCCTTTAATGTTTCCTATTGTTTGGCTCATTGATACAAATTCTAAACATATGGAGATCCACAAAGCAGGAGACATCACTCTGAAGTAATATTTGGGGTGGGTGAGTGGGACCAACGGTCTTATCTTTGATAGTGAAGGATTGCAGGAAAGAAAGAAAGAAAGAAAGAAAGAAAGAAAGAAAGAAAGAAAGAAAGAAAGAAAGAAAGAGGAGTACCCTCTTGATGTTGTGGGCTGGCTGGACCAACTGGGGAACCCCAAAGGGATGAAGCCTGGGGAGTGGTAGTGAGAAGACGATAAGTTGGTGAGAGGGAGAAGAGGGAGGAGGAGGTGTCGGAAGCTGAAGAGGTAACAGGGAATAGTGAGCAGGGAGACTCTGTGGCAGAGAGAAGTCTAGTGGAAGTAGGAGAGGAGGGAAACCAAGAGACAGAGATGAGTCAGGCTGGTGAAGAATCGGCGGTGTCTCCCCCTCCTGCTGTTACCAGCTCCCCTCTCCCCTGTTCTCCCAGAACCAGAAGAGGCATGAAGAGGGAGGAGCAAAGACAGTCATCCTGGCAATCTCCGATTGCTTGTGAAGGACCCAGGAGAGGAAGCTGTGGGAAAGCAAGGATCTCTAGTCTCAACTGCCTCATAGGGGCATGACCTACCAGGAAGAGTTGCTGTGCTCATTAGGCCTGGCACTCCTGAGCAGATTGTTCACTTCACTTCACTTACTCTTTGTGATTTATTGCTGACCCGCGCCTGAAACCCCCTTCTAACAACTGAGGGCTTGCCGATTAGAGAGAACAGGGAGGAAAGGAACCATGTAGATGGAGACTAGATATTTCTTTTCATATGAAATCTATTTTTTATTAAAGATTTCTTGGTTTACAAAAGTATGTGCACTGTCTCTTTTTTCAAGTTACATTTTCTACAGATCAGTGTCATCTGTTACATTTATGAGCGCCTAGCTCAGGGATCTCCAGATTGCTTTTTCTGCAGGTGTATTCAGTAACATATCATTGGCACAATATCAGCGCATTGGTGGTACATATGGTGGAGCATCCTTACATCATTCCCCTTTATTAGTTTTTCTATAATGCACTCCCACTGTTAACACATTATTGCTGTCTTGAGAGGGAACTCTTGCACAACAGTGGGACAGAACAACATCACTAGAACTTTTGATGTACACAAAATTTCAGGATGCTAGCAGGAATCCACGAGACACACACTGACTGGAAATGAAACAGGATGTCCGTTGCAAAACTTCTGCAAGCACAAACAGTACTGAAAGTAGGTTTGCTTATAAGCGCCCCGATACTATCACCAGCACAAATCCTTGTGAATGCACGAAAAAAAGAACGGGTTTTCTGGAAGGGTTTAAAACTGCAGATGAACAGAGGAAATGTTTTGTGAAATGCTAACAATAACATTTGAAAGATCATTCTGCTTGTTCTCAGAGAAACGCAAAGCATACATGACAGCTGGCAGAAGAACCACCTTTGTTAAGCAAATGCTCGATGGGTTTTACAGCCCGATCTGCAAGTTTTGTCCCACTGAGTTCAGTGAAGCCGATGCTCAGGTAACAGTCTTTTTTTTTTTTAATTTTTATTGGTTTTATTAATTAAAAAAGACAATACAAATAATACAGACAATATCGACATTACATCAATTACATACCTCACATTCCAATTACACACATACATATCTCATTTAACCCACTTTCATATCTAGACTAACATACCTCATTCACCTTCCACATTCTTTATCTCACATCCTATCATACCTTACATCCTTCCCTCCCTCCCCCCTCCCCTTACTTTGATCCCACCCATCTCTTGTCCCCTTCCGATACTCTCTTTCTTCCTATGTCACAATCCATATTCTCATTCTGTCATACTTAATCTTCTTCCTCTCTTCCTTCCCCAACCCCCTCCCCTCTATCTCTCTTACCTCCCTCCCCACCCTATAAAATCCACCTCCCACAATTCGTTCTCACGTGTTCTATCTTTTTTCTAATTCTACTGTGTGTTTATTCCCCATTACTCTTGTTTCTTCTCTTTATTCAACCTATTTAAATACATACCTACTTATTTTTACTTATTCTTATCTACCTTGTATATTTTAATCAAAACAAATTGTTAATTCTGTCTTAATTCCTTCCTTCTTCAAATACTCTTCTACGTATCCCCATTCTTCCTTTACTTTCTGTTTATTAACACTCCTAATTGCCGCGGTCATCCTCGCTAAATTCATATATTCTACTATTCTGATTTTCCATTCCTCTATTGATGGTATATTTTCATTTTTCCATTGCTGGGCCAGTAGTAACCTTGCTGCCGTTGTGGCATATACGAAAATAGTTCTTCTGTTTTCAGGTAAGTTAGATGGTATTATGCTCAGTAAAAAGGTTTCCGGGGTCTTATTAAAGGTAATTTTTAACATTCTTTTCATTTGTTCGTAGATTGAATTCCAGTAAGATTTGACTTTATTACATCCCCACCAACAGTGGATAAAGGTTCCTGTCTGGTCTTTACACTTCCAACATGCTGGATTGGTCTTGCCCATTTTAGCTAATCTGTCAGGTGTGAGATGCCACCTGTATATCATCTTTAATATGTTTTCTTTTATGTTCGTACAAGCTGTAAGCCTCATGCTTACTCTCCAGATGCTATCCCACTGGTTCCTAAAGATGTTCCTCCCGAGATCCTGCGCCCACTTAATCATTACGGACTTGACCTCTTCGTCCTTCAAATCCCACTCAAGTAAGTATTTGTATATTTTGGCCAATGGTTTTTCTTTGGTTTCAATGACTAATTCTTGAAATTTGGATTTCCCTTCTTTAAATCCTGTTTGTAAATATTTTATAAATAGACTTCTAATTTGTATATAATTTAGCCAACTCATACAATGTCCCTTTAATTGTTCGTATGTTTTAATTTCCCAATTATTATTTTCTTTGTAGACTATATCTTGAAATGTTAACCATTTACCTTCTTTATTTTTTGTTACAGAGGTCATTTCGAATGGTGAAACCCACCATGGGTTTCACCATTCGAAATGGTACCCGTGCCAGGTAACAGTCTTAGAGGAAGACAACGAGGAGCTGACGTTTGTAGTCAGGAACACAGGCTGTTGCTTCAGAACTGGGGGTTGTCATGAGACATTCAGAGTTGCCTATGTATGCCCTAAGCAGGGTTGCCATATCTTGAAGAGAAAAAAGAGGACAGCCTGAGCCACTGCCAGCCCGAGATAGGGAAAGAGGTGTGCGTGTTAGGAATTCCATTCCACCCTTTGCTGCAGACATGGGATTGTTACCTGTCACATGTCTGTTTACATTCCAGCACAGATTGCTGGCGTGAGTGGAACTTCCGCTCTGTATTGCTTTTGTTTTCCAGACTCTCTCCGAGAAGAACGGCAAGGAGAGAAGCCATGTTTTCTTTGTCCTGATTTACAGGTATGTATAATAAATGTGTAGCTTAGTATCGTGTCCATGCCTCAAGCCTCATCTGTTGTGCAGTTTACACTGCTGAGTAATGTGTGCTCAAGCCTGTTCTGCAGCTTGAGTCACAGACGCATGTCAGGGAGGATGACTGATGGATCTCCGCAACGGCAAGGCTGCGAGGGGAGACGCTCCTCGCTGGGGCCAAGCCAGCTGGCTTTTCATCCCCCGGTTCCTGCAGTGCGGGCATGTGGGACCGCTGCCGCCAAACCCGCATGACTGTTTCCCCAGCTTGGACAGGCAGCAGCTATGGTGTGCAGAGCAGCCCAAGCCCAAGCCCACTCCCCGAAGCCCCTCCACATAAAATCTCCCCCCCCCAAAAAAACCAGACTGCCTTTAAAATGTAAAAATCCGCCCGGGAGGGCATATTGGCTTGCAAAACAGGACATTTCCAGGTTTTCCTGGACATACGGCAACCCTAGTCCTAAGTCTCTATCCCACTGACAGCACAACTTACTCAGCACAGACTGTGAGCTGGGTAGTTGAACCCCAATGAATTTTAAAGCACCATCACTTGTTGACCACAGATATATTTGGTGCCCAAGAAAATGAATAAGGGGATTTGTTTTAGAATGAAGGATATATCGTTATTTTATTTTTAATGTTGATGCATAAAAGAAAGATAAAAACAGAAACCTCAGGCATGAGCTAGTGTTATATTAGAGGTGGAAGACAGGAAAATATCTTATACCAACTGGCTATCTAGCTTAATACTGTCCACACTGATTGGCAGCCGCTCTCCAGGGTTTCAGACAGGAGTCTCTTGCAACCATCCTGGAAATGCTGGGGACTGAACCAGGGACCTTGTGCATCATGAACAGCAAATGCTCCACCACTCAGCTATGATCCTTCCACTTGTGGAAGAGAAGTCTTGTGTCAAATAGTAGCATTTCCAATTGTTGCTCTCTGGACTCTCTCCTCCGCTCCCCCCGCCCCTTTGCTTTAAAATACTGGCTTGAAATAAGCATCAGAATGTAATCACAGGGGGTCACACTTACGGCTTGTCTGATGCATGCCTTTCGCAGCAAAAATCAGACAAGCCCGGTGCACTGAAAAGGGCAGCTGCAGAGGGAATATGCTGCTATTTTGGCCTGGCTTCTCGCAGCAGGATCCCTGTAAAAGCTTAATAGACAATTTGGATTATAACTGTTGCAGCTGAGGACTCGTCACTATTCTCCACCCCCCACCCCAAAATGAACAAGCTTGCAATGTCTCTTAATCCAAGCTTAAATCCCACCAATGCTATAAAATTCAACAATGTAAAAGAGGGGAAATTGCCTTTTATTGGAGGAGGGGTAGAGCGGACACACACTGCCCACTTCACAATTCAGTATCTAAGCTTCTTCCGATTACAGGACAAAGATTTGAGGTTGATACTAGAACAGCATGGACGTTGGACTCCAGGTTGCAAATTTAAGAAATGCTGCATTTTGCATTTTTCAACTTTCCAGTTAATCTTGGATTATTTTAATTATTGCACCATCACTACACATGCTGCTTTACAAAGTAATGTAACTAAAAAGCATAGCCGGCTCCTTAGGGAAGGAAATGCAAAAATCCATAGGAGGACAATCCCACTATTAGGATCAACCAAAACGATTTCCCTAGTGTGTGGTGTGATGCCTAACCAGGCTGCCCCTTGATAGCAGCTGTGCCTGTCAGAGGACCTGGAATGGAGGAAGCAAAGAAAGTGAGGAAGCTTAAGGGACTTCAGGTGAGTCTGCAGTCCAAGGTAGGGAAGGCTAGGCTGGGTTGAGCTGAATAATTCCCGGCTGTAACTCAAGATGATTCAGTTGCCAAATGGGCTCTTCTAAGCTCAATGCACACCCAGACAATTGCTGTACAGGAAAGTACACATATGCAAGAGTTACAGCTATAGGGGCTAGAACAGGGGTCGGCAAGCTTTACCGGCCATGCGCCAGATCAGTCCCATGGAGCTCGTCCGTGGACCAGACTGGCACAGCGCGACACCGAAAATCGCGTCTGCGCATGTCCATGGCTCCGGAAATCACTTATGCGCATGTCCGTGGCTCCGGAAATCCCGTCTGCACAGAAGCGATTTTCGGTGTCTGGACATGCACAGACGCGATTTCCAGTATCTGCGCATGCGCAGACGCAATTTCCGGCGTGGCTCGTTGAGTCCCCGCGCCGCGCCGGTTTAGTGCAGCGCACGGGGGACTCACCGAGTGGGTGGCTCCATTCAGGGGCGGCTCATGGGCCAGTAAAACGGTCTCCGTGGGCTGGATCCACGGCTGGAGGTTGCCGACGCCTAGAAAGCTAAAGAGAGGTGGGGAAGGCAAAGCTGATTTGATACCAGGGAGCTGTTCACAGTGCTGAAGAAGGTTTGCTGGCACTTAGAGCTCTAGTCTACTGCATACACCTTGGGTGGCATTTGTTCCATCATGTGACATCTCCTTGTAGGTAGCTTCTGGGGAGGATGACAAACCACAGGGTTTGCAAACCACCTTAAAGACAACCTCTATACCATTCAACCTCTACTCTGGATCACACCAGATGTTTTGGAAGGCAGATTTTTTTGTGGGATATTTGCAAAACTACTAAACAGAGGCTGTTAGCGATGATGGCTAAGTTCTGCTTCTATGGGCAAAGAAAGTGCTGCTTCTGAATACCAGTTGCTGGAAACTACAGGAGGGCAGAGTGCTCTTGTGCTTGGGGGTTTCCCACAGGCTGCTGTGAGAACAGGATGCTGGACAAGATCGGCCATTGGCCTGATCCAGCAGGCTCTTCTTATGTTCTTAATGGAGTGAACATGAGAGCTGCACCACTAACAGTTATTTCAGTTGCAAACACAGCCTGTGGTTTATTGGTTATTCACAAGTGCATGTACTGATTCCTCCCAACCATCAACCCTAGTTTGTTTCCAAGATGGTTGTTGCTATCTACAGTTGTTGCCTAGTACTGACTTACAACCCATGGAAGACAATCTTACTTGGCTATGAGTGATCACCAAAGGAGAGGCAGAAGAGGAACCCATGAACCCATCGCCCTCAAACACAGCCTCTGAAAGGCCATTTTTTAAACATAATGGGAGCTCCTCTCTTTTATCACACAATAAGAGTCTTTGGTGTCTTTGTGGGGATGTTAGCAGAATCAACTCAATGAATTAGCCAAACCTACTTACTGTTGCAAAATTCTTGACAAGTGCACATCTTTTTTTATTCCACTTCAATAACCTTTGATTAAAATGGATTGGGTAGTGGGAGTGGAGAGAAAGCATTTGTTCTAGTCCACTCTGAGCTGATCAACAAGTTCTATAGTTTCATGAGTATCTGCTAAAATAAATCCACTCGCTGCATTTCAGCTTATGTATGTGTGTATGTATGCATGCATGCATACATACATACAAACAAACTATATATTATGTGTAATTCTACACACACACACACACACACACACACACACGGAAATGAAGTTTGCATTCTATAGATCAGTACCGGGTATTTATTGCTGCAACTGAGAGTGCTCTGCTCTCCCAAGTAAAAATATTCAAGAAGCAATGCAAATCCCACACCTCAATAGTCCTGCCTCCAGTTAATGCTGAGAGAAAATGTCCACCCCTGTGCTATGTCATTTGCAAGCTGTAAAAGGGCCCAACTTTTAGCCAGCTTTTCTAGGCAGGGACTGGATGTGCAGAATGGGGTGTGAAACTCAATATATCCCAGTTGCCATTTCCCTTTCCCCACAAGCCCTTTGAAGTGACACTTTATTGCGTTGCATCCAATATTAGTTCTACTCATGGCAGACCCATTGGAACTGATGGATGCAGCTAATTTAGAGCCATTAATTTCAATGGGTCTACTGAGAGTAAGACTTAGTTGGCTACAATCAATTGTTCTTAGGCATAAGCAATATCTCAAACCCAGGTAATATACATTTTTTTTACCCCTCCTCTATCTGTATTTTAGAAGGGACGCGGGTGGCGCTGTGGGTTAAACCACAGAGCCTAGGGCTTGCTGATCAGAAGGTCGGCAGTTCGAATCCCCGCAACAGGGTGAGCTCCCGTTGCTCGGTCCCAGCTCCTGCCAACCTAGCAGTTCAAAAGCGTGTCAAAGCGCAAGTAGATAAATAGGTACCGCTGCAGTGGGAAGGTAAACGGCGTTTCTGTGTGCTGCTCTGGTTCGCCAGAAGCGGCTTAGTCATGCTGGCCACATGACCTGGAAGCTGTACGCCGCAACCCCAGAGTCGGACACGACTGGACCTAATGGTCAGGGGTCCCTTTACCTTTACCCATCTATATTTTATTTTTCTATTCTCACATTTATTTTTATTCACCACATCCATTATTTTTATTGTATCCTGTATGTGTTTGTGCCAATAAACCTTTGATTTAAAAAAAAGAAAGTCAAGAGCAGGACCCTGGATTTAGACAAAAAACAATCTGGAAGCCAGTGAAACTCACAAAAGACCAGTTTCACATGTTCCTGACAGAAGACATGCTGCTGAATTCTGGGCCAACTGTATGTTAGTCTTCTAGACTGTCACTACAAAGCACATTGCAGCAATAGTCAAGCCAAGATGTTGCCATAGCATCCGTGACAACTGCCACATTAATTTTAAGGCGAAACAGATGGATGCCAACAACAAAGTTAGTATGAAATCTGACAGATCTTCCTTTCCCCTCCTGCACATTCCTTTCCGTGGCATACAGAACAGACCGAGTAGGAAGCGTCTTCCTCCTTACATCATTGGTTCAAAACTACGCTTAGCCATGGCATACCATTGTTTGGCTTAGCATGAGAGTAGATTGCGGTTTCTTGGCTACCTCCTGGTTGTTTTGTTGCTGTGCCAACCTGAGCTAAGTCATGATTTGGCTTAGTGCGCAGTCTGAACCTGAGCTTGTGTTTTTGTTCTCTCCAGACTAAACACAAGCTGTAAACCAAGAGCAAAATTCTTCCCCTGGAGCCTGCATGCTCATACTAAGCAACGGTGTGTCTTCGCATGATGTGTGATCCAGACCTATAGCAATAGTAACATTTAGCACGTGAATGTAGAGGAATGCACACACACACACATTTTCCATTGAAAAAGAAGAGAGAGAATGAACCTCAACAACAACAAAAGTTCTAAATGTTGTGATCTTGTATCTTAGGACAACCTTGCTGCCTGATAGTTTTATAGACAGGACTGCTGTTTGACGCTGCTGTACCTCTGCTTCCCTGCAAATCAAACTGCAGGATGCTCTCTGCCTTTATTTCAGAGATTTCTTTAGCCTTTTCTGGAGACTGCCAATAAAATAACCCCTCCCTGCCTTCCTCCTGTTGTATGCCTTTTATCTATTTTGTCTAAAAGCAAAGTACAGGGGACTGACAGAAAAGCAAAAGTGACTCAGAACATGAGGACTTGTGCTGGCTTTGTGTTGGTGCAGCGATCACCTCTTATCATCCACCTTCCTCCAACCCAGGGGCGGAGGAAGGGGGTGCGGTGGGGGTGGGTCACCCCGGGTGTCACCACTGAGGGGGGTGACAAAATGCCAGACAGCACTCAATGCGGGGCCTGCAGCGCACCCCAGCCACGTGTCTCTCCTGGGAGTGAAGCAGTGGCTTGGGTGCCCGCAGGCTCCGCGCTGCCCCAAACGGTCCACCCACCGCCTGCCCCTCAGCTGTAGGGCGGCTGAGTAGGAGGAGGCAGGCAGACTCCTCGGAGGCTCCCCGGAGAGTCCTGCCCCAGCTCACCCCGCCACTGGCTCCAGGCGCCCGATCAGCTTGCTCCGTCACTGTTCCAACCACAGTGAAGAAAAGGCCTCACTAGCCAGTGATTAACTTGCCCCAGTGAGTCCTGAAAATGAGATGAATATGGCTAGGCAATATATCACTATATCGCCCCAAACCGGTTTGCAGTTCATATCGTGATATCGGTTTCATAGTTTTTGACCTGGCAATATATTGTGAATCATGGTGTGTGTGTGTGTGTGTGTGTGTGTGTGTGTGTGTGGTGCGCACTATGGAAAAATCACAATGTGGGGAAAACCGTGAAGCCATCCAATGTCTAAATAATAATAATAATAATAATAATAATAATAATAATAATACCCCACCCATCTGGCTGGGTTTCCCCAGCCACTCTGGGCGGCTCCCAACAAAATATTAAGAACACGATAAAACATCAAACATTAAAAACTTCCCTAAACAGGGGCTGCCTTCAGATGTCTTCTAAAAGTCAGGTAGTTGTTTATTTCCTTGACATCTGATGGGAGGGTATTCCACAGGTCGGGCGCCACTACCAAGAAGGCCCTCTGCCTGCTTCCCTGTAACCTTACTTCTCGCAGTGAGGGAACCGCCAGATGGCCCTCGGAGCTGGACCTCCGTGTCCGGGCTGAACGATGGGGGTGGAGACGCTCCTTCAGGCATACTGCTCCATCCTTATTTCAGACATTGTGATATATCAGTATATATCACAGAACTAAAAACCAGATATCACCCAGCCCTACTATTCACCTCTACATATGTAGTTCCATCTTTATTTCAGTTATTGTGATATACTGGTATATTGCAATGTTTAGCTGGCGATATATCCTGATGTTGGAGACCAGATATCGCCCAGCCCTAGAGATGAGTTCTCAGAAGATGTGCTATGAAAATTCAGTCAGCAGGGGGAATATGAAGCTGAGCTTGCTGGATCAGACCAGTGGCCCTAGCACTCTGTTCTGCCTGCAATTCCTCAACAGCTCCTGGTGTAGCAACCTCTATCCTTGATGCTCTTCCGCTTGTTCACAGCCTAAATTGCTGTTCTTCTTTTTTAAAAAAGAATAAGCTATCAGGAGACTTTCACACACCTCCTTCATGCTGCCTAGTTTGGCACTAAAAGGATGTAATCTTTAACATACTTAATTGGAAGGAAGCCCCACAAAAAGAAATGGGACCTGCCTTCCAGCAAATGTGCTTAAGACTTGCATTTAAGTGCTCCTCTGTATTACTGCTTTCATTTAAAATGGATGGCAACTGTTACATTCCTTTTAATATGTGCCATTTTTATCTTCTCTCCCAAAATGCTTTATGAATTAAATATAGGGAAGAAGATTAAAAGGGGAGAAATAAAGAGGCAGAATAAAAAAAATAATGGTTGCACAAGCAAGGATAAAAAGAAAGAATTTTCAGGAAGAACTCAGAATAGATCGAGAGTTGATTAGATACAAGAAAGCTATTCCTGGAGAAGAGGAGAAAGATACATTTCTGATTGAGAGTCTGTCTGGGATTACCTAAAACAGATTAGATAAGAGGACAGCCAGGCTAAAGCTCCATCGATCCTCAGAGCTAAATTTAAAATAAGGAATCGCATTTGAAGCACCTTGAAAAGATCTCATTCAAGACAGTCCTATGATTTTAACAACAACTTGACAACTTGATTTGGTAAAGATATTTGCGCATGATCCTCTTGCCCATTTGCAAGGCAAAGCTATGCACCATGTGACCCAACAAGCCAAACCAGGGATACTGGCGTCTTAACAGACCATGAGCTTGAACGTCTTGAGACAGGAAGCCGAAGTTCAATAGCTCCATTTCCATATTTGGCAAATGCTTTTAGGACTTTCGGAACATTTTAGTGGTTCCACTCGCTGCTTTATCTTTTGTCATTGTATGGTTTTAATCAGTGTGTATGGTTTTAATCAGTGTTTTTGTAGCTGTTTGTCTTTGCACGGAGTGCCCTATCTGTGTGGATGGAGCAGCCAAGTAATTTCGTTGTCCCCGAAGGGGACAATGACAATAAAATATATTCTATTCTATTCTATTCTATTCTATTTTCATTTTTTTTTGGGGGGGGGGTTAATTTGATACACTGCTTACCGTGTTCTCTATTCCCATTTGTTGTGCAATCAGCATTGAGGCACTTCTCAAAAGGCAAATTACAAATCCTGCAGATAGGGAAGAGTCCCTTCCCACACCCCTTGATGCTGATGGCTGGGAAGGGGTTAAGAGTGTGCTGCAAGTTGAAGACCAGGGTGGAGGCTCTGAGCTGTACTGCAGCAGAAGTCCTGAGCTTTGCCCAAGTGGGCAAGAAGTTACCACTGGTTAGTTCGCTAGTTGGCGGCAGCCAGCAGAAATCTGCCCAAATCACTGGCAGCTCTCCAGTTGACGACAGCCAGGAGAATGCATCAGACCAGGGTGTTTCAGAGTGTCAGGGGATTTGGTATCCACTGTCTCCAAAGCCTCATGGATCCCTTGGGGGGTCCTGATCCTCTAGTCCCTCTGCCGTGCTTTCTTTTCTTTTCTTTTTTCCCCAAAAATTTTATTGGTTTTTACAATTTTAAGCACATAACATAACAGTTAAATTTTCCATACTTCCCCCCTCTCACTGTGGGAAGCCACATACATCCCCCTATCTCACAAGGGTGGTCATAATCTTTGTACATTTAACCTTACTGACAGTGTTTAATATCATTGCTTGGGCCTGGCCCAATTCTAGGGCCAGGCATTCCTTCTTTCTCAATTTCATACTTCGATTGACTTCCTCAAGTCCCTCTCTGTTGATTTCATTATCTATCCTTTCTAACAGTTTTCATATTCCTAACTTAAAGTAATCCAAAAAGATACTTAATAAATTCATAGTCCAACAAAGAAAGAAAAAAAGAAAGTTCATTTTACTTAATATAACCCCTTTTCCATACCTCCGCATCATGGTACTTCTGATCCTTCCCTATGGCCTTATCCAAATTCCCTATTGCAACCTAAAATTAAAACTCCTGATTTTTTATTTTTTTACACCCTTACCTCCCAGTGGTCTCGGAATCTTTAGCTAATAATCCTTAATGCCAGTATCCCAGTCCATTCAATATTCTTTAAAACTGGAAAGAAGACCAAATTTACAATATAACCTTTTCAACCCACCCCATTCTGCCGTGCTTTCCTGGAGCAGGTGCAGTGAAACCAGAAAGCACTCCACACCTTTCACCGCAGGCACTGCAAATGGCAGCCTAGGCTTCCTACTCCTGTGTAACAGCGCAATCATAAGCACGTCTCCTCAGAAGCTAGTCCTACTGAGTTCTATACTTCCAGGAAAACGGGTGCACAATTGCAGCCTTTATAAGTATGTCAGTAAATATATAAGCCACATCCACATGTGTTTCTACATGCCAAGAAAATCCAATCGTGGCCGTTACTTGCAAGAGTCTTCATAGCATGCAAATCAGTGGCTAATCGCATCAATTCAACTCTTTGAAAGTTTATACTCATTTACGTACATTCTCCTTTATTCACCCTCAATTATGCTTCATATTCTCATGCTCAAGGAGCTCTAATTATATTCTTTGCCGTACTTAGCTTATGCTTCTAATAATACTCAGACCCAAGAAAGTAGATTAATACTCATATTCAATCATACAAAAGAGAAACCTACATCGTTTTTACTACTGTGTTGGTAGTGGGAAAGAGATCTGGATTTGGCTGCTGATCCAAATCTAGAGACAGAGATGCATGTTATCTTAAATCTTCTGCAGACCTTCATTTTCCTGCGGGTTCTTTCTCCGTGCAAACCTGACGCTCCTCCTTCCAGCAGCGGAGCAATGCTGCATCCACAAGGGAGCCGGCTTTTGAAAACCAGCCTACGTGAGCAGCACACAGTCCACTGGTTGGTGGGAAACCATTCCCAAGAGAACGGGAAGAGATTCCAAATGGCAGCCCATCCATCTGCTTAAAAGCGTGCTCTTCTGAGCGCTGCCTCCCCTCTGCAAATCCCAGTTCCTTCCCCAAGAGTCTAATTATGAAGCAATTGCTTTCGTGAGCCCTACAGGCATTTAAACTCTCTCTCTGTCTGTCTGTCTGTCTGTCTGTCTGTCTCTCTTAATGATCTTTCACACTGGCAAGCCCAGGAAAGCACTGGTTCTAACTTCTTTCTACCACCTCTGCTTTGCAGTCAGGGCAAGAAGCCTCAAGAACCCAGGATAAAGGGAAATTCTGACGAGAACAATGTGTTGAGCCATAGACAGCTATTTTCAAGGGAATGGAAAGAAGCAATCAATTCTCGACATGTACTCTCTCTACCTGATATTAAATGACATTTTGTCATTCCCCCCCCTCCAAGTAAAAAAAAAAACCAAACACAAGACTTTACAGCACTGGCAGTCTAAAACCTCAACTATATAAAAAACAAAACACACGGGAGCAATTTTTCAAAAGTGCACAGGAATCACGGTTTTATCTTAAGCATTCTTTTCTACTCAGAAGTAAGTCCTACGGAGCTCAAGAAAACTCTTCTGAACGAGGGCTTGCATAGCAGCAAGCGCCTTTGAATTTGATTGGACTTGCTTCTGAGTAGGCATGCATAAGATCGGGCTGCTAGGCTCAGTAGGTTCAGCTGAAATCAGAGGGATTTAGTTCAGTGCATATGATGAGGCTGCGTGAAGAACAGTTTTATCAGTCATAAATGGAATATGGATCTCCATATCGTCAGAGAGAGAACCATCAGAGAATCATAGAGTTGGAAGGGACCCTGGAGTCATCTAATCCAACCCCCTGCAATGCAGGAATCTCAACACATGGGGCCTCATCCAATCTGAAACCATACCAGCCCCTGCTTAGCTTTGCGAACATACTAGCAGTTTCATTGCTGCACCAGTAGGGTCCATCATACGTAAACTCCTTTTAAAACCAAGGAGGCTGCAAGGCTTCCCCCAGGTGAATCTGTCAATTTCAGATTCTCAATTTTTCCAACAGTAAATTCAGTTCTACACATTTCTGAACCAGTTTATGATAAATGTCCTTTTGGAAATTCATTGGCCCTTTTTGGTGACCAAATTCTCCTAGTATAAAGTACACAATTTTGTATGTAACTTCCCGTAATATACATGCTTTTGAAAGCAATCTTCCCCTAGCATATTTTGTATGTTATTTACACCAACATATGCATTTTAATGCACATTTACTTGGCCAGAGAACCAACTGTGTTACAAAATTCGGAGCTGCCTCTTGGTAAAGCTTCTAGGTGAATCCCTTTTTTTAATCTTTGCAGCAACATGCCGGCTGCTTTGGTGGCATTTCTGCCGATCAAAGGGCTCGCGAAAGCACATAAGCCTTGATGAATATAAAGTAAAACAACTTAAGTTGTCAAGCCTATTTATTCAATCAGATTTGGTTATCAGATTTTTATCGTGCCCATTCACTAAGCGGTTTAGAGTGGTATACACGGGATCATATTACTGTATTCTCAGAAAAGACTGCTTGAGGGAAGATAACCTGAAAGAAAGGGTGATTTGCTCAAAGTCAATCAGTGAATGTCATTGCTGAGCAGGGATTTGGACTCTCTAGCTGAAACCCAGGCCTTTTAATTTCCAAGTACAAAATTTGTAATTTTTGGTGGGATATAACCCGCCTAGGATTGTGCAAATATTCATCTTTTACAATCCAGCTCAGGTCATTGTCCCCTTGGCTTTGTCTGCTTCTGTACTGACCCACCCCATCGGGTTGTGAAGATGATGCTCAAACTTGCCAGGAATAGAGATATTTGTCTGAGGGCTTATCTACACTTCCTGCTTTCTCCCACGGAAAACTGCTCTTTAGAGCTCAATTGGAGCAAACAGCAATTCGAATTTTCTCCGGATTGACATTTGCTCCGATTTAGAGCTGAAGTGTGGGTTTTCCCTGGGAAAGGAACATGGCAAGGGGGAAACCGCTTGGGTGTCAAGCAGGAAAACTCTCAGACCTGTACTTTCTAGGCACAGGACAAGTGAAAGTGTGGACCAGCCCTCAGTCAGCACAAAAGGAGGAATGATTTCTGCACACACACCTTCTTCCAGCCCAGTTGCTTACCTGCCACTATTGAGGTCTAGGAGAGCTGCTGCCACCTTGCTACTGCAGCAAAGCCATTAGTGGCACTCCTACAGGGCTCTCTGGCAGTGGGTCAGCCGCACCCTGGGAGGGTCCTTCTTCAGAGTGGTGCATACTGAGAGAGGCGGCCCCAGGGAGTGCCTGTGCCGCTGCCATTTTGCAAATAAGCAAAGTGGCAGCCATTAAACTCTACAAGTTTGATAGTTTCCTGCTGTTAAAGGGTATTTTCTACCATTGCGGCAAAGTGGAAGCGGAGCAAGCACTCTCCTACCCTGCCATGGCCTGGGAAGACCCTACGTTCCCCTGGCAAAACATGGTTGTATGTAACGCTCTTGAGAGCCTCAGCATGACCACAGCTGCTGCAGAGGGGGGGAAGCATCAGCTCTCCCTCAAATAGCATCATAACTTGTGCCAACCCTTTTCTGCTCCATTCCTGCCCATCTAAACATTGTTGCCGCTTCCTCTGCCTTCTTGGCTTAACCATATGGACGATCAAATCAGGTTTCATGTAGTGAATGGGACAGTATTCCTCTCAATCAGCTTTAGCTATGGGATGACCTCACTGAGGACACAGCTGTAAATGAATAAGCAAACACTTCTGTAAGGGATGCTGAAGAGGAATGACTAAAGGGAATCCTTTCTTTGGCAGAAAACGTGAAGAAGAAGAAAAGTTAAGAGAAGCTTCTGCTCAACTCTGGGGCAAGTTAACACAGTAATTCAGAAATGTTCTGTGAAAACTGAAGCTCTCCATTTCAAGTTGCTTCTAGCCTCAATGGATTAAGCAGCAATCCTATGATTATTTATGTAGCAAGGTCCACTGCACTCAATGGGGCTGTCTCCTGAGTAGACCTGTACAGGACTGCATTGCACACACAATGTTCTGCTTGCCTACATGCATTTTTGTAAGAGAGAGAGAGAGAGAGAGAGAGAGAGAGAGAGAGAGAAGAGCGTAGAGTATGGCTCATACATGATCTCTCCTCCCCTTTGCTATCACGTAAGCAATCTCCTTTGTGATAATCTATTATCTCTATAGCAACTACACCAATTACTTACATAGGAGAATAACATCAGGGAAGTATATTTTTAGATGCCGTTTAATGTGTAATTTAGCAGCAGGAAACAAAAAGGCGAGCCACCTCCATGCCAGCAAGTGCTTTAAGACCTACAAACCAGAATCTGAAGATGTCTGATTTAACCTTTGTTTCACACTTGCGCCAATCTCTTTTAATAATTATTTTCAATGCCGCACATTTTCTTGACGCAATGTTTTATTTGATTTTCCGATGCAATAACTGCTCTAAATGAGTTCTGCCCCCCCCCAATCCTGAAATCAATCTGATATAAGCCAGGTTATAAATATTTCAGTTAATAAATAAAATAAATATACGAAACCTGCTCTGCTTCAGCACATTCGAAAAGCTGTACATAACGCTCAGATCGCTGCATCTATGCAACTATATGTCTGGTGGTTTGTAGGGTTGTTTCACAGATTTTAAGATACTTATGCAAAATGATGATGATGCTGTTTTATGAAAAAATTAAAAATGTGACTTCACTGACATGGGGCCGTTTCTAGCCCTGCAGCTTCATTGGTGCAAGGCAGCTCCATGCATGCAACACAAATCACCATTCGTCTTCTATCCCCTCCAGCCCTGCATTCAACTTCAAAATTAGCTCCAGAGGGTTGGGGGATCCTCAAGAGCAGGTAAGGCATGGGTACAGCATTGGACCCAACCTCCGGGGATTCTAATGGATAGTCAGCATTCATAATTCATTTCATTATAGCTGTGACATAAAATTGGCAATCTGGGCTAAAGTGTCCCTGGGTCAGTTAGAGAGAGAGAGAGAGAGAGAGAGAGAGAGAGAGAGAGAGAGAGAGAGAGGGAGGGAGGGAGGGAGGGAGAGAGGGAGGGAACCATCCCATGTTTCTAGTAAGGTAAAAATGGTAAAGTACCCCTGGACGGTTAAGTCCAGTCAAAGGCAACTATGAGGTTGCAGTGCTCATCTCGCTTTCAGGCCGAGGGAGCTGGCGTTTGTCCATAGACAGTTTTCCGGGTCATGTGGCCAGCATGACTAAACTGCTACTGGTGCACAGAGGACCGTGATGAGTGCCAGAGTGCACGGAAACGCCGTTTACCTTCCTGCCCCAGCAGTACCTATTTATCTACTTGCACTGGCGTGCTTTCGAACTGCTAGGTTGGCAGGAGCTGGGACAGAGCAACGGGAGCTCAAGCCGTTGCGGGGATTTGAACCGCCAACCTTCCGATCAGCAAGCCCAAGAGGCTCAGTAGAAACTTTAGACCACAGCACCACCCGTGTCCCTGCCATGTTTCTAGTACTCAGGCAGCGATGGGAAGGAAAATTGATTTGGTTCACCCTAAGCTGCACTTCCTGAAACAATTCACTAAGTCAAATTCAGCTACTTCTGCAAACTTTGTCATCCACTTCTCCAACCAAATATATACAAAGAAGTTTATATTAAGGGGGCACGGGGGCGGGGTAACACGCACATAACAGTAAAAAACACACAAATGCATCAAATTAGAGAAAACGGCAAAATGGGTATATTAGGCAAAACTAAAAGGAGGTAAAATCAAGTAAAAGCTAATTTAAAAATGGCATGTAAGACAGAAATGCTAAAATTATCATCTAGTGATATAGTAAGAATAACAGGTCCTACCACACCCCAGCATTCATCACAGTAGTAGCAGCTGGGACCCCAGTTCATGACTGGGAAGGAAATAGCAGAGCCCTCTGGGCCACATCAATGACTGTTTTTGAATATTCCCTCTGTTTCAGAAGTGGCTTGTCAGGCAGTGCAGAGTTGCTAATTTTTGAGAAATGCAACCCCACCTAATTCTCTGCATGCTTTTCTTGGATCCCATCCACTTTCTGCCGTAAACCATTGGCCCATAGCTGTCAACTTTCGGATTTGAAAATAAGGGATCAGAACATAGCTATCAACCTTTCCCTTTTCTCGCGAGGAATTCTATTTGGAATAAGGGAATTTCCCACAAAAAAAGGGAAAAGTTGACAGCTATGGTCCGGTGGGTGTCACTCCAAAGTACGGTGACGCGAGGAGGGGAAGCAGAGCGAGCTCGGGGCCCCTTGTCAAACAGGCAGACGGCTCAGGGATGCCGCGAGGGCGGTGCAATGGCACCAAGTAGCCTCGCCACCCTGCACTCCAGAGGCTGCACACGAACGGGAGAGCGAAAAAGCGAGCGCATAGACGGCAGGCAGGCTGGCTGCCTGGTTGGGCATGAGGGTCTGGATGCACAAGGCATGCAAGCTCCGCCCCCAGTCGGTCTCAGACTCCTTATTGGCAGCCGAGCAACAAAGTTGAGGAGCCTCCCTTGCCGGCAGGGAGGGAGAGGAGCTGCTTCCTTTGAAATCTGGGAAATTTAAGGGATATCAACAATCTGGGATAGCAGCGGGAAACGGCATTGAAATAAGGGAGTTTCCCACAAAACAAAGACAGCTATGCATTGGTCCTTCTGGAAGAAACTTTACTGCAATCTCTTCATCAGAGACCAAAGAGTTGATCCCACAAGTGAACCGGAGCTGTGAAAAGGATCAAAGAGGTGGTGCGTCAAGCAAATGTCTGTTTCTACGCATTCTCTGCCCCCCTTTTGAAGTGCAACGCAGCAATTTCAAGTTTCAAGCTCACAGACCTTTCATTCGTTCACATGACTGGCACCAGGAACTCGCTATGGGAACTCATGAGATTGATGCTTCTCTGGAACCAGAGCCCTGAGTGATCCTAACACAACCTTAAGACAAGCCTGCTAGATTTAAGCATTACCTTGCACAGTGCCTTAAACAAAGCAGAAGACACCAAAACCTGAAGGACAGCACAAGTTTTCAAGGTGAGGCTGCAGAGAGTGATGGATAGCAGCAAATGGATTATTTACAGTGATTTGGGGTCCAGTCGGGCAGCCGCTGATAAATGTGGCCATCCATAGCAGAGAGAAAATTGCCAGTGGCCTTCCCTGTTCGCAGCCACTAGAACGATAAAACCTTGGTTCTCTGTTCAAGAAACTCCCTGCATGAATATGGATTAGGAAGGCTCAACTACAGCTGTGGGAAATCAAAAACACCATACGGCAAGGATGTAAACAGAATGCAATTAAGCTTCAGTGCGGTTCAGGGATGAAGGGAGCAGATAGCTTGTGATTTATTTATTTTTATGTAGTGTTCAAAGTGTGGCCCTTTGGAGCCAGAAAAAAAAGGTTTACCTCCTTTAAACAGCCTCCTCAAATCCCCCCCCCCTTCCTGTTTTTGTTGGACTGGGTACTTAGAAGGCAACATCCAAATATTTAAAATTATAATATCTTAAGATATGGCAAGGCTCATCCTCAATTGGTTTACAATCATCCCCCCCCCCCATCATGCAAACCTTGAAGGAATTTCCTTGCCTCTTAAGCATGCTGGAACTACGGACAAAGGAAGCTGATTGATGGATAATTACGGTATCTACAGTGAGAAATTCTTTGCATCAAGCTGTCAGGTACTTAGAAATAACAATCACCTGGAAAGTTTGGGGGTGGGGTGAAAAACATTTGCCTGCTATGACTTGGATTTTATTTTATTTTTTTCGAGGGAAGAGACAGAATAATTGTTTCTGTGCTGAAAACCAGCTGGATTTTGAGATGGCTGAACAGATTACACGATTGTTAAGTACCCCACTAATACCAGCTCAACATATGTATTAAATAAACAGAAGACAGTACAAGTCTCCAGTCCTCCAGTCCAAAGAGGACTGCCTTAAGAAAAACTGTCTCTCATCAACTCCCATGAGGGCTCCTGCCACTGAAAAACAATGGGCTTGGACACTTCCACCTCACATGTATGTAACCACCACCCCAAACACAGCCTCTCTCCACATTTCCTTCTTCCATGCCTCCACGACTGATGGTTTCGTAAGTAAGTGCCATACAGCTCCCCGGATCTTCCCAGCATTTAGCCTATTAAGTTTAAAGTTGCCACAATCTCTGACCCCTCATTCCAACCTCAATCTGCAGCAGGAGTGAGTAAAAATCCCAAGTCAGTAGAAATACGATTGCTTATTCCACCAGTTCATACCATACCAAAATTGTCCCGCCGCTCCCCCCAGTCAACTGCCCAGCGATCACCATATAACCACCAGTCATCTAGACCAACCTTTCTTTTACTGAGAAAACAGTATCCTTATTATGCTGTTGTCTAGAGCAGTGTTCCCCAACCTTAGGCCTCCAGCTGTTTTTGGACTACAACTCCCATCATCCCTCGCTAGCAAGACCAGTGGTCAGGGATGATGGGAATTGTAGTCCGAAAACAGCTGGAGGCCCAAGGTTGGGGAACACTGGTCTAGAGGAGTTTAATAGGACCAGAGGGAGCTGAAGGGTGTTACCTTATAGATATCCAGGAATCCACACTGATGGTCAAATCGCGTGTAGAGCTCGTTGAGCATGCTGATCACCTGCATGGGAGTGCACTGGGCGCAGACCGCCGTGAAGCCAACTATGTCAGAAAAGAGCATGGTGACATCGTCGAACTTCCTGGCCTGAACTTGCTGCCCTTGCCACAGCTGCTGAGCCACTTCTTCCGGGAAGATGGAAATAAGGAGATCCACCGTTTTCTTCTTCTCTTCTTCCAGGGCTTGATGTGTTTGTTCCAGCGTTGCCTTCAGTTTGTCCATCCGTTTCTTCAAGCCGTCCTGGGCTTTGGCCTGCTCCCCGACGAGGATGACGTCGCGGGTGGCATCGTGAATTGGTATGTCTGAAAGATGGAGGCCTCGGCCCATGAGCTCATCCAGCTTGTCCACACAAGGAGAGCCCAAAAACAAAATGGAGTTTGATTCCGGGACATGAATCATTTGTCCTTTGATTTCCATCACCTGCAAAGTACACAAATGTAGCAATTATATATAGATAAATACATATCAGCAATTATGCATGGCTAGAAATCTCAAAGTAAGCTTTCAAACCTGTCAAAGGTCCAAAGGGGAATTTCAACGTGCTTCCCAGGATGCACAGAACTACAGTTACAAAGTACCTTGGGAGGTCATCAAATCCCTGCTCAATGCAGGATGCAACTGCAGAATCCCTGACAGATGAACATCCAAGCATCTGCTTAAATACCTCCAGAGAAGAAGAGTCCGCCACCCAACCAGCCACTGTTTGGGAGGGCTCTATTTCCAAGGTTCCTCTTATATCATTAACACCAGGTAACACATATAAACATCAGCTTACAGCAGTGATGGCTAACCTTGACACTCCAGATGTTTTGGGACTACAACTCCCATCATCCCTGACCACTGATCCTGTTAGCTAGGGATGATGGGAGTTGTAGTTCCAAAACATCTGGGGTGTCAAGGTTAGCCATCACTGGCTTACAGGTTCAACTAATTTGCCCATTATACATTCTCTGTACATATCTAAAGTCTGTACAGTCGTACCTCGGAAGTCGAACGGAATCCGTTCCGTAAGTCCGTTCAACTTCCAAAACGTTCGGAAACCAAGGTGTGGATTCCGATTGGCTGAAGGAGCTCCTGTAGCCAACCGGAAGCTGTGTCGGACGTTTGGGTTCCAAAGAACTTTCACAAACCAGAACACTCACTTCCGGGTTTGCAGCGTTCAGGGGCCAAAATGTTTAACTCGCAAGGTGTTTGGGATCCAAGATACGACTGTATCCTGGTAGCTAATTCTCAGGACTACTGACAATGCTCAAGAATACTGATAAATTACACCAGAAGACAACCCCCCCCCAAAAAAAATAAACAAAGAAAATACAGAGAAAGAAAATACACGATGAAAATTGCAGATTAAGTAGGAATTTCATCAAAGTTGCAAGAGAATTAATAAGTTTTCATAAGTTTTTTTTTTAATGTAAAGATGTAGTTAAAGAGACACGTGCTAGGCCACAGAGTCACCCCGAAAGCGCAATTGCCTGCTGACTGAAAGTGGGATCCTCAGATGGAGGGCTGATTCACACACTGTCCTCCTAATGAGGGAACTCATTCTCTGCATCCCATCCCATCTGTTGGGAGTAAAGAGCATATCCAGCATAACTGCATGTAGGTGGTCCTGGATGTAGCAGCTGTTGGTACATCAAGATATTAAAATGCTCACCTCATTTTTATTTTAAAAACCATATTGTACTTGATCTGTAAATAAGTTGAAAAGGGCACATCAGGAGAACGTTTAAACTCTGCAGAACAGAAGAATCTTGCTCAGCAGTTTGCAATCTGGGTTTTGATGTCTCTCCCAGGCTTACTCGTGTTTTGCTGCTTCATGCACAAAAACTGCTGCTACTATAAAAGATTTTACATTCATTTGGTTTTGGTAACATACATCTAGGATTCAGTTATCGGCATGCCACTGCAAAGTCCATGGCAGACACTCACTAATAGGATGTTGGAGGAGTAAACTTGGCCAGCCCTGTTCATGTGCCAAAGAGTATTAGTATTAATTATCAGTATTATTTTACTTAATACAGCATTAACATTATTTATGTATTTATTTTTTAGCTGCCACTCTTCTGCTTATTATTATTATTATTATTACACCTACAGTGTGCAAGGTATGGAACAGCGTAAGAGAAACAAGCTGTAAAAAAAAAAGATAGTGTTCCCCGTACACAAACATCTTTTTAATAATAAATTTAAAAGTAAAGGGACCCCTGACCATTAGGTCCAGTCGTGACCGACTCTGGGGTTGCGGCGTTCATCTCGCTTTATCGTGTACACCTTCCGGGTCATGTGGCCAGCATGACTAAGCTGCTTCTGGCGAACCAGAGCAGCGCATGGAAATGCCGTTTACCTTCCCGCTGGAGCGGTACCTATTTATCTACTTGCACTTTGACGTGCTTTCGAACTGCTAGGTTGGAAGGAGCTGGGACCGAGCAACGGGAGCTCACCCTGTCACAGGGATTCAAACCGCCGACCTTCTGATCGGCAAGCCTTAGGCTCTGTGGTCTAAATTTAGTTGTATCATAAAAGTTGCACTTGCAACATCTTCTGTCAACCTGGAACTAGAGATCTTATTAACTCTGGGAACTGTGAACATTTGCTCCACAAGAGTTTGTCCTCACAAGGTTTTTTTCTGGTCCGACTATAACACTGCAAAATTGTTCCCAGCATGAAATCAAATCCCAAAGGACTGAGAGGCTCGCAAAAAGTAATTTAGGGAAAAGGGAATCAAATAGAAAGAGACACATTTCAAAGTGTGATGGGGGAATACAATCATTTAAATTCTTGAGACGCTCACAAAGTTAACTTGTTCCTAATATATTGTGGAGGAACCTTCATATTTAGAAAATACCTTGTTAGGCAATGCACTATAAATATTTGTGATGCTGGGACTTGCTTCTGATTAAACATGCGTAGGACTGCTCTGTCACAATATTCTGGAATTATTATTATTTAAATGTGTTTAAATGTCTTACATTGACTCCCAAACTGCTGGGTAGATATGAACCCAGTGAATTACCTCTCCTCCTACTCTGAGACCAATGTAAGGTCAAGGAGGAAATGAGTTCGTTCTCTCTCAATAAAGGCAACTGCTTGAATCTCTTAAGTGTTGGTGGAGCAACCATTTAAGGCAGGGATGGATAACTTCAACCCCCATGCACTCAATACAGCCCTGAAGAATTCTCTCTTTGGGCCTTGGGACTCTCTCTATGCCTCCTCCTTAGCCACACAACTTTTCTCTAGACCTCAAACCTCACCATTCCCACTTCACAGCCTGGCTGTAATGTGCTCTTGAACTCTGATAATACCTCTTGCTCGCCTTGCTGGAGGTTACAGAGCTCTGTATGTATCAGAACTAGCCTACTGTTGGAAAAGTAAAATTCATTGCTCCATCCACTTTGGCTGCACCTGGAAGGTTGTCCAACCCGAATGTGGCCACCAGAAGGTTGCCCTGATGGAAACATGGTCCTCAGGCTGAAAAAGGTCCGCCCCGGCTTAAAGTGATTTCATGTGCCTTGTGAAAGGAAGCATTTCATTTGATGCTAACGTGTTTTATCTTTCAGCCTTCTCTAGCATCAGGTCCTGGTTTTCAAACATCTGCAGTCATCATCCTTGCAACCACGTAATAACCTCACACCTAATTTGAGAGTAAGCAATAGCTGACCTTCGGTGTATGTTAAGGGCCATCTAAACTTATTACTAATAACAGTTGTTAAGATAGCACTACAGAGTATTTTCATCGTGCACTTTGCATACATTATATCTGTAAGCACCCGAAACGGGCATCTCTAGCTTGACACATTGGGTCATTTGTATGAAAAATTGCTCTTTGCTTTTAAATTTGTTTTAAACTGTTCTTAATGCATTTTAAATTGTTGTAAATTGTTGTAACCTGCCCTAGCATCTTAGGGTAAAAGGTGGCTAACCAATCAATCATCATCAGCTTGGACTCAGATACAGCATGAAGGAGGAATTCACAGGAGATAGCTTTGACAATCCTAGAGCCTTGGGTCTAAATGTAGTCCAAACTCGGGGGACCAGGAGCAGGATTCATGATAGGAGTTCATGATAGGAGACTTTCACTTCTACCTCCAAGGATATTACAGACCTATTTATCAAATATGATAATCCCTTAAGAGCCCCACACTACATGATAGAGCTGAGTAGGGACTCCCATTAAACCCTACCGGTACAGCAGATATTGGGAACCTAGGAAACCTGTAGACCTCCAGAAGTTGTTGGACCACAATTCCCATCATTCCTGACCACTGGCCATCCTGGCTTTGGCTGATGACAGTTCAACAATATCTGTAGGTAGGGATGAACAAATCTGCTAGTGTGGCACAACTGTTAGAGTAATGGACTAGGACCTGGGAAGCCAGAGTTCAAATCCCCACTCGTCCATGAAGCTTGCTGGGTCACTTTGGGCCAGTCACTGCATCTCAGCCTAACCTACCTCACAGGGTAGTTGTGAGTATTAAATGAAGACATGCAGAACCATGTGCACCACCTTGGTGAAAAAAGGTGGGATATAAATGCAATAAATTATTATTTTGGTTTCTCTCCTTCTCTAATTTTTCCAGTCTAAAGTTCAGTTCTCCACATTTCCATGTCAGTTTGCAAGTATTTTTCTTAAATCCTCATGAAAACTCACCAGCTTTTAGTGTGAATTTCTCCTAATATACACATTCATGTGTAATTTTGGCATATATGCACATTTTTTCAATTTCCCTTAAAACAATACATTTTACTTTCACCAATCTATGCATTTTTTTGTGTACAATTAATCGTAGCATATGTATTTTGGTAAGCATCCCTTGCCTGGAGAACTACATTATAAAATATGGAGAAGAGCAAATTAGGAAGGACGGCTGTGTTGCCATTCCCTTGCAAACTAGGTAGGCACCCCTTTAAATACAAACTAAATCACATTTCTCCCCATTGCTACCTGGAAGGCACTATGCTATCTAGGCCCTAGAAGACTGCTTATGTGTTAAAACCCAGTAACATACTTGAACATTGCAATAAACATGGCAACAGAGCTAAGCAGCTGTTTTGATCCTATGATTAGGACCTTGAGCAGAGAGCTTAATGGGGGGGGGGCATAAAGATTCTTGGTGGTCTCTCCCCCACCCCACCGTAAAAAGGTGGCACCTTTTGTCTGATATTCCCCCATTTGAGCTTCCAGCTGAGTGAATTGTCAAGAGACATTATTCCTTGCCGCAGAAAAGCTACCGTTACAAATTTCAAGTTATTTATAGAAGTCTCCAGGGTGTTATGCAATGTGCAACAGCCTTCCAACCCCCAAGACAGCAAATTTAGCCTTTTTGATTTATCTGCGATGCGAGAGAGCAGCATCAGGGATGCAAGCAGCTGTTATTAAGGGAGAGGGAGGAGACATGCGGGATTGATAAACGTCAGCCAATTTTCTGTGAAAGGGAGAGAAACGTGGAAGATAAAAGAACACACCCATTAAAGTACTGCAGAGTCAATTAGCCAACAAAGGTTGCCTTCCCAGTGATGCAGCACCCACAATACAGACACCTGCTTGACTTTCTGAAAATGGAGTTTCAGGCAGGGGTTCTGAAAAGATGCAGGCCCCTTATCGTGTTTCAGAGCACGGAATACGGCATCTAATAAAGAATGCAGCAGCTTGAGCACATTCATGAGAACCTCCAGGCTGAATAAGACATTAGTCCAAATACAGGAGCTATTTCCCAACTCTTCATGTAATAAGGAAAAAGCACTGCCTGGCTGGATCCTATACACTTGGGGGAGAACGGAGAGGTGGTGTATCACTTCAGCTAGCAGGTGAGGGATGCCGAAATAAAATTAAATAAAATTAAAATACAGTGGGACCTCGACTTACGACGATAATGCCAGTTAAAGGTAGATAGCCGTGTTGGTCTGTCATAGTCAAAACAAAAAAATAAAAAATAAAAATAAAATAAAAAAAATAAAAAAAATTCCTTCCAGTAGCACCTTAGAGACCAACTAAGTTTGTTCTTGGTATGAGCTTTCGTATCTGAAGAAGTGTGCATGCACACGAAAGCTCATACCAAGAACAAACTTAGTTGGTCTCTAAGGTGCTACTGGAAGGAATTTTTTTTATTTTATTTTGTTTTGACGATAATGCGTAAGTCGAAAACATTCGTAAGTCGAATCCCCATAGGAATGCATTGAGCGAAAAAAAATTGTAAGTCGAAAATTCGTAAGTCGAAATTTGTAAGTCGAAAAAATCCTATTAAAAGCGGCCGCGACTTCCATTCGTAAGTTGAAAAATTCGGTTGCGGCGGCCATTTTGTTTCTCCCGGAAGTCATTCGTAAGTCGAAAAACACGTAAGTCGAATCGCTCGTAAGTCGAGGTCCCACTGTAATAAGATAACAATTCCTCACAACAACAACATCATCAACAAAAATAGCACAATAGGAGGGAGGGGGAAAATCTAACCTGACCCCTTCCTTACTGTGCTAGTTTTCCATTTGGAAACTTGGATTTATGGGATTTTTTAAAAAAAATAACTTTTTATATACACAATAATATTTTATTATAAAAATCTGATGGATGCCTGACTCTTTGTCAATGCCCTAATCTCAGTATGGTCGCATCCGCACCATTCACTTAAAGCACTTATACCACTTTAACAGCCATGGTTTCTCGGAAAGAATTCTGGGAACTGCAGCTCCATGAGTGTTGCCCTAACAACTAGAGTTCTGTCTGGTCTAGTTGTCTGGGATCAGTTCCCATGACTGTGACTCAAGGACATGGACAAAATGCTTGTGGGAGTTTGGTCAACCACTTGTCTTATTGATCCTTGTCTAGAAAGCTAGAAGGACTGGGCTGATGAGGCAACTCCTGGAAGTGGCAAATGTTTTGTTGAGGGAAGTGATGTTACCATTTCGCTGGGACATTCACTGTGGTTGCTTTCACATTTTTCTAGGGCGGTGTCAGGGTTGTGCCCACCCCTGCCAGTCCGGCACTGAGTGCATACAGGGAACCTCAGCCTTTGCTGACAACGGATTCATCTCAGAGTGAATCTGCCTGCCCGTTAGTGAGTGGGAGCCAGGGAGTGCCAGGTCTCCAGGAAGATGCAGAGAGACCTGGCACCACTCAGCAGACTCGCTCGGAGGGGGAGACGTCAGTTCCGGCGCCTATCACACGTAGAAGGAGAAGTCAGCAATTCAGAGTGCCGAGGCTTTGGTGTTGGCGCCAAAACAGAAGGGGGGCCCTTCTGGATTCTGCTAGTGACTAGGCAGTCATGTTTGAACTGAACTCTGCACTGTAAATACTTTGCACAAAATAAAGAGACATAAAGACAAGATGGCTTGGTCTTTACTATAGAGCAACCGATAAGGGAATCTGACAGGCGGTGACACCACTTGCTCTCTCGTTTACCCCTGAGAACCCAGTATCTCCCAACCTGTTGCATTCCTGTCCCACCCACCTCCCGCCTCAGCTGCATAGTGGTTTTCATAGTGGTTGCTTTTCATAGTGGTTGCTTTTCATAGTGGTTGCTTTTCATAGTGGTTGCTTGTAGCAAATTTTGGAGCTTTCCACTCAAAGCCATCCAAGCACAGATCAACAGCACTGTTGTCTCCAATAATTCTGGAACTGTGCTGTGGTAGATGATTAGCTGTTCAACCCTCCCATCATTAAAAAAAAAAAAAAAGGTAAAGGACCCCTGGGCGGTTAAGTCCAGTCAAAGGCAACTATGGGGTTGTGGCGCTCATCTCGCTTTCAGGCTGAGGGAGCCAGTGTTTGTCCACAGACAGCTTTCCGAGTCATGTAGTCAGCATGACTAAACCGCTACTGGTGCATGGAGGACCGTGACAAATGCCACAGCACACAGAAATGTTGTTTACCTTCCCACCGCAATGGTACCTATTTATCTACTTGCACTGGTATGCTTTCAAACTGCCAGGTTGGCAGGAGCTGGGACAGAGCAACGGGAGCTCACCCCGTCGCGGAGATTCAAACCGCCAGCCTTCTGATCAGCAAGCCCAAGAGGCTGTGGTTTAGACCACAGCGCCACCTGCGTCATTACCACTGCAATGAGTCACTTAAGGCTAGATACATAACTGCTCTTCCAAAGTTGCCTGGTTTACCTCTTCTGTTCTTTCCCTTTGTATGAAGCACTGTGTGCTTCCTTACTCTAACATTGGGGCACACAAGCTGCTTTTTTAGGTGGTGGTGGGGAGAGAACCAACCTCCCCCTTCTTCCACAGCAACAGCAGCTATGGCAACAAAAGTTTTTACAGGGAACTGGGGTGGGTGGATGAGTGTGTCTCCAACAGCTTCAACCAGCAGGTCTTCCAGTTAACAGGAGAGGAACATTTCCTTTTGAGGGGTGGGGGGGATGAAAGCACTGTGTATGCCATTGCTGCTGTGCATGCATGTGCCTTTCCCCCCTCTGGGGTGGAAGCAGGGCTTTTTTCCAGCCAGAACTCACAGGAACTCAGTTCCGGCACCTCTCAGGTGGTCGCCATTGCCATTATAAGAGAACAAGGGAGGCGTTCATGGTGAGTTCTGGCACCTCTTTTTCTAGAAAAATAGCACTGGCCGTGGAGGCAGTAAAAAAACTCTCCCCACTCTAGAGCAGTAGCAAAAGCAGAAACTCTTTACAGGAAGAAGGAACCAGGGAAAGTCCCTGAGAAGCAGGTTGTCTACTGCCCTGGTCCTCAGTTGGTGAGGACTGATCCAAGGTGGGTCGTAACAGGAGCGCTACCCCAAAATATACAGGTGAAACTCGAAAAATTAGAATATCATGGAAAAGTCCATTTACATAAGCAATTGTTTTCATTAGCTACTGGAGTTTAATATAGGAGATAGACTCATGACATGCAAAGCGAGATATGTGAAGCCTTTGTTTGTTATAATTGTGATGGTTATGGCATACAGCTGATGAGAACCCCAAAGTTCAAATTGTTAATTTGGGGTTCTCATCAGCTGTACGCCATAATCATCACAATTATAACAAATAAAGGCTTGACATATCTCGCTTGGGATGTCATGAGTCTATCTCATATATTAGTTTCACCTTTTAAGTTGAATTACTGAAAGAAATGAACCTTTCCACGATATTCTAATTTTTTGAGTTTCACCTGTATGGTAAAAGGTTAAGAAATGGGTCCCCAAATGCATATTTGGGATTAAAGTGGGTCCAGGGTATGAAAGACAGCTGGTCTATTGTGTGGAGACCAAATACAGTACTGCACAGTTAGGAAAGAAGAGGCCTAGCACCAGCTGTGAGTGCTGTGCTGTTGTTTTAGACTAGTCCTTTGTTACTGTTGTCTGGAAGCTCCTTACGTGTAGATATAAGGAATACTCATTGTACCTGATATGAACACAGACAAACAGGTTTCCCCACAAAGGCAATATTCCTGTATTGGCACAGGGGGTCTGTGGCCCTCCAGACTACAACTGGAATTTGCTGCCAAGGAGTGTGGTGGAGTCTCCTTCTTTGGAGGTCTTTAAGCAGAGGCTTGACAGCCACCTGTCAGGAATGCTTTGATGGTGTTTCCTGCTTGGCAGGGGGTTGGACTGGATGGCCCTTGTGGTCTCTTCCAACTCTACGATTCTATGATTCTATGATTCTATAACTCCCATAATCCCTGCCCACTGGTCATCCTGTCTTAGGAAGATGAGAGATGGGAGTCTGATGACGATTGGAGGACCACAGATCTTCCCAACTCCTGTTGTACAGCAAATTGCTGCTTGTGGAGCAGCTCTTAGATAACAGCTTTACTCAGATGGCTCTCTTATGACATCAGTATGGCTGCTTTAAAATACAGTTAACTTTCCCATCATCATGGATATAATCAGATAAATTTTGCTTTTGGGATTTTGCAGGGTTTTTTTTTTTTTTTTTTTTAAAAAGGAGAATCAACAGTGGCTTATGCTTCATGTGTTTCTTTAACCCACACGCCACCTGTGTTCCTGGTAGCTCCTGCTGTCCCACTCCCCTGGGCCAATACCAAGCCCTGAGGCAAGATCATGTTCCTTCCTGAGCTCCCTCCTTTGCAAAGAGATCCTTATGGCAGATATTGCTTCTTCCTGCAAGAGACCACACAAAGCTCTCATATATTCTTGCAGCCAAGCCTGCAATACAAACTGGCACACCATTCATCTTAGGTTGGGAAAACCCTTTTACGATTGATTGAAAATTCTAGAAATTGTGTCACGATTCCTTCAGATAAGGAGGATTTTGTAAAATGTCCTGTACAGTGGTTAGAGTGTCAGACTTAAGAGTTTCATGAAGCTCACTAGGTGACCTTGGAGTCAGTCACTGCCTCTCAACCTAGCCTACCCAACAGGGATGTTGTGGGAATTAAATGGGGTGAGCTCCTTGAAGAAAAAGCTGGGATACAAAAGCAGTAAATAAATAAGTCAAATAAATAAATCAGAAATATTGAAAGCACAGCAGGGGAATTTTTTAATATATTTTATATTTCACTTCATTATAGGTATGAAATCTACCTGCAGTAAAAAAAAACACACACAACAACTTCCAATTGCCTTGACACCCCTTGCTGAATTACTGAAATCCCTTGCTATGTGAAAATCGTTACAGGAAAAGTCTAGTAGTAAATACTGCAGAAGGTTTTCAGAGATGTAAGTATTCTATAAAAAGTGCCACGAGAACCATAGTGAGATTGAACATTGTGTGTGTGTGTGTGTGTGTGTGTGTGTGTGTGTGTGTGTGTGTGTTTTAGTAAGGAAACCATTAATGTAAGTTTACAACCACATCCAATTTAGAAATCAGGTCAGGACATTCTACTATAGTGGGCGAATTAATATAGTATGCAGCAGTCAGATAAGAGCTTTTAGCAGGGAAGAAACTTAGGGCAGGGATAGGGACCCAGTGGCCCGCCAGATACCGTTGAACTACAACTACAGATGTTGTTGAACTACAACTCCCATCACCATTGACCATTGCCCTTACTGGTTGGGATTGATGGGAGCTGGGAGTCCAACAAAATCTGGAGGGCCATGGGTTTCGCTTTCCCTGATTTAAGCAGTGATAGCTGATGTCAGGACAGAGTACAAGTACACAGCTAAGTCACCCATTCGCATCTGCAAAACACTGCAGAATGTGGCTTTCTTAAGACCACCTCTTTGTGGCAAGGGCAAGAAACAAAGTAGGGACTTTGTAAGTCTCAGATTGACCACTATGCTTCAACTGTGTTGTTAAATCACATGTTTTGATGCCAGGTGGACATATTATCTGATATGGTAAAACAGCAGATTTTCTCCAAGGTTTTAGTACTGATATGCCTGTGTTGTCTTGACTTTTCTAGCCCTGCATCTTTCCATTCTCCCTACGACAAATAATCAGTATTCACATCAAGGGAAACATAGAATACTGCACACCTATTCCTCCAGATTCAATTTCAGAAATATCGGCATACTTCCTGCAAGAGATTATTTTACAATAAATGCCAGAAATGCACTAGTAGGAATAATTCATGCCCAGGTCTCAAAAGCTGGGATTTGTGATTTTGTTCAGGCAAACCATTCTATTTTTACTTGTGATTAAATCAGACCCAGGCGCCATCAAAGCCCTTGCAGCTTCTTATGAATTATTTAATAAGACATCTTTTTTTTAAAAAAGTCCACCCAAAACTGAAGCTTGAAGACTTCAACAGCTTCTCTTTATGACACATAGTAGTCTTCGTTGCAAGTCTTTGTGCAAAATTCTTCTTCCTTTCCTTTCCTCGTCAAAAACGGAGCTACCATTTTTGGTAGTAGCCCTGAATTTTTCGAAAGCCCCTGAAAGTGTCATTCCACCTCCGGAAAACCCAGGAAAGGAACTTTCAGCAAACTGAAAAGAGAGTTAACTTTTCTTCCTCAGAGAATCAGTGTAGTGTTTCATACAGCAGTATCACACCACTTTAAAAACCATCATGGCTTCTCACAAAGAACCCTGGGAACTGTAGCTTGTTAAGGGTGCAGAGATGTTGTTAAGAAAGCTCTATTCCCTCCTCAGAGCTGCAATTCCCAGAGTTCTCTGGAAAGGGTAACTGTTGTACAACTTTGAGAACTGCAGCTCTGTTGGGAGAATAAGGATCTCCTAACAACTATCAACACCTTTTAACAAACTGCAGTTCCCAGGATTTTTCCGGGGAAGGCCATGGCTGTTTGACAGAAGTGATAAGTGTATAGTGCAGATGGGATGTGTAACTTGCTGAGGGGGCTGTGAAATCTAGAGACAGGGCAACAAGTAGCAAGAGAGAGAAGTTTCACAGTGATGCAGTACGGCCTCCTGCTAGATATAATGTTGTATAACTATGCAGAAAAGGTTAAGCAGAATTATTATTATTATTATTTTAAATGCACACTTAAACTTATTTATTCATGCACAGAGATTTGTGCATTTCCAGTTTTACAACCAAATTAGCCGCAGGATCTTTCCTGAAGCAAATGCAGCCTCGCCGTTTGTGAATTAAATACCACAAAGAGATGTAAAGCTCCGAGTGATGCTCGGAGGAGCGCTTCTATTAGTGCCGCAAATTGAGGAACCTTGGCACTCATTACACCTCAATAAAGGGTCTTCAGCTCAGGTAACATCACATTGCTCAGAGAACAGGGTAAACAAATTGGTTTCAAGGTACGCTGGGCAAATGCAAAACGGTGGATGGTTCTTTCATCTTAGGGTCTCTAAATCCTAAAAGGAGTTCGTCCCTGCCAATCGGAAGCCAGCCATTGTTGACAATAAATGTACTGTGCTTATAAATGAGAGGAAGCTCTTATGAAAGTTTGCCACCACCTCCATGGGCCAAGCAAAGTTCCTTGCAAGACTCTTGTACAGGGTGGGGAACCCGTGGCCCTCCAGATGTTGGCAGATTACTAAGTGAGTTCTCGCAAAGAGAGCTGCCGTTGTGGGGTGGGCAAGAAGTCACTCCCTCTGGTTTGGGGGATGGGCTTGTGGCCACAGCTTATTCAGGACCTGCCTGTTGTTAGGCAGTTTTGCTTGTTGCAATCTTGAAGGACGTCCCAGTGTCCTTAAATAGATCCCCACGTGGATCTGGGGTCACTCTTTTCAGAGCTTCGGATCTCCCACCCCCCCTTCCCTGGTATAGGTTGGCGTTGACCTTGCTGTGCCTGTTATGGGGTCGCCTCTGCTTAGGAGGGGCCTGGTAGGAATTTTGTCCATTTGGCAGATTGGCCAAGCCACTTGGTTTTTGCCTACTACATAGCAAATAGTCACAACTTGTAAGGTTGGCGGTTAGGCATTGGTTCTGTAGTATGGGTGGGCGGTGCCCCCCAAGAAGTGATGTTGGTAATGGGAATTCCGCAAAGGAATCCAGGGACTCAACATTGCTGTCCAAAACCCTGTGGGTGCAGGGCCATGCAGGAGTCCCTGTGGACCCCTGGGGAGGGGGAGGCTCTGATTGATCCGGCCCCGTTAACCCTCCCCAGCTAATGGTTTCCCTTCACTGACAAGTGGTCAGCTCTGTCCCGCCGGACAGCTAGTCTTGCTGACTAGGAGTCAGCTCTGTCCCGTCGGACAGCGTGAACCAATGCCTACGCAACCACTCACGTGATTTGTATTCAATAAAGTTGTGGCCAAAATATGCCCAAAAACCCAAACCAAAATTATGTTTCATGTGTGAGTTATTGGTGGGAGTGACTGGGTGCCCTACACACACAACTCCCATCAGATCCGACCATTGTTTTCCTGCCCTTTCTCTAGCATCCTGTCCACTGTCTAGGAAGAGAAAGGTGAGTCAGCAACTGAGTTAGTTCAAAGCAACTGTTTTGCATTCTGCACTGGCTCGGGGACTCCAACCATGCCTTTGTCAAATAAACATTACCCATGAAGGCACAATATATTCCATTTCTTACTGCTAAGTCACCGTTCTGAATGAAGGGGGGAACAAGGCTCCTGCAATTGAACGGCCAAGAAGATTCAAATGTTTTCTTCATTATCTTTCTCAATGTAAAATTTGTATGCATTTATTTTCTTGCGTAGAGACTGTCCAGTAACTGCATTTGAACTGCATGCATCTTAAAGTGAACATCCTAAAAGCGGATTTCAAAGACAGGGCCAAGCAGGAGACCACTATCACCATTGGCCAACACCCACCTTTCCCCAGGTCTAGCTCAGCACTCCCCCACCCGACTAAAAATTGGAACACCTCTGTACCAGCCCCAAATTCCTCTCTCATCACCTTGTTAGACTTTTCTCCAAGGATTATATACTGTATATTCCTGCGTATAAGACTACTTTTTAACCCAGGAGAATCTTCTCAAAAGTTGGGGGTCGTCTTATACGGCAGGTCGTATTTCTTATACAGCGAGTATATCCCAAACTCTATATTTTAACTGGAAAAGTTGGGGGTCGTCTTATACGCCCAGTCGTCTTATACGCCGGAAAATACGGTACACAAAATCATGAGCCCATTTCATACATTATGGCAATGCATACCCATCAACTGTCCCTATTTGAGCGGGACACCCTGGAACTACAGAAGTCATCCTAGCTTCTGATTGGATTACAGAATGTCCTGATTTGGGGTCTAGCAGTCTGGCATGAGCCCGCTGTCTTGCGCCAGAGTGCCGGACCAAAAGACACTCGTTTTTTGGTCTCGTGCAAATGAACTTGTACCAGAGCAGTGGAGCAAAAAATGAGCATCCCGATTCTGATCAGTGGGATGTTGGAGGGGAGACCCAAGTTCAGATCCCCATCCAGCCATCAAGGTCACTGGATGACCTAACCCTGCCCATCTAACCTACCTTGCAAGGTTGTTGTGAGAAGGTGGAGAGCAGAACCATGTACAGTATGTTGCGCTGAGATCCTTGGAGGAAGCATAGGACACAAAAATGCAATAAATAGTCATATGTAGGGGCATGACCTGCTAACTGGTGTCCGAATGTGCAAATTGATTCTGCTGGAAAGCATTGCATTTGTGGCGCGGCGAGCAGATTGGAAAAGTTCTAGTCACACACAGCAGTCTGCAGTGATCAGCAAGCCAGCGTAAACCAGCTCTCAAGGGGCATTTTTGCAAAGATCGTGGCTTTGGAGGAAACCTTAATTCCTCTTTCAGTGCTGATGACAATCGCTCCCCACCTAGGCCTGGTGTTTAAATGGGTCGTGATTGCTAATCATATCATTACCGCAGGACATAGCTAGGTTCTGAGAAGGAGACTTCCTGTGGCTCATTTTCAGTGTCTCCACTGCACACAGTATCTTCTTCTCTTGTTGAGGCCTCCTGTTAGCACTCCTGCCACAGAGAACATAGTCTTTTCTCACCAGGGAGTGTGCTGGGACCACAGGTCACAGCCTCACTTAAGAGGGAGGTACTCTGCATGTCAGTGACTGATACCCCTTCCCCTTGGCCCTCGGGCAAGGTAAGTGGCTCCGCTGGGGAGTGGCTCTGCCACCAGCTCTTGTAGGAGAAAGTCATGCCCATAAATGTATTCCAGTCGTATGAAGCTGAGACTCTGCATATTCACACTTAAGGTTAGCAGTTAGCCAGAGCAGGAAACATAGCTTGCGGTGCAGCTTGCAGTTGGATTGAAATGAAAATGGGGAAAACGAAACAAACTGGGGAGAAGGAAGAAGGCACTCTGCACATGGCTATGTGCCTTACATGAAGCAGAAATGAGAAGTAGGCACCTTGGACTTTGCTGGGACATTTGAATCATAAGCAGTACATGTGGAGATCTGGGCTTTGGAGGTGCAAGGGACATGAACAGTAAAGGTCATCACAAGGGGGAAAAGGTAGGAAATGTAGATGGATGCACAACTGTAAAAAAAAAGGATAAAACAAGGGGACTCGGGGTGCAATTTTCCTTGGGCTTGTACCCCTGATCTTGTGGACTGTGCGCTGGGATCTGGGATCCAGGCTGACAGGTAACCATCACTATCGCTGCTACCTAGGAATGTAATAAATGTCTTTTTTGTCTTCTTCATAGGTGTGCAATATTTTGTGGCTAGGGATGATGGGAACGGTCGATACCTCAAGAGCCAGGGGTTACTCATCCCCACACCGAGGCCATAGTCCTCTATGTCCAATGGGATGTGGCAACATCAAAACAGAAGCTTAGAACTCTAGAAACAACTGAGAGTCTTTCTTCAACTCTGCTGTGGGTGGAGTTTAAATCTGCAAAACAAGAAGCAACCAGACAGAGGAGTTTCTTTATGGCTGTCGTGGAATTCCCTCCCTCCTTGCATCTTGTAGAAATGGAGCAAGGTCTTTTTGGTTAAAACAGATCCCAGTGGCTGAAAGGGAGCTACTGTTTGACTGAATAAGGTTGGGATTTTGATCCAGCGTATTGGGTTGCATTTTATTGATTTGTAGAGTATATATTTTAATGATGATTTTTATGTAGTCAGCCTTTTTATTTTTTATTTTTTAAAAAAGGCTGCTGCGATACACTGGAAGGGTTGGATGGGAATTACCAGACTCCTGGCAGCAAGCAAGCAGTGGGATCTGGCTCTCAGCCTAACAAAACGAAAGGCAGCTTTCCACGGAAACATTTTAAAAAGGTTTGATCCCTCCTTCGCCCCTACAACAAGTAACTTTGGAGCACTGCAAGATTATTATGGATAACCCCAGTCAAATCACTAATTATTACTATTCCCAAGATCAAACATTCAAAGCAGGTCAGCAGCAAAAAGCAAACGAATAAACAAAAATGGAATTATGACTATCACCACCAGGGAACAACTGGCGGTGTCAAGCCTCAGGTTCCTGGCTGATCCCAGAAATGTAATTAGAATGGTATTAAAAAATCCAAAGTTGGTAAAATGTTCCCCTCCGAAATCCCAGCTGGAAGCCCTTCTATAGCTAGAAACTCACAGCAAGCAGGAAAGATCGTAGGGGCACAAAATGCAGCAGTGGTTCAAGCAAAGAAGGCAGAGGTCAATGCCAGGGTGAGAGCCTGTCTGGGAACCACTTTGTGGTCACTGGAAGAATCGTGGGATATAATGCCCCGTTCACACATCAAAGTAAGCCACAGTCGGAAACAAACTATGATTTATTGCAGGAGTGTGGAACTAGATCCAGACAACAGGTCAGATTCTTGTCCCCCCCCCGTCCCCCCCAGGGCAACGTTTGACAGGTGCAAAGTCACAAGGTTTTGCAGGTACCACTAAAAGGCTGATCGGCAATGCCTCCAAACCATAATCCAGGTGAACTGTACCTTTACCTGCCCTACACCTGATGTCGTACTTGATGTCAAATGTAGGACAGGCAGATGTGGTTTGGCCAAAGCAGCCTCATGGGCTAAATGGGGAATCCTGGTGGGTCTAATTAGGCCCACGAACCAGAGTTTTCCCACCACTAGTTAAATGCAAACATGGTGGTTCATGTGGCTCAATTGTTCTTGTTGATCTGCACTGTGTCAACCAATGTCAGGACAGCAAACAATTTCATGAGCCAGCATCTGCTGGGTCTCCAAGAGCAAAACCCTTGGCGAAAACAGTATGTCGCAGTATTCTGTCCAGCACCAAGCACAATGCAATAAACACTATTAGGCAATTCCTATGCAGCTCTATTAGTATGAATTATTTTCTTAGCATTGTGTGATATTGTTATTGGAGCGGCAGGTTTTTCTTTTAATTCGGGGTTGAATTCTCCTTCATCTGAAACCCATATGGCAATGCCAGGGATATCTGTCACCAGCATAAGCTTATTCAGACTAATGAAAACAAGTCAATTTTTCTGCTAGAAAATTAAATGTCACAAAAGTTAAAAGTTCTTTTTAAAAGGCTATTTGCTTTGGACTAGAGCCAAAACACACAGCTCAATAGGACCGTTTAGTCTTTGTACAAGCTACAGAAAGAGTGGCAGGAGAAAATATATAGGAAGGGTGTTTTTAAAAAGCAAGTAAAAGCGTTAATGGGTTCCTTTCTGTAAGCTGTCTCCTGGCACAATAAAAGTAACATACTGAAAGAAGCCTTTCTATATCTCCCAGGGTGTTCAGTGTGAAAGAATAGCCTCAAAAGGTCAAGTTACTTCTTAGCTTTGTTCCTACACTACTTCTTGGAACAGACTTATGTCTAGAAAGGAGAAGAAGAAAAAACCTACTATTCTATGGTTCTGTTCAGATGTACACGGTTTGGCTGTGACAAGGAGACTGGAAGCACCCACTTCCATTTTCATCTAACCACGGTTTCTCGTTTCGTCCAAACCAGGATAAACTGTGGTTAGTTTAAACCATGTTTTGTCCAAAAAAAGTCAAGACCAAACCAGGTTTCTGATTCTGCCTTTTTGGGGACAAACTATAGTTAACAGGGCTTAATTCCCTCTGAATTCATTGGGATTTACATCTGAGGAGACATGCATAAGATTGTACCACTCAAATGATAAAATACAGGCATGCAAATTATAAAATACAGGCATGCAAAAGAAATGCTTGCCCACTTTATGAGGAAGGGCCGTAGCAGAGTGGAAGAGTTTGTTTTGTATGCAGAAAGTCCCAGGTTCAATTCCTGGGACCTCCAATAGGGCTGAGAGAGAGACTTCCTGTCTGAAACTCTGGTATAAGGCAGCACCCTATGTTCCATTTCTAGTTGAAATGTCTCTAGCGCAACTCCGACTACCAAGCTGACTAAGCAACAGTTAGGAGAGAAACAACAACAAAGAAATCCAAATGCATCCACAAAAAGGCTTGGATTCAGATATGGGACTCTGAATCCTGGGCAAAGAATCCTACTTGAGGAAGGCATTAGATTAGATTGCAAATGTTGTCTAACTCCTAAATTAAGTCATCCATAAATATTCTTAAACAAAACCCAGAACATAGAGAGAGAGAAGATAATAGAAGAAAAGCCCCTATGTCAGAAAATCCATATTGTTTTGAGTCAGTTAGCACTTTTCACCTGCAACTGCTACATCCAAAACTAAAAGCTTTGTGTTGATTTCAATCCATCTATCCAACCAGCTCCGTGGCACACAATTCATTGGGAAATTAATGGGAGTGGTGATTTGTGCAACTGGATGATGTTTTTCAGATAGACTTAAATAGTTTTTACTTCATTTATTGCATGATATAAAATGTAGCATCCCAACCATCGTCCAGTTATATACATTCTTGCAATGACTATTGTATGCTAAATCAATCAATCAATCAATCAATCAAGAAGTAATATGGAATTCCCTACTGCATATTCAAAGCGGTGCTTAAAGGTAAAGGTAAAGGACCCCTGACAGTTAAGTCCAGTCGCGAACGACTCTGGGCTTGCGGCGCTCATCTCGCTTTACTGGCTGAGGGAGCCAACGTTTGTCCGCAGACAGTTTTTCCAGGTCATGTGGCCAGCATGACTAAGCCGCTTCTGGCGAAACCAGAGCAGTGCACGGAAACGCCGTTTACCTTCCCGCCAGAGCGGTACCTATTTACCTACTTGCACTTGGACGTGCTTTTGAACTGCTAGGTTGGCAGGAGCAGGGACCGAGCAACAGGAGCTCACCCTGTCGCGGGGATTCGAACCACCGAACTTCTGATTGGCAAGCCCTAGGCTCAGTGGTTTAGACCACAGCACCACCCTTAAGCGGTGCTTACTTTCCTCCATAAACTTGGGGGGGGGGGAAGAAGATTGCTTGTACAGATTCCAGCTCTACTAAAACCATCAATTACAGAGGCAACCTGCTGAATCCACAGTACCTAGCAAATATGCTTTGATTAAACTGGGGAGTGGGGTATTATTTAAAAAAGAGTAATTATCAGAGCATTGTCCTAAACAAATAACTATTAAAAGATTAAAAACCTTCAAAAGGAAAATTACCAAAATGTGCTTTAGCAACAAGCAAAGTAAAGTTTTAATGAATGAACCTTCCTCACTCAATTAATTCTCTCCTCCAAACAACAAAATTCTTCTGCACACACCTTATGAAGAAATCCACTGCTAGCCCAGGCAGATATTTTGTTCCTGTCAAAACGCTTTCTAAAGTCCCCCGCTCTCCGCACTTTTGTCTGTTGAACAGCAAAGTGTAATTCTATTTTCAACATACACAATAAACTGGAAATGAAAAGTCACATTGCTGTTATCATCATTAACCAAGCATTTCCAATTTCATACCAAGTTTCATCACTATAGCAAATCATTGTCCTATAATAAATTAAAGAAACGTACTTAGATGAGCACACTCTAAATCATTTGCCTTGCGCACACTGAAAAAGATGAAGTGTGGATTTTTTTTCATGCAGCTAAAGGGAAGGAATTCATAAACTGCTTGGAGGAAGCAGAATAATGCAATTAAAATACATGACCTCTTACCAATACATCTGGGACATCAAAGTAAGACTCGGATAGTTAATCTATATAACGGCACCAGGGTCCCAGAAACCATTGATTTGCCTTGTTGCCATTTTGGATAAACAATGTGTTTGGTTCATGAAACAAATGCTTTCCTAACAAGTGTTCCCAGCACAAATCTTGCTGATGTTTTAACCTCTGTAAGGATTATTTGGCAGTGGGCGGAATCCACAAGGAAATGCTCTTCTGTAAGTTATTGTAATTAAGGAGATTGCGAAAGAGCAGAATTCTAATTTACAACAATTAATTGAAATGCAATTTTACATTAACTTTATTTCATGTTTACATGCACCACAATACTGCACATTAAAATGGCAGACCACAAGGGTTTGATGCAACAGAACGCACACATAACCGCTTAAAATAGATTATCTGTTATTTCGTGGGGAAGATAGGCCCCACATTCACCCCTACTCTGCTTTCCTCTTTTAAATGGTTGACTGGTGAGATTTAAAAAAGGGAACACTTATGTGTAATGCTGGCTGCTGGGCCTGGCTAGGGAATCGGACATTCAGCAACTGTTTGTCATCCTTCATCTAGCTAGTAACGATGCATGATCAAATCCCAGTCAAAACACAGAAGATACGAACCAGCTAAATTGACACCACAATCTTGTACAAATCTACTCAGAAGTCAGTCCCATTGAGTTCAATGGGGCTTGCTCTCAGGCTAAAGGTGCAGTTTTATTTCAGAGATGGAGAACATGTGGCCCACAAGATGTTGCCAGACTGCAGTTCATAAGGCCCCTCACCATTGATTGCCATGCTAGCTAAAGCTGATGGGATTTGGAGTACAACATCTAGAGAACCACAAGTTTCCCTACCCTGCTACAGTCAGCTGATGCAGCCTAGACTAGAGTTAGCTTTTTCTGCTGCTGCATCACACTGTAGACTCATGTTAAGCTTGTAGTCTACCAAGAACCCTAGATCCTTTTCACATCTACAGCAGGCAAGTCAGGTGTTTCCCACCTTATATTTGTGCAGCTGGTTTTTCCTGCCTAAGTGTAGAACCTTACATTTCTCCCTATTGAAATTCATTTTGTTAGTTTGGACCAGCTCTCCAAGAATGCCTCCCAATTTGGTGTCATTTGCAAGCTGGATGAGCACCCCCTCAATTCCTTCATTCGAGTCATTTATAAAGACGTTGAGCAAAAATGGGCCCAGGACAGAACACTGTGGCACCCCACTTGTCACTTTTTCCCCAGTGAGCACTCTTTGGGTTCAGTTAGTCAACCAGCTACAGATCCACCTAACAGTTACCTCATCCAGCCCACATTTTACCAGTTTCGTCGGAAGAAGAAGAGTTTGGATTTGATATCCCGCTTTATCACTACCCGAAGGAGTCTCAAAGCAGCTAACATTCTCCTTTCCCTTCCTCCCCCACAACAAACACTCTGTGAGGTCAGTGAGGCTGAGAGACTTCAGAGAAGTGTGACTAGCCCAAGGTCACCCAGCAGCTGCATGTGGAGGAGCAGAGACGCGAACCCAGTTCACCAGATTACGAGACTACCGCTCTTAACCACTACACCACACTGGCTCTCTTCCTGGAAGGAAAAGCCTTACTGAAATCAAAATACTCTACATCCACAGCATCCCCCCAATCCAACAAACTTGTAGTGCTATCAAAGAAAGAAATGAGATTCGTCTGGCATGACTTGTTTTTGATAAACCCATGTTTGGTCTTGGTAATCACAGCATCCTTTTCTAAGTGCTCACAGAATGACTGTTTAATTATCTGTTCTAGGACCTTTCCTGGTATCGGCATTCAGCTGACCGGTCGGTAGTTACCTGGGTCTTCTTTTTTCACATATTGGAAAATGGGGAAAACATTTGCCTGCCTCAAATCCACAGGGACCTCAGCTGTTCTTCAAGAATTCTCAAGTATTATGGACAGAGGCTCTGAGATTACATCCGCAAGCTCCTTTAGCACCCTTGGGTGCAGCTCATCAGGCCCTGGAGGTTTGATTTCATTTTGTTCCCTTACCACATCTTTTTCAATCTTGGGCTGCAGCTCTCTCCTTGTATCATTTATATTGTTATCACCAGGTTGAGCACTGCTTTCTTTTTGGGTCAAGACAGAGGCGAGGTAGGTAGAGCAGTTCCATCTTCCTCTCTGTCACCCAATAGCATTCTTCTCCATGCAAGAGACCTACTCCTCTTACCTAAAACATCAACCTTTTTTATTATTTTTAACCTCTCTTGCAAGTCTAAGCTCATTCTGAGCTTTAGCCCTCCTGACCTTCTCTCTGCAAATGTTGGCTACAGTACTCATGCATACTCTTCCTTCGTGATTTCCCCTTTATTCCATTTCTTATACATGCCCTTCTTAAATCTCAGCTCACCTTTAAGCGCCTTATGCAGCCACACCAGTTTCTTCAGATGCCTCTCGTTTTTCTTTCTTGTTGGAATTGTATGCATTTGTGCCTTCAATATTTCACCTTTAAGAAACTCCCATCCATCTTGGGCTCCCTTCTCTTTGAGCTGATATTTGTAAACTAAGAGTTTTCAAGCTCTTTTGTCTCTGCACCTCACCTGGGTAATTTCCAATTAAATTTAACACGAACTCTCAAGAGCTAATCAGGTCATTTGTCAAACTGAGGTATTGCTAGGAGAGAGAAAAAATCACCTGAGTAATAGTGTGTGTGTGTGTGTAGTTTTACAGTACATTGAACAAATGTTGTACACCAACCTCACTTTGGCAGAAAAGAAATATGGTATCCTGACTAACAGCAGAGAGAATATATGACATCCTTTTATATATTTGAACATGGCTATCATATCACCCCTTAACCGTCTCTTCTCCAGGCTAAACATACTCAGCTCCCTAAGCCGTTCCTCATAAGGCATCATTTCCAGGCCTTTGACCATTTTGGTTGCCCTCCTCTGGACACGTTCCAGCTTGTCAGTATCCTTCTTGAACTGTGGTGCCCAGAACTGGACACAGTATTCCAGGTGAGGTCTGACCAGAGCGGAATACAGTGGTACTATTACTTCCCTTGATCTAGATGCTATACTCCTATTGATGCAGCCCAGAATTGCATTGGCTTTTTTAGCTGCTGCATCACACTGTTGACTCATGTCAAGTTTGTGGTCTACCAAGACAGTGAGTCATGGCCCATGCCTAAAACAGACACTGAAGTTGAAAAAAGTAGATGGAAAGAATGTCATTGTGCTATACAGAACACAGAAATGAAACAGTCCATACCCAAAGCCACTCTTACAACTTCACAGATTGGCGAGCTGGTCTCTGGCAGTGAAAGCAGGTTTGCCAATTCGATTTCAGAACTGGAGTAACCACCTCACGGTTCAAAATGTTTCGAGGGTGGTTGAAAGACAAACCAAGGAGCTGTACTTGCATGCTACTGTTTAGTGAAAACTGTAACTAGGGACTGATTGATTGACCTACATATTACATAAACATGAAAAGGGGGGAGAAAGAAACCCCTGCAGACAGAAAAACAAAGGAGAAACCAGCAGGGTTTGGGAGAAGCTGCTCTTCAGTTTACAGTATCCTTTGAAAAGCGTTCAATTAAAAACAGTGGACAAAAGAAAAGGTGGTAAAGACAATTTGGGGTTTCAAAAGCATCCAATCACCTCCCAAAAGGGGGGTTCAAAAGACGTTAATTAAAAACACTAGGTTGCTGAGCTAGCCAAAGCTTTGATCTGGCTGTCTATGACAATTCACAGTCTCTTAATTAAGCTTCCCTACAACAGCATGCTGAGAGACTTTGGTGCTCCTGTAATCATTTTATAGGTGGTAACAGAAACTCTGAAAATCAGAAGGATATAAAGATATTACTTCACATTTATGCTGCACATTTCAAGTACTCAGAAAGCCTCGTATTCAGTATCTCAGTAATCCTTGCAACAGGCAAGTATTAGGACCAGCATGCTATAGATAGGAAGGCACAGGATTTGTGGCTCAGATCCACAGTTCACACTTTTAGGTACAACACTAGGATCTTCAGGTATTTGTCTGAACAAGTGATACTTAAAAGGGGGGGAGAGAGGCAGGGGGGCACATGCAACCCCTGTCCACAACGTTGCCCCCAACCTATCTGTGTTTACTGGGAGAGGTCTGCAGGGGACTTTTACTGAAGTCTACTGTGCAACATTATTTCTGTGAAAAATGAACATTTACTATCGAGCCGAGGAACATGGTAGGAAACGATTACTACCATTAAAAATGCACAAAATATAAGAATACGCCTTAAAAAAAACAACCAGCACTACATGCACCTCTGAGTGCAACTCAAAGCTTTATGGAGTGGCACATTGCTCTTGGAGAGAATGAGATGGCTCTTAGGAAACACAAGAACCTGCCCAATCCTCACAATGATCCTCATATTTTGCCGCTGTTGGATCAGGCTAAGAATTGGTGACTGGCCCAAAGTTAGCCAGTGAGCTTGATGCAGAAAGCTCCGAAGCACAGTGGAGGTCAAACAGTTCTGGCTCCACACCCCCATTTACTTTGGAGGAGACACTGCTCAGTGGCTTTGTATGTAGAAGATCTCTCATTCAGTCCCTGACCTCCCCAGAGTATTGAACGTGGTGTTGGGCTGTGGGTAGCAGCTCTTCTGTTCGGGAATGGAATGAAGCTGGGAAAATGCAAGCTGGACCCTCCTCTTGGATATTTTTTGTTGTTGTTGTTCAGTCGTTCAGTCGTGTCCGACTCTTCGTGACCCCATGGACCAGAGCACGCCAGGCACGCCTATCCTTCACTGCCTCTTGCAGTTTGGCCAAACTCATGTTAGTAGCTTCGAGAACACTGTCCAACCATCTCATCCTCTGCCGTCCCCTTCTCCTTGTGCCCTCAATCTTTCCCAACATCAGGGTCTTTTCTAGGGAGTCTTCTCTTCTCATGAGGTGGCCAAAGTACTGGAGCCTTAACCTCAGGATCTGCCCTTCTAGTGAGCACTCAGGGCTGATTTCTTTAAGAATGGATAGGTTTGATCTTCTTGCAGTCCATGGGACTCTCAAGAGTCTCCTCCAGCACCATAATTCAAAAGCATCCATAAAATATCCATAAAATCCATAAAAATGGATATTTTTAGCCTCTTTTAATTTTTTAGACTGCTATATTCATTCTGTGTTTTAATCTTCTTTAGCTTTGTAAAGCATTTTTCATATTTTAAATACTGGTCTATGACCGTAATAAAGATTTGATTTGATTTGATTAGCCAGTGAGCTTCATGGCCAAATGAGACTTTGAACATGGGGGTGGTATTCAACTAAGTCCTACTCACAGTAGACATATGGAAGTTAATGAACCCAGGTTAGCCCTGAGTATGACTAGTGTTGAATACCAGTCCTGGACCAACAATCTAACCCAGGAGTGGCCGAAATGGTATCAACTAGTATCTGTTTATTTCTGGTATTTCTTGCTCATCCTTTTCCCCTAAGGTCCCAGGGAAGGTTACATAAACTAAAACATCATCAAAAAATAATGCATGACCAACAAACCATAAAACAGGAAAAAAACAAAAGCATAAAACAGATAAACCATGGAACAGTATGAACAAACACACCACTAATTTCCAGAGCATGCACACGCAAAATCCTTTGTGTTCATACAAGCTATTGGAAAGTGGGTTTGCTTCCCCCCCCTTTTTCCTCTGATCGCTTCTTTCGTAGTTAATGTTAGCCTGTTTCCTCATAATCTATGAGCCACAGCTTGAACAGAGTGATCAGGCAAACAAACCACCCAGAAGGAATGCTTACTTGCCTCCGGCAAGAGGCTAACTGCATGGCTGCTCCCTGTTGTGCCCTTAGAATGCCTTGCTAAGTCCGTGCAGCTGGGGATTTGTTTTCTTAATGGGTGTCGCAAGGAAACATATGCGCCAGCCTCAGACTCAAGGGAAGATAACTCTTTCTTGGTAAGAAACCCTTGATCACTTTCCAACCCCACGGCTCCAAAAATATGTTCATGAACCAACTCTAGAAAATATAATTTGTGGTCATAAACGCCACGGACATTAGAAGTATCTGGAAAAGAGGCAATTATTTCAGAAACATGGACCGGTTCCATCAGGCTGCATGCATCAAGCAGAGATGCCACTTATAAATCGCATCATCAAAAAGAGGGCCTGGCAACAGATTGTGGCCAGGTGACTTAGAATCATAGATTAATAGAATCGTGGAATCACAGAGTCGGAAGGGACCACAAGCATCATAGTATTCAGCCTCTTGCAATGCAGGAATCTTTTTGCCCAGCTTGGGGCTGAAACCCACGACCCTACGTGTCTCATGCGCTATTGACTAAGCTATCTTGTTGAGTATTAATTAATTAATTAGCTAAACAATTAATTAATCAAATCATTTCTATGCCACTTAACTACAATAGCCTTTCTGTTAACAAAGGCACACAGAGACAAATAAAAATAATTTAGATCTATAAAATCAAATTTCAATTAAAATGCCTGCTTGGGGGGGGGTAACTTCAGTAAGTACCAAAAGTTCGTGGAGGGGGGGACAGAGCTGGGGGGGGATGCTGTCTGACCGCCACACATTTGGGCCACACCATTCTGAAACCATCTGCAGCTTCAAGGTCAAGTGCAATGGAAGTTTTACATAAGAGTACACTGCAGTATTCCAACAACCTTGAAGGTATCATAATGGTGATAAGAGAGTAAGTGGGTACAGCAGAACTATTTACTCACATAAATGATCATGTTCATCAAATGTGGTGGTATTGCGCATACCGTATTGACCCGAATATAAGCCACACTCCCCCTCAATTCCGACTGTGAAAAGTTAAAGTGTGGCTTATATACACGACCTTACGGTATGCAGCCAGGAGCGAGGGGCAAACAGCGCCAGGAATGCTGCAAAATGGCGCCTGCGCCACGCGTTGTCCCCTGTCCTCTCCCCCAAGGCTGGGAAGGGAGAGAGACCGAGGAAGGGGAAAGGCCACCGGCAGTGCAGTGCAGCGCAGCGCAGCTCCCCCCCCCCCCCAGTATGCAGTAGCGAGGAAGGGAGCGGCTTATATTCAAGTAATTTTTCTTTCTCCCCCTCCAATTTTAAAGGTGCAGCTTATATTCGGGTGTGGCTTATATTCGGGCCAATAAGGTAACCCAGTAGTGGAGCACCCAATTTGCACATAGAAGATCCCAGGCTCTCCGCAATGATGTCCCATCAGAAAGAATTCAGCTCATAAGGGAGGATGGGGAAGACCTTTCTCCAAGATCCTGAAAGGCCGCTCCCGTTAGAGTAGACCGCAACTTGTGACCCACCAAGCTGCATGTAGGTCACCAGTCACGAAGAGTGGGCCACTGGGAGCTCAAAAATGCAAGTGTCAAGAAGCTGCCAGAACTGCAATATAAGACTTGTACTATTATTTCTATGTAAAATACTCCGCTTTTCACTGCATCTGGATCTCTGGAGCTTGAGATAAAACCAAGCACTATACAAAATTTAAAACAGGCATCGGCAAACTCAGCCCTCCCGATGTTTTGGGACTACAACTCCCATCATCCCTAGCTAACAGGACCAGTGGTCAGGGATGATGGGAACTGTAGTCCCAAAACATCTGGAGGGCCGAGTTTGCCTATGCCTGATTTAAAACATAAACTAAGCAGCAGAGATTAAACATCAGAACAGCATTCGTGGTGCAAATAAAACCGGTTTGACCATTTGTAGACTGTGTTTGGGAACCATGCACACATCTCAGCCAATTGCATGAACTACAAAAGAAACGCTTCTTTAAAGCCTAATTTCAGCCTGGGAAAGGTGACAGACAAGGACTCTGTGCATATGATGGACGGCTCTATGTTGGTGAACCCTGGTTTAGTGGGTTATGTATCAAGCAGGACTGGACTATCCTGGGTTAGGTGAACCAACAGCACAACGACGAAGCTTTATAGAGCTAGACGGACTCAACTCCTGACTTATCTCAAAGAGAATGTTTACGCCAGAAATCAAGAGATACTTCTGAGCACATTCATGAGGCCAGTGCACCATTTATCATACTTGTTATGGGAAAAGCGCAAGAAGCATGGGGGGGAATGGGGGAGGGTTATCACCATAGGAACAATTTTGTGAGTCTGTACAGAGGGGGGAAATGCACGAGAAAGAAACATTTGGAAGGGAGCAAAGGTCAAAATGAGTAACTCCTGGAATGCAACTGAATTTGTATGTGGCAAGCGAAGGACCCAAGATAAGAGCAGAACAGGCTGCTTTGGTTCAAAGCACATGCAGCAGAAGAGTTAAGAAACGTCCACCAAAACCCAATAAAGAGGAGGAACACATCATGGGGGGGGGGGGAGCGAGAGTCTTTGAAACACGTAAGTTGTCAGCAAACTATGCTATGCGAACTATCTTAATATATTGACAGAATACAGTCATGCATAACAGAATACAGCCATGCATAAAGGATAATTAAGTGTTCCTTTCTGTACCTAAAAGTAAAAGTAAAGTGACCCCTGACCGTTAGGTCTAGTTGCAGACAACTCTGGGGTTGAGGCGCTCATCTCGCTTTATTGGCTGAGGGAGCCGGCGTACAGCTTCCAGGTCATGTGGCCAGCATGACTAAGCCGCTTCTGGAGAACCAGAGCTGCGCACGAAAACACTGTTTACCTTCCTTCCTGCCGGAGCGGTACCTATTTATCTACTTGCACTTTGACGTGCTTTCGAACTGCTAGGTGGGCAGGAGCTGGGACTGAGCAACGGGAGCTCACCCCGTCGAGGGGATTCGAATCGCCGACCTTCTGATCGGCAAGCCCTAGGCTCTGTGGTTTAACCCACAGCGCCACCCACGTCCCTGTACCTAAAAGCACTCTTTGCAAATCCAGAGGGCTGATAAAGGTTCTACCAAGATGTTGCTTCAATCATGTTTTATATCCGGTGCTTCGGATTGCCCACATCAGTTTCTTTTCAAAAAGCAGCCAAAGGAGCCCTGAACCAGATTAGGATTGCAGCACAAGGAAGAGGAGGGGTTTAATCCCTCAGCTGTGCTTTCCCAATGAAATTCCACTTCCCAATATCTCATTTCCCCCCAATGTTAAGTCCACATTTCCACATCAATTTGCAAGTCTTCATGAAAATTCATCAGCATTTTAGTGTGAATCTTTCGCAATATACAGATTTGTATGCAATTTTACCCAACACACACATTTTTGCAGAGCAATTCCCCATGATATAAAGCCTTTTTGTGCACTATTTTCACTAATATAACCATTTTTACACACGGTTTGCCCCAGTATATTAATCTTGTACACATTAGTTGGCTGGAGAACTGTGCCTGTGGAATATTTCGCATGTTGTGCTAATCAGAATGCTTAACCTGAACTGATGAAGCTATATAGCAAAACTTGTGAGTAATCCGGAAGACAGGTCTTCTTCGTCCTTCTCATGTGCCACTTGTGTTGATTTTGGCTGGATGGTGATGTTGCAAGACTCATATAAATATGCTTCATCTACTATTACATCCATGAGATTTTTGCTTTGAACTGTTGAAGAATTCTACTATCTACTCACCATCAACCAATTGTGAACGTTTTGTTGGCACCAAGATTTTGTTGCTATACCCAACCTGTTGCTGAATGGTTCAGTCACGTGAACATTATACATTCTGTTATATCATGCATATATGGCTTGTTAATCATGTGGCTTTATTGAAAGACTGTTAGTTTTTCAGAAGAGGATTCCAGTAAATTTTTCTTTTCTTATAGTTTCAGCCATTGTGTGGTGGTTTTGGTTGTTTATGGAGAACTGCACCAGAAAATTTGGAGAATTTTAAAAGATGGCTGTGTTTTGGTTCTCGTATTGAACTGATAAACCAGCCTCATATAACCAGCATGTTTGAACCTAATTAATGCATGAAGGGGTTAATGCCACAGAGTCAGCTGACCTGCCAGGCTTAGCCTATGTCATTTCCCCTCACCTTCAGAGGAAATAGGTAACTAAACCTTTTGTTCTCTCAGTTCAGACAACAATGCAGGGTGAAACTTATGTTTCCCTATACCAATAGTTCATATACCCTTTTAAATGTGTTGGAGGGTGTGGGTGTGTTTTGTTTTGATTATGTATTTTGTGCTTTCATCTTGTATTTTTATGCAGTGAATCGCCCTGAGATCTATGGATGAAAGGTGGTATAAAAATTATTTTTAAAAAAACAATAAAATAGTTTAGAAACATTTGCCACCTTGTAACCAAGCAAAGTTTTACGGCCTGTATGATTTTTCTGTCTGCTGTATGGAAATGCATATGAATCTAACCTTTTAGAGAGTGTAAGTAAACCATTTTATAACTTACCAAACGTGTGGTCTTTTTCTATGTTGGGGAAAGTGGGAAACTTTGGAATTCACTGAAAAGGCCACATTTTAAGGTTTTACAGACTATATTGCCACACTTTTACTTTGCTGCAAGTTTTGCCATGTTAAATCTCTGCTAGAATTCTCTCGCCAAAGAGTACTTGTCCCAAACTTGGATATTGGCATCCAGCATCTAGACAGGGCTTGGAAAGACTTTGGAGAGCTGTAGCCAGTCAGAATGTAAACAACAGAGTTTGATGGACCAATAACTCAGTATAAGTCAGTTTCCCCTGGTTTCTGCTGGCACTCAGACATCAACCACTGCTCTGGGAATCCCAGTCTCATACCTTCAGTCTACAGAGGCCTGTCCTTCATTGTTCTGAGCCTGTTCAGTCTCAAACTAGCTCTCTCCAAGCAGAAGTCTCCTTCCCTCCCACTTATCTCTAAAAAGCACAGTCAGGTTTTTATTTTTAATTCTTTACATACTTTTAGGAGGGCTAAAAATAGTTCCTCCCCTGCAACTGTATCCTCCTTTCCTCACCCCTTTTTTAATGTTTCTGTGCAATTTTATTGGATTTTATTTTATTATTCAAGGCTTAAAGCTTCCCCGTTGTCCAGGAAGTGTGGTCCCATCTCTGAGCCATGGACTGGGCCTATGGAAGGGCGGGGTGGCATGAAGCAATCTTTTCCCCAGTTGCAAGAAGGATGCCTTCCTAGACAGTCCGAGATCCGAACAAGGAAACATAAATGTGCCTCCTTGATGGTAAATTTGCAGTGTGCCCACAGTTTTAATTCAGGAAAGAAATAGTGTCTGAGGTATCAAACTTCCAGAAATGCTGTGTTAAAGGATTCTTCAACCAGTTTATCAAAATCCTAAAGGCTCTTCCAGATGTCCTATTTACAGAGCATTCATCCTTATTTGCTCGCACAAAGTTTACACTGAGATTAGATTATATCTGGTACTTTACTGAGCATTCATTCTTTGCGGTGAGGTTATATGACATAGAGTATTTACCCTGACTTGCTTGCAGAGTGTTTGTAAGCCTTCCCTTATATTTTCACCTCACAATTTACAATGCATCTCCACGTCACTTTCTTAACCACAAGAAGTCTGTTTCTTTTTAAAGTGGACTTAATGCACTAGGGAAACAGAGCACTTCAATCCAGTTTAGTTAAGCAAACCTAAATTTCCTGGTATGTGCTGAAATCCCTACCACAAAATGCTGACAAACTGGAGGTGCCCTAAATCTTTCTTGATTGGTTGCTCGCCATTGCTCGTCCAGCCACTCTTCTTCAAGTGCAAACTATTGGCGCAATCAAACATTGATTTAAGTACCTGCAGGACCACCATTTGAGGACTTTGGGGTCTACAGACCTGGCATGGTTACAGGTGCCACAAAATACTCATTCTGCAGTTGTAATAAACTGATTTTTACCCAGGCCTATGGCTATTAAATAATCTATGACCTGTAAACATGTGAGGGAGAGGCCTGATATTATTATGATTATGTTATTATTAGGCTGTCTGTCAGTATGTTTTTTTGCTGTTTTTATCAGTGATGTTCTGTAGTGTGTTTTTAATGTTGCACACCACCCTGGCATCTTTTGATAAAGGGACTTACATAAATTGAATTAATAATAATAATAATAATAATAATAATAATAATAATAATAGCATTTTTATTTAGGCGAGCCTTTCCAAACATGTAGCTGTTAACGCGCTTTAATCTTGTGTTTAACTGTTTTTATTGATGGTTTTGATGTTTCTTGTAAACAGCTTGGGAGTTTTATTACAATCAAGCGGTGTGTCACTTTTCTTAAATAAATATGTATTATCATGCTGTTAATTCCACTGGCTTGTAACCTGACTGGTGGCTGTTCTGGCTTTTGTTGGAAGCACTCTGTGTGCACTCAGTTTTGTGGGATTTCAAAAAAATACAGCTTGCTGAGACATATTTATTTCGATGTTTTTATTTCCCCACCCAAATATGTTCCTACAGAACTTCATCAGGAAAGCATTCCCTGGACTTGAAATTGGTTCAAAATCTCTGCTGACCATCATTTACTGAGGAACAGCCATTTATGGTTCGGACTGCAAAAATTATATCTGCATAGAAGGCTGGGCTTGTGTTGACCCACAACACATTTGGTCGTGTCATGTTCTTCTTATCCAACTACTCTGTACAAAAATAAAAGCAATGTTGCTTTTGTCAGAGATTCTGGGTACAGTGGCCAAATCAACGACAGCTCGATTTCTAATAACAACAGTTTATATCATTCTTGTTAGAAATAGTCTGCTAGTAAGCCAGCAATTAATCACAAGGTTTAAATTCATAGGAGCTTTCGGACAACCTAACAGAAACTTATATTTGAATTTGGGTGAAGGAATTGCTACAGAATGTTGTTGTGTTTTTGGGGGGAGGGCTTTCTCCTTCTTACTTGTTATCTGGAAAGACAGCTTACCTCAACTCAGACGGTGGCAGCAATTGCGGCCCGGTGCGCTTTCCAGGGAACGAAGGTTTTGCCCACGTGGTCAGCCGACATTGGCATCAGCCAGCCGCGGGGCTGGTGGGATCACCCACCAAAAATTTAAATTTGATCAGGCCAATTAGGGCTCCTGGTGGGTGGGTGAAGCTCTGGTGACAGATCTGGAAAGGCCAGTCTTCTGTGGAGTCCGCCAGTCAAGCATGGAAACCAGCTAGGTTAGCAGAGTCTGTAACCTGACGCTTATGTAACCTGAAGCGTATGTAACCCGAGGTACCACTGTAAAGGCAAGTAAATGCTTACAATATTTTCAAACTTTCTCACAAAAATGATCCCTTTCCAACTGCCCCATCCCAACCTGATTCACTACAGACAATAGTTTTTATTGAGTTTTAAATTTTGCTTTTGTTGGCTTCTTGCTCCAAGAATTTCAACACCGATAAACAAAACCCCATTGGCTTTAGTTCTTGCCTTGGGAAGCTGGTATTCTTTCTCCCTGTTTGCAGCCTTACAAAATGAGCACAGGTGCTTCGGTACCCTTAGAATATTGTTAAAATACTATTTTCCTGTACGAACACGAGGCGGGCACGATCACGGTTTCAAACTGCAGGTCTAGGTCAGAGAACTACTATTGATTGCGATGTACTCTACGCTGCCTCTCGCTGATTTACAGGAAATTTTATTCAACCCCGGCGCATGCTCTCCATGGCAGAGAAACTCTCATCTCTATTAAATTGCATCTCACCTCAGCAATTTGCAACCTCTGGAATACCAGAGAGTAGACAATGATTTTAAATATCCTCATTAAAACTACTCATTATGAGCATCGAGCATTGATGAACAATAAATCACCTCATTAAAAAACAACCTCAGGTACAATTATGTCACTAGAACTGGTCTCCATTGCTGATTCCCTCAATGAGGCTTACCGGGGGGGGGAGGGACTAACACATTACAAGGCAAACCTAGGAAGGCCCAATGTCAAATTTACCTCAGGATATTAATGTGCGAACTGGGTGGGAATTGGGTGGGCAAGAGATGGTGCATAACATTTTCTCACCTGCTAATTCTTCCCTAGAAAAGGGCATTTTAGACTGTGTCGGCTGCTCTTTTAATCCACAGGTGGGCTCCAGAAGTGGAAATGTGTCCCGCAGGAATAATGTAGTGAGGGAAGGAGGGATTTGCGGGGGGGGGTCAGTGAGTGTGGAGGGTATTAAGGAGCCTCTCTCACACCTGCCGATCATGGGCCATGATTCCCCAAGGGTGCTTCCAAGCTATCATGGTTTTCGGGTAGGGTTCAGTCCTAACCAGGCAAATAACAAGTGTGCAATCAAAGCTAATTTGGGGCTCTTGTGAAACAGAACCTAGTTTCCCCAAATATATCGGACTTTTTGTGATAAGGAAAGTGAAGTTGCCAATGAATGTGCGGGATAACCCTTGCTTGCTGCAACACCGTCTAATTCCCACCACGAACAAATGAGGCGGGGTGCTCATTAAATAGCAAACCTGGTCTAATCTCTCTGCAAACAAATCAGGCGGAACGCTTCTCAAACAGGTCATTGGGAAGCGACCCCTACGCCGTTCCATCTTCAGCTATCCTCACGCTGAATCTTAATACTTCTAACAAGCTCCATTCCTGGAATCTGTCTTCTCTGCTGGACATGCACCTTGAACCTAAACTCACCAACTGTTTAAAAATGAAGTTTGGTGGAACTAAGCCAGCGGCTTTGAACTGTGGCTCTGGTTCTTACTTCTCATGCAATCAAATGGTTGGGCGGGGGGCAGAATTTGGCCTGCTGTTGTTTTTTTTAAAAGCTTGTCTATCTAAATTTCTATCATAATATTTTTGGGGGGACTAAATGCTCTCCCGGTTGTTAAGCGCTACGTATCGTATTACTTACAGAATGTTTAACGGGAAACAGTAAATTGGAGTCACTGCTTACTGTTAATTAGATGGCAATTTTATGGGTATTTCCCTCGTGCTACATTGACTACGGGAAAGAAGCTTAAAAATTATACACACAGGAGAAAGATAAAGCTTATAGGATTTACCAGGTCATGGCTTCAGCTGAATGGCAAACTGGTAAAGCAACCCTGCAGAAACTAAGAACTTCAGGTGTAGCACTGTTTTATTAAGCTCCAGTAAAACTCAGAAAAGGAAACAAAAGCAATTCTTCCAGGGTTTAATCAACCTTGCTTGGTCAAACTCAGTCTGTGTACACACCATACGTTTAAAGCACAAGATTTTTTCCCCAGAGAAGCTTGGGAACTGTAGTTTACCCTTCCAAGAGCTACAATTCCAAGCACCCTTAACAGACCTCAGCCTCAGACTTCAATGGTATGTATTGCTCAAGGCACTGTGAGGTCAATCAAAGTTAAGTTCCTATGCTGGCAGCATAGATGAGGTTTTATTTATCTATATATAGAAAGATGAAAAATATTTACACTACAGAATGCAATATGCCCTATCATATATGCAATAAAAAAACATTTAAAACCATCACGCTGACAGAAAAATAAAAGAAATAAGAAAAAGTGGCGGGTTGAAAAGGGAAGGAGACAAAAGGGGCAGGAATTTCAATTATCTGCACATATAACTCTGCATTTTAATTGAGGATTGATTGATTGAGGATGCAAATTTATATCCATGAGAAAAGTATAATGGCAATGTATAGATAATCAGAGGAACGAAAAAGACTGATCAATGGCCAACTTCTCCCACTACCTATTGGGCTATTTGAAAGTAAGGACCATTGAGATCAATAGGAGAAGATGTAAGATTAGATCAGTGATGGCTAACCTTGACACCCCAGATGTTTTGGAACTACAACTCCCATCATCCCTAGCTAACAGGATCAGTGGTCAGGGATGTTGGAAGTTGTAGTCCCAAAACATCTGGAGTGTCAAGGTTAGCCATCACTGGATTAGATAGATACCTATTCCAGCTCTACATTCAAGCTTAGCTCTAGTGTGGGCATCCAGATCCATTTTTAGAAACTCGCAGTGCAGAAAATAAAGGCAGAAAGAGAGCAAGAGAGTCAGCAATGGAAAAGGAGGTGAGTAATCTCCACATTTCTGCATAATCATCATAGGATTGGGCTCTGCAGCATAAGATAAACTTTGCGACAGGCAGGCTGTGCCTCAAATGAATTGCAGTCCAGAACTTACAAGCAAGGCAAGTATGAAAGCCCAGTGTTCTGTGAATTCTAATCTTCAGACTTTAGTTAGTTAGTTGTTGTTTCACTTCTGAGTAAACATGCACAAGACAGGGTTGCAAAATCTGGAATTACTTGAGTGGCTGCTGTAGTCGTATCCAGATTGATTTAAGTGTAAGCTCATTGCTTTTGAGCCACTGTGTTTTGAAGAGTAGCTCCGGCCCACTACCCACCTTCACTGTTTTCGAAAATAATTAAGTAGACTCTGCAAGCTCTGTTCTACAAAAGAGCAGTTGCTATAATTGGTAGTACCCTGACCTTTGTTGCCTTTCTCATAAATGAATGCTTTAGATTTTCAACAGTTATCTGACCAGTTTCAAATCTCTCCCACTTCTGTTCCTGGTGGAGAAGTACACGCAACGGAGCATTTTGTTTAATTATTTGTTTTAATGGTCTGCTTTAGCCAAAAATATGAAACCCCAAAAGCCTGCCAAGCCTTTCTTATTAGTAACAGCCTGGGCTGGACAGCATGACATTTCTCCCACCGTTTCGTCCCACCCCCTGCCGTCATTGGACACATCACACTTAATTATCCATACGTGAACATTTGACACAGTGGGGAGAACTGGACTCTGAGCGAAGGCAATGCTTATTTTTGAGAGACTGTTTACAGGTCTGAAAGTGTTCTATTCCCAACATACCCAAGGGCCTCTGTAATTTCAACCCATTTCCCAAATGGCCCACAAAGCACATAGCAGGGGCCTCTCTAAACTGCCCCTGTCGGATCAAAGCAGAAAGATCTCAGATCTTAAGAGCACTAGTTGAATAGCTAAAGCATCATGTGCCATTTCGTCCCCCATATTCCCAGAGCTCAATGCCAGAAACTCTGTGTTCAAGTGAGAGAACAGAATTTTGGCCCAATACCGGAGAACTGAATTCTTCGTGATTCACGAACAGAGACTACAAGGATGAAAGACCTGTCGGCTGAGATGATGGGGGGTGAGAGAAATCTGAGGCATTCCAGCTAAGAGACAAGGACACATATTTGCATGAATGTTAAATGAAATTATGAGTCTGCTCAACGTCAGTTTTGATGGCAGTGCTTCCACCCTCAGCCCTCCGGCAGCGTAATATTTCTCCCCATCATGATTGTACAACCTTCTAAGAATTTTCATGAAGCTTCTCCTGGAAACACTTAACAGTAGATCAAGCTCTTTCCTTTTGGCGTTTTTAAAACGAGTAGCAAGGTGTAAAAGCTCTCTCGAATCCCCTTTATGGGCCTCTAATATAATATGTAAGATTATCGCTCGAACGCAACAGTTATTTAAACGCAGGATTCTGCTACTAGGTATGTCAATGTGCTGTACCAATTGTTTTTATTCATGTATTGCATTAATATCCCACTGCTCTTCAAGGAGATCAAGGCACTGCACGTAGCTCGCTTTCCCCAAGTTTAACTCCCAACAAGATAAATCAGACTGAGAGAGACGGAGACAGAGACAAAAGGGCCCTCAAGTGTTTTCATGCCTGAGTAGGGATTTGGAAAAGAAAAAAGCCTCAAAATAAAATGCAAGGGGTGTGTGTGTGCATATGTGGAACTTAAATAAAATGCAGAAATGCCCAGCGATTCTAAGAAGCCAAAACAACAACAACAAAGCAGCGAAGTTTTGAAATCAGTGGTTAAAATCAGTGCCGTTCTTAAAAGATTCAATCTGCCATCTTGATTTAAAATGAAGTCAAATCGTACCCAGACACAGACAAAACCTAATTCTTCATTGTACACTTTTAGGCACCAGGCAAAAACGTTCCTTTTTAACCTTTGTTTGATTTGATTGACATCCTATGCCCTTTTAAAATGTGGTGGGGTTTTATTTTGGGGGGGAGGGGTGTTATTGGGTTGTTGCTTTGATTATGTATTTTGTGGTTTTATATTTTGATTTAATTCTGTGAACTGCCCTGAGACCTCCGGGTATAGGGTGGTATATAAATTCAATAAATAATAATATCAACAATTCTGGTTGCAATATTGCAAGAGAACAGAAAGACAGACAGCTTCCCAAAACGTATAGCAGATTTCTAGTGAGGAAACCCCTCTCGGCTTGTTTTTCACCCGAACAGTCTCCTCTGAGGGCAGGTTATTTTGGCTGTATCATTACATTGGCACGATTCAATCATGCCCTCATGAAGACTCCAGAAGTATATGCCGTTCGGAGTATACTGCATCTCCCCGAGAAGCCACAGGCCTTCCAGTTGGGAAGCTGAGGCTGAGCACCAACCCACACAGCCCAAGGCGGTGGCAGAGTCCCTGAACAAACTATCAGAGATGCTCATGCCGGGAGCCGGAAGAATCATCCACCCTCAGAGGAGGCCTCTGTGCCTGAGTCTGCAGTACAAGTGCTTCAGAATAAAGTGAAGGAATGGCACACTGGATTGGACCAGCGGCGCCAGGGGTATTGTTAAGGAATGACCTACAGGGCCCCTGCTTCTTCTCCCCAGGCCCTAAGCTCTGCAGGCAACAGAATGGGTGGGCATAGGGCTGTGTTTCTCTTCTTTTCTTTCTACTTAAATAAAAGCAAGTTGGCAGCTAAGCTGCATTGCCGTCGCTACCAGAGACGGACAAATCAGTCCATTCCAATTTCTCTCTGTTTGTCGTTCTTTCCAATCTTAAATTCAATTTTCCACACTTCTGCAGCTCTTTGCTATTCTTCTTCTTTTTACAAATGCTCATGGAAACTCACCACCCTTTTACTGTGTGTTTCTCCTAATAAACACATTTTTATATGTAGTTTCAGCTAATACACATACTGTTGCAAGCTGATTCCCTAATACGATGCTTTCTTTTCCTCTGTAATTTTCACTAAATATATACGTTTTTATGTACACTTTCCCCTAATACAATGCAATATTTGCACACTGGTAGTTGTTGTCATTAATAGTCATAATAATATTTTCCCACCCTTCATCCTAACGTCCCAGGATGTTACGTTTATTTGGAGGACCTGCATTGCACAATTCAGAGAAGCTTGGATTTTTCAAAGGATACTTGTGTTTCTGTGTGCATATTGCTTCGGGAAGTGTGAATTAGGTAGCTTCTTATTGAAATGCAAACAAAATCAAATTTCTCCCACATCCCGAACTGCAAGCTTAGGTTCACTGCTGCTATGCACAGTGGCAGACTTTGGGCTCTCAAATTTCAGTGACAACCTGTGCGATGCTAAAATTTGGTACCTCCTGCCTCTCAATGCTGCGTCTACAGCTTTGTTTCGGTGCCCCCTGCAACCACAGTGGTTGCACTACCCTAAAATTGCCTCTGCTGCAGCCGACTGAAACCTCAAATCCCGAGACCAGAGGGAGGTAAGGGTGCAAAGTATAAATTTGGTGTGGAAATTTGTTTAAAGTAAGGGAAAATGATAAGATATTAAGGAAGGAGCAGAAGTATTAAGTAAGGAGGCAGAGGTTTGGAGAAAATGATTAGTGTAAGCAAGTTGATTCAATATTCTACGATGTTTTAAAATGTTTTGTAATTCATTATGATTGAAATTTATGATTATGAAAACTGTTAGAGAAGAATGACAGTGAATTCAACAGAGGGGGACTCGAGGAAGTCAATCAAAATATGAAATTAAGGAAGTAAGGATTACCTGGCCCACAGAATTGGGCCAGGCCGAAGCAATGTTACTAAATAATGCTAATAAGGTTAAATGCATAAAGATTATACTTAACCCTGTGAGAGAGGGGGATGAATGGCGCTTCCCACAGTGAGAGGGGGGAAGCATGAAAAGTTTAACCGCTATGTTTTGTGCTTAAAAAATTGTAAAAACCAATAAAAAAAATTTTTTTGGGGGGGGAAGAAACCTCAAATGCTCCTGGGAAGGAAAGCAATGTCATTTCAGTTTCCTTTTGAATATACAACATCCCAGAAAAAGAAAAGGAAATGACATCATATCCCTTCCCAGAAGCCCTAACGGTTTCAGTTTCATAACAAGCTATGCAGAGAAGAGAAGCAGCTATCCTTCCTTCTTTGATGCAATTTAAAGGCAAAGGAGCAGGCACAGGACCCAGTACAGTTAATAGGAGGAAATACGGCAATAAGCTTCTTCCTTTCCAGTCTTTGCACCTTATTTCTTAGCTTCAGATGGCAAAAGAAAAGAAAAGGCAAACAAAATAGAAATATATACAAACGAAGGTCTTGGTTTTTTGCTACTTCAGATTTTTGAACCAGGCCATGAGTGAATATATAACTTTTATCAATTCGAAACCCAGGAAGGTAAAGACATGATTTGCTCCAAATATACTTCTTTCACTTCATTTTTGGGTCCTCGGGTTCTAAGTTGATCGACAATCTGAGGTTGTTATTATGCACTATTTAATCACAGAAGACTGCAAATAACAATAATGTTTTTATTGACGTACCTGAAAAAGAACAAGTGAAAATAGGGATGGAACGAATTTTGCGATTTCTGTATTCAGAAGCTGTAACTGCATATTTGCAGAAAAGTACTGCAGATAAAGAAGAGTTTCTGAACTCTTATTTGTAGATCCTTTTAACAGTAATTGTAGATCCTTTTAATAGTAATTATAAAGTTGTAAAGAAACAGTAACTTTACACTAGATGTTTCACAACAGCTTCCAATTACATGCAACAGCGAAGGGTGTACAATAGGCATGTCTTTTGTGAAGTAGCTGACACGTTTCTCAAGAGCAAGACATGCAACACATCGATAGGGAATGAAAATGTGGGACAATGACAATAAAATATTCTATTCTATTCTATTCTATTCTATTCTAAAATAAGCAAAGAAAGCAGTTGACATTACACCAGAACATAAGTGAAAGCAAGCCAGTTCTTACTTTGAATGGGGAAACTTTTAATTGCATTTTTCTCCCACCTTTTTCTCCAATGGGCACTCATGCTAGGATGCAAAGTAACAGGCAAACTAACCATTCAAAAAACTTGTTCCCTTGTGAAAAACACATACCTGCTTTCCCAAGTAAATCCAAACAACATGCAATGTTCAGCATCCTTGGAATTAATAGGGAAAGCTTTGCATATCCCTAATTGAAAATGCTAAGTGGCTATCCAAGATGTTATTAAAGTTCAATGAAGCACAACCATTAGTGTGTGGGGTGATTTTTTTTTTAAGCCACATTGCCATCTATTCTTTCACTTTTCTCATTTACAGCCACTGACAGCTGTCAAATTAGCCAACGTAATTCATTTTGGAAACCATCAGAGTCTAAACAAGTTTTGACAACTAAGCGTGAGGAATATTGTGGGGGAGAAGGAAGGGACAAAACATCCAGAATTTGAATCTGGGATTTTTATACAAAGGCTGCAGACAACAGCCAAGTGTCAAGTTTGTTGTTGTTGTTGTTGTTGTTGTTGTTCAGTGATTGTGAATGAAGGAAGAATTAGAGCCCCGAAATTATACCTGGCAGATGTCCCTCATGGTCCAATAACCTTCAGGCCATTCCATTTGAATTTTAAATGCGACAAAACAAACAAACAAACAACAACAACCAAACAACAAACAACAATTCAGGGCTATGAGTTATGATATTAAATGACTTGGCTAGCGTCAGAGCTGTTGATTTCATAAGATGAAAAAATACATATGGATTTAAAAATATTTTGAGTGAAGTAATTTATTAAAAGCCTTTCATCGGTGAAAATTAATTCGTTCATATTTAAACTATTTGAGTGAGGGAAAGCACCTGAAGGAGGCGATGGGGCAGAAGTAACACTCCGTAAAATGACTCCAGCAGTGTAAAGCAGAGACCCGTGCCTATCACCCCAGCGGATCATTGGGAGACCCACAGATCGCCCAATGTTTTGTCTAATTTGGCCCTTACGAAATGTTGTTTCCCCCTCAGTTTTACGGATCGTGCTTGCTAGAAGACTCCTTGATCCGCCAACACACTTTTTTTAAAAGCAGGCTAAACGTAACATTATTACCTTGTCTTTATTTTCAGAGCCAGACGCTTCAAGTTTGGTTCGGATCACGAAGGGTGTGGACAGCCTCAGGAGGACTCGCTCAAACGTGGCGCCGATCTTTGGGGAAACGATCTCGAAACAGTCCTGGAACTTCAGCGTCTTGTGAGCATCGCATCTGAGCTGCTTCCGAAGCCCTTCCCCTAACTGCAGCACTAGCATGCTGGGATCAAACATCAGGTGGAAGGGGAAAGCGCGGCAGAAGTTGCTGATGCTTATCCTCAGGTCCGAGGGGGACTGGGAAGAGCCGAGAGGAAGTGCTTTTGTGATGTTTGCGTTTTCGCGCTCTTTGATGACGAAAGTGAGGCAGCTGCAGTTGCCCGGGTTCGAGTCCTCGGGGCACAATTTGTTGTTTGCAATCTGCTCCACTTCGACTTCCAGTTGGTAGATTTTCCTGGCCGCCGCCTTGACCATACCCACCATGGCGAAACCAACAATCTGATGAGGGTGGAAGTAGTGGAGAATCAGGCTGCCTTCGGGGAGCTCTTTGCATAGGAAAGAAGGGGATTCTGAAGTGGCCTGCCTTCCAAACGAAGTCCTGATGTGCTCCAGCAAAGCGTCAAAGCCATTGAAGAAATCTTGCAAGGTGCCACCCACGGCCCGGAGCACCCGCTCGTTCTCGTCAAAGCAGATGTTGAAGAATTCGGCCCCAAATTTCTCCTGCAGTTCTTCAAACTTCAAGCCTGCACAGCAACGGATAGCACATATCAGCAAGAGACCACTGTTGCACAGCAGTGGCGTGGGGGGGAAGGGAAATGGGCCAATTCAGGGGGCTACTAAGCCAAGTTTGGCAGGAGTGATAAGACCTATGGCCACCTATTGAAGAACATGGTTTTAATGGCTGGTCGGTGACTATGTTCCTTGTAGGTTCTGCGAATGGAAAGGGGTAGAGGACCAAGGCCTGAATTCCTTATCCCTCCAACCACAAACAGGGCCGGGCCCAGTACGTTTTGCTGCCTGAGGAGAAGGACAAGATGGTTCCCTGCCCACATTCCATGTACAGAAGCTGACTGGACTGGCATTTGAATATGACTTCAATGCACCGGAGAGCAACAGGCTAGTTTATGGCAGGCTTGTGGCACACACAGCTAGCGATTTGTGGCACACAGAGATCTAGGAGGGCTACCACTGGTGCCCTCTAATTCCTGTCACACAAGGCGACTGACTCACCCTGCTATTGGTAGGTCTGGACCTGACCAGAAAGTAAACTGATTGCATATTTTGTTATCACAGACACAACGCCATTCACATATCTCTCTCTCTTTACCAGAGCCACAATCCTAAACCCACTTAACCTGGGAATATGCCCCACTGAATTCAATAGGACTGAGTAGACCTAGTTATGATTGCACTGTAAGTTAGCAATTTGGGAAGTCAGGCAGGACTCCATAGGAGGCCAGACTTGATGAGCTGACCTCCAGTCTATGTCTGTGAGGTGGACCTCAGACTGAGCTATGGTTACATACCAATTGCTAGAGGACCAATGAAGGAGATGAAATCTCCTACCCACCACCCTTCTCCTCCTGTAATGCTCAGGGAACTGAGAACAGCAGCTTCCACACTGTCCTCAAGCACTACCTACCTGAAAGACACACCAGGAAGATAGTGATTAGATAGAGGACAGTACCAGCAAGCTATAATTTAAAACAAAAATGTATGCAACCTTTTCAAGCTCTTGTCACAGAAGCTCATGCTTATGATTAAGAAAATGTCGGAATAGCAAGAGCCGACACTGTCAAATAAGAGACCACTGAATGACAACGTGCACCAAATGTTGTCTGGCTTGGGTAGGCTATTACCTTAAAAGGTGACTGCTTGAGGACAGCCTGCTTTAAGATGACTGCTTGTCATTTGCAGTCTGAGGAATGGCTCTCTTGAGCATCTGACCCTCAGGTCGCTGTTATCTCTTAGGCTGAACAGCGTCTTCTGTGCTCAGAAGCGGCAAGAAGGGGGAAAGTAACATGGGAAGCTGAAGTTTCCTAGGAACCACCAAATATATTTCTAGCAATGGCTTTGACATTTGCAAGTGTTCTGCAGGCAGCCTCTTGCCTAACAGGGCAAGGAATGTTGAGAAGGGTTTCCAAAGGCCCAGTCTCCATGGAGACCGTCCCTCCCACTCTCTGCTAATGCCAGCCTTCCTTTCACTTAGCAAGGATATCCAGGGGCAGGGAAAAAATAAAACAGCACCGGCCCTCAGTGGCCTTGAGGAAGGAGCATAGCCTCAGAGGTAAAGCCTTTCCTTTGCATGCAGAAGGTCTCAGGTTCAATCCCTGGCAGCTCCAGGTAGGCCTCAGAAAGACTCCATGTCTGAAACCCTGGAGAGCTGCTGCCAATCAGTGTAGACAGTACTGAACTCAATGGACCGACGACGTGAACTGCTTCATTTTGGAGGAAATCGGGGGGGGGGGGGCATTTACATTAACCAAGTCTTTCATAATCACACAATTATGCAGCCTTGCATTCAAAGGTGATTGGCACAGGTCTTTCATTGGTAGACTTATTTGCGTAAGTTAGGAACATCCGTCAATCTGTTAAGAATGTCTCTCTCTCTCTCCCTCTCTCTCTCTCTCTCTCTCTCTCTCTCTCTGTCCTCTGGCAATCTGGAGGCATTGCATAAGTTTCCTAGCAGGTGCAAATTCCCACAGCTTACACCTGGGGCCTTCTGCATGCAAGATGCATGATCTACCACTGAGCCATGGCCCTTAAGATAATGGAGAAAACACCACAGTTAGTTGGCTCTGGTCCCATCTGCTGCTGATCTCCCAGACTTCCACGTAGTCCCTGAGAGCATCACTCACCACCAGTCATAGCTCTGCCATGACTGCATGATGTGGATGGGACTTGATAGGGGTAACAGGCAGAACTATGTCTAGCAATGCATTGGCTCTGATTTAAGAATCCCCTATGCCACATGTTTATGTAACAGGTTGCCGTTTTCATACGCAACCTGCCGGTATTCTCTCCACGCTGAGAAAACATCATACAGGAAGGAAGCTTGCAGAACCAACCATAACATCTCCCTCCCCCTCCAGAATCTCCCTATTAACAAATAATTAGCCAAGAACGAAAACAACAGCAAAAGACCACGTCATTCGTTTATACCAGAATATTTATTTCCTAAGGGCATGAATTAGCTACTTGCTATAAATATTTAGCAGCCCCAATGATATCAATGGAATCCCAATGGAGAGGTAAGAAACGTTGCGCAATCTGGATGGCGCATTTGTCTTTTGAACTTGGGAGAGGAGTGTAATTAAAAAGTTTCATGCCCGCAGGCAGGAAACAATAGGGTAGGGTGGAAGTGGGAGGGTGGGAATTATTTGTCCATATCCGCAGGGAGAAAAAGATTATAATCCCAATGCAGTCCCCCAAATGAAGCTCAACACTTACAGCGTTAATAGCTTCAAAAGGCCTTGCAGCAAACCCTGTCCTATACAAATCAGCCCGTCGAGTGATGTTACCAAAGTGGTCTCCCCTCCAGAAGTTGCTGGACTACAACCTCTATCATCCGTGACTATTGGCTATGCTGGATGGGGCTGATGGGAGTTGGAGTCCAATGATATGTGGAGATTATTACTGCCATAGGCCCTTCTATGGTTACTGGGTCACTTTTCTGTGGTGGTCTATGAGTTATAGAACTCCCTCCCGCCACAGGCTCCTGAAAACATCCTTTTTTATCTTTAGATATCAGGTTAAGTCTACCCTGTTGACTAGAACTTTTCGTAATAATAAATCAACCTGCTTTCAGCTGCTTTAAAGGAAGTATATTGCTGGCTTTGGTTTTTAAGGTTGCTTTGCTTTAACCTGTTGTTGTGGGTATTTTTAATTACGTTTTCACGCTGTTAAGCCTCGGAGACCATAATGGTGGAAACGATGGGATATAAGTTTCTTAAAGGTAAAGGTAAAGGGACCCCTGACCATTAGGTCCAGTCGTGACCGACTCTGGGGTTGCAGCGCTCATCTCACTTTAGTGGCCGAGGGAGCCGGCATACAGCTTCCAGGTCATGTGGCCAGCATGACTAAGCCGCTTCTGGCGAACCAGAGCAGTGCACGGAAACGCTGTTTACCTTCCCGCCGGAGCGGTACCTATTTATCTACTTGCACTTTGATGTGCTTTAGAACTGCTAGGTTAGCAGGAGCAGGGACCGAGCAACGGGAGCTCACCCCGTCGCGGGGATTCGAATCGCCAACCTTCAGATCGGCAACCCCTAGGCTCTGTGGTTTAACCCACAGTGCCACCCGCGTCCCATAAGTTTCTTAAATAGGTTTAAAACATGTGGAAGAATCAAGGTGTCCAGGCCTGACCATCCCCACTTCAAACAAAGCACAAAGAAAGTGAAACCATGCTTAACATTGGGAAGGGAAAGGGCAGAAGCATGCCTTCACGAAGCTGGTTCCTGATTTAACAAAACACCGGTTTGCAGGAAGTCAATATGACGTCTCCCCTGGACCAGGAATGCTTGTTACTGCAACTATATCTCAGCCTGCAACCTGTACTGGAATTTTTTTTAGAGGTTCTATTGTTTTCTCATTCATGTGCTGCTGCCCTAGGGTACTTTTGGAGGAAGTGCAGGATATATATTTAATAAATAAATAATATTATTTTATTTTTTTTTGTAATTTAACATAGTAGCTTAATATCCTCATAATCAAATATTTCTATCTCATCTCCACCCCTGTTTCCTAATCCAGGACTTGTGCATGGGATTGACTCCAACTGCAAACTATGGAGAAAGAGATCCATACATGTGGAAATGTTGCTGGAGACTTTCCCCTGCACCCGTTCCTTTGCACAAGACTTTTTTCCAATAAACCTCATGACTCAGCCCAGTTAATCTTTTCCAGCAAGCCGCCACAGCGACAATGTTCTACACCTATGGGCAGGACTGGAAAACATGGCCTGTGAAATTGAACAGGCCAGCTCCTAAGGCACAAACACGTGATAGAAAGCTTTGAGGGGTCTTTGCAAGACGTAACTTGGGGCGGGGAGCTATTTGGTGGTTAAATTCGCACCCTTAAAAATACGCATGTGAGAGGCAAAGATATTAGCAAACAGTGAGAATTTCCTTGCACAGCTTTCGACACACTATAAAGTGTGAGAATCGCAAAGCACAATTGCGGAGGGGGTGGGGAGAGATGTTTTAGCTGCTTGCAAATTCCTGGAAAGGCACTAAATGAGCAGCCTGCCAGGAATTTCTCCCTCAGAAGAGCAGGGGTGAGGAACCTGTGGCCCTCTAGAGGGCGCTGTGGCATCTAGAGAGCAGAGACTGTGCAATTTGGGAGAAGAAAAGTGTAGTCACTGCAGAGGACAATAAAAGGGGAAGGAGAGGAAGGTAACGGGCCAAGAGACACCCAGGTGAAGAAGTGGCCACACTCAAAGTGAAGTGCAGAAACAGGGTGCCTGGAATGAATGAATGAATGAATGAATGAATGAATGAAAGTCTTTATTACGGTCATAGACCAGAAAGGCATGAAACAATTCAGATCGAAAATATCATTTATATACTAAATCACATTTAAATTTAAAATTATCACATATTAAGCTTAAAATTTGTGAGATATCTGTCACTTTAGTATCATTTCTAAGGGGTTAACTAGAGTCTTTATCTCTGTTGTTGGTTGTCGTCGCAGTATGTCTTAGTCTTGACGCGATGTAGCAAAATTTAGCTACACTCCTAGTGATCTCTGGATTAGAGTCCGCTATTAGGTATCTAATATATGTTTCCTGTGATCGACCCGGTAAATGCTTTAGAAGGGGTTCAATTAACTCCTTTCTCGTGGTTTGATACAATGTACAGTACAGAAGTACAGGGTGCCTGGAAGGCAAAAGCAGGAATGCCTGCTTACAGAACTAGAGAGGGGTCCACTTAAAAAGGCCTTTAATCATGCAGAATGGAAGACAGACAACAAGGACCGACAGAGCACAGTTAGGATGGAGTGGGAGTAAGCTTTCCACCATCCACAACAGCAAAATCCCATAGCTCCTAACTTTGAACATTTCACCAAGGAGAAGCAAAACTCTTCCAGCCCTAGAACATTTAGAGCACATGTATAAGAATCTGAAGGAGCTTTTTGAGATAAGCTCACCTATTATCTGACCCACAACTTCTCGACAATGAGCAACACCATTTACAAGCAGTAGATTGCATCCAAAAAAAACAAAATAATCTATCCAAGGCTTTGCAGCTTGTCAGCAGGAAAACAAGAGTGGGCAGCTATGCCCTGATCCAGCAATGCCCATGTAGAGCCCCAGAGCATAAGCTGAGGCTGTTGCATTCTCTGCAAAGCCATGGCATGTACACCGTGTGCATAGTGGGGAATGCTCAGATAGCACCCTTTACCAATCAAGGGCTCTTACTCCAACGGGGTGTGTCTATATGCATCAGGACCCAGTAGATATTTGGACATCAGGCTTGGGATTTTATTAGTGGGGTCAATATGTGGTATACTTTGAAAAGTGGGGAGATGACGACTGAGGAGGGCGGCTGCTTTTCTGCCCCAATTCCAAGAGGCATCTAGCTAACCACTAACAGTTGGGAACATAATGTTGGACTATAAGGCAATGATTATAGCTGCATGGAAGCAACTTCAGCATTACCAAGCTGAACTCTGCAGAATGGGCCTCCGTGGAAGGGAAAACTCAGAAAACAAGAAGGGAAACTCAGAAAAATGTCTTCTGCTAATGACACAAATGTATACAGTACCGAGTATATTTGCTGTACACTGGAGGATTCCTGAGACATCTTCAGTTTCGTCGTTGCCAGGGCGGTCTGCATAGGAGCACCGGTTAGAGAGATTGTGGAAGTTCTTTTCAGCATCCCTGTAACTAGAAAGAAACACAAAACTGGTGCATGAAAACAAAACAAAAATAAACTAGGCATCTAGAAGGACTGAACGTACAGAAGGACAAGCCTTCTCAGGAAGAATCAGCATGGCTTCTTCAAAGGTTAAGTTCTGCCACGTCCACATTTTGAGTTATTAAAGCATGCCTGATGGGAACTTTGGACTTCCAAAACATCCCTCCTCAAAGGCTATGTATAAACTTAGCAGTCAAGGGATAAGAGGAATTGTGCTCTTATTGACTGGCGACTGGCTAAAGGACTGGGAACAGAAAGCAGTAATAAATGATCAGTTCTCAGAGCCGCTGCCCAAGGATCTATACCAGGATTGGGGCTATATAAATCTCATAAATGACTAGCAGGACCTGCAACATAATGTTGTAGTGCATTCAGTCCTCTAAGAGGACTCCAAACAACCTGGAACAGTAATCTCGGAGTGCTGTTCAGACCTCTTGGAGGAGTTTGAGGAGGAGGGAAGGTAAAAGGACCACTCCCCGTGACCTCTCCTTGCTAGGCAATACAGCACTAGGAGGCTTCCAGCTCCAAACATGAGCCCCATATAGTGGGGACGACTGGGGGAGACATGCAATTCTGGAGAGTGGGGGGAAATGTGTTTTCACGTCCCTCTTCTTGAATCTAACTGTGGAATGAGTGTGTATGAGGGAGCTTCTTAAAGCTCAAGGCACACATCCTCCCCCCAACCTTACTCTCCCACTTTTTAGGCTTCTCCCCCTCCTGCTCTCAACCGTAAATTTCATCGATAAGACTCCCACCATTTGCCTGACCTGGTTTCTTTAAACCTTTGTATTCCCCCCCTCCCATACCAAACGCTCAATTGCTACCAGCATTCTGTAAGCAAAAGGTTCATGACAGACAGTTTTGGGGGTTTTCAGAAAAGCATATACAGCATCTTGTTTGATTTACAAGCTTACAGAATTTTGCATACCTATGGAACCTTCGTTTTGAACGGCCCCGTTTTGCTCCAAATTCGACCCCCCCCGAACCCGCTATTAGATTGAATCACCTACAGTCAGGAGCAAGCAAGTGAGATGGTCAAGCTTGCTTGCTGGGGGGGGGGCACACCAAATGGTTCGGGAAGGGGAGAGAAAAAGGGGTGGAGTTCTGCAGGCAGCACAGACACACACACATACACACACACACACACACACACACACACTCCCTGTCTCAAGCCTTGAGTCTTGGGAACGCAGGCTTTAAAAGAAGAGCAGCTCTTTTGCCAGAAGGTTTCCACTCCCTTTCTCCCACATCTGTTCTATATTCTGCATCGAGCTATGAGTAAGGATGCACAGGCGACTCCCCAAGCAATAGCTCTCTCTCTCTCTCTCTCTCCCACTCTACCCTGAGGGGTTCTCCAGACGCGCCAGCATTATTAACACCAAGGACTGCGCTGCAGCTCAGCTTGACAAAAGAGGCTGCGGGAGGCACAAGGGCAAATCCCTAAAGCGTAGAGAGTTTCAGAAGCCTGGGATGAATTTTTTTGCACCTATACGTACACCTGATCCGACTTGTACAGCATGCCAAAGCTGCCAGGGCACCTGGGAAATTACATAAGCGCCCACGACAGTAGTTGGCATTTTCCACTTGCCACTGCTGCTTAACCCATCTTGGCAGAGGCTTCATCCAAACTATATAGTAAAGGTAAAAAAGGTAAAGGGACCCCTGGCCATTAGGTCCAGTCGTGACCGACTCTGGGGTTGCGACGCTCATCTCGCTTTATTGGCCGAGGGAGCCGGCGTACAGCTTCCAGCACACGGAAACGGCGTTTACCTTCCCGCCGGAGCGGTTCCTATTTATCTACTTGCAATTTGATGTGCTTTCGAACTGCTAGGTTGGCAGGAGCAGGGACCGAGCAATGGGAGCTCACCCCGTCGCGGGGATTCGAACCGCCAACCTTCTGATTGGCAAGCCCTAGGCTCTGTGGTTTAACCCAAAGTGCCACCTGCGTCCCATATAGTAAAGGTACAGTGGCCAATATAATCAAGGCTACTCAGGGTTGTTAAGGGATAAACTGGGTAAATCTCTAGAGCATATATAATCTGATGCTGCTACTTGGGTCCATTTTTAAACTGGGGGGGGCGGAGTTGTGTTTCTAAATATTGGTGCAAATGATCAGCTTTTATGGGCTTGGCAGTCTTATTGTAAAGGCAGTCAAGCCTGGATAGCTCAGCATGGTGCTGATAATGCCAAGGTTGCAGGTTCGATCCCCGCATGGGACAGTTGCATATTCCTGCATTGCAGGGGGTTGGACTAGATGACCCTCAGGGTCCCTTCCAACTCTACAATTCTATGATTCTAAGGCGATATACGCTCAGCAATTACTCTAGCATCCCATGGATTTGGTACAATCGCATCAACAACGTGTACCGGTACTTCAGGCCCCTGGGAATAACATTCAGCTTAGAGAGCAAGACAAAGAAGGCGAGTGTCTTCCTCTGATCTGACCCGCGACACTTGTAGTTTTACAGGTGCCACACAACATCCATGCTCCTCATTCGTGAGGAGTCACTCCTTTGGTGTGCGCTGGAACTCCACATCTAATGGCATGAGGCAGATGCCTTTGCTGTGTTTCTTTAAAGGCTGGCTGAAAACTTTCCTATCTCAGCAAGAGTATCCGGACACATGGGACCATTAGCCAACAAAACAGATCCACTAGCAAAAGAATTTGCATTTGGGCAACAGAACCTGCCCCCTCTCTTCTCTCCGTGTGCCCCCATGCTTTCCCCAGATCTGCCCTGTGTAAGAACAACGGCCCCTCTAAGTCCAGCATCCTGTTCTCCCAGTGGCCAACCAGATCTATGAGAAGCCTGGAAGAAAGGACATGAGGGAAACAGCATTCTGCCCACTGGATTAGACAGACCCAGTTCCTGATGACTCCAGGAAGGGGGGGGCAATGCAAAAGGCACTGTGGAGTAAGACTGGGCGATATCTGGTTTTCAACATGCTCTATCACCAGCTAAACATCACAATATATCAATACCGGTATACCACAATGTCTGAAATAAGGATGGAGGCATTGGCTGGCTTCGCGGTTTTTCCCTGCATCGTGATTTTTGCCAGCGCCTGCTCTTGCGATTCGCTGCCCCCCTTGGATGAGCCAGGGGAGAGCTGATCTGGCAGAGTTAAGAGGGGCTGCAGGAATCGAGAGAGAGAAATTTGGGCTTCACGGTTTTCCCCACATTGTGAATTCTGCATAGCACATATCATGATATATTGGCAGGTCAAAAATTATGAAACCGGTATCGCGATGTGGACTTCAAACTGGTTTTGGACGATATGTTGATATACCACCCAGCTGTACCGTGGAGTGGGAGGAGGGGCTTGTGGCTCTCACCATAAACAAGGGTGAGGTGAGAAGGCAGGCTGAGGGGCCCCACCTCACTCCCCAGGATCCTCATTATCAAGCACCCCCAAGTCTAGCAAAGACCTCCCCATCTCACTAGAGACCTTTCCCCAGTTCCCTGCCAAATCATCCATCTGCTCATGGCATCCCAGTACCAGAAGCAGTACTGGGAAACACAAGCAGGAGAGTGCTGTGGTCCTGTTTGTGGACTTTCCAGAAGCATTCACAGTTGGCCACTGTGAAAACAGAATGCCGGACGAGAAAGGTCTTTTCCAAGGAATAAATATTATCATAAACATAGTTTATTGTATTGCTACAACACCATTCTGCTTCGCTCTTTCGGCTATCAACGCCGTTTTCCGTTTCCCTTCTGACAACACAGTGTTACTCACGTATGTAAAGCATTAACTGGAGTAGCACACTCTCTCTAGCAAGGACTAGGTGATGTATTCTTACGTTTAGCACAATAGAAAGGCAGTCTGGCCAAGGTCTGAAATAATTTCCACAAGGCAAATATATCTGAACTGTTTATAAATAAACCATTACATGAATCATTCTACAGAAAGGTCATAGGACTGTATTTATACTCTGCTAAAAAATAATAATATCAGAATCCTGAACCTGGGGAGACGGGGGGAAATCCAACTACCTTTTCCTTTTTAAAACAGAAAAACAGAAAAAGTTAATCCTGTCCCCAGAATTAGTTATGTTATTTGGCACAGATTTCTTTATTGATCACTTCTGCAAATACTCCAAGAAGTGCACAACATTAGCATTTAAAACAAAACATTACAGTACAATAAAATTCACAAGCCACATACAGTTTCGCCATAAAATAGTCCCAAAATAATAAAAACTAAATGTTTAAAAAAACACCGTTAAGAGCTCAATCCATATCTCTCCCTTCCCATGCTGTTGAGTGCACACACAGCATTTCTTTGAGCCAGTAGTACAAAGTTTTCCCCAACTTCTGAAATAAGCTGAGCTACTTCTCGTCTGGTTCACCAGAAGCGGCTTAGTCATGCTGGCCACATGACCCGGAAGCTGTCTGTGGACAAACGCCGTCTCCCTCGGCCTATAGAGCGAGATGAGCGCGCAACCCCAGAGTCATCCGCGACTGGACCTAATGGTCAAGGGTACCTTTACCTTTACCTTTACTTCTCCCCAAACCACAAAGTAGCGCCACAAAGGGCTTTTTCTTTTCTTTTTTTGGTTGGAACTCACCACAACTCAGTTCTGGCACCTCTCAAGGTGGGCGCCATCACCATTATAAGAGAAACAAGGGAGGTGTTCATGGTGTATTCCAGCACCTCTTTTTCTAGGAAAAATCTAGTTCCACATATTCCTGAGAGAATCCAAATTCACCCCTAGGTAAAGGTAACGGGACCTCTGACCATAAGGTCCAGTCGTGACCGACTCTGGTGTTGCGGCGCTCATCTCGCATTATTGGCCGAGGGAGCCGGCGTACAGCTTCCAGGTCATGTGGCCAGCATGACTAAGCCGCTTCTGCCGAACCAGAGCAGCGCACGGAAACGCGGTTTACCTTCCCGCTGCAGCGGTACCCATTTATCTACTTGCACTTTGACATGCTTTTGAACTGCTAGGTTGGCAGGAGCAGGGACCGAGCAATGGGAGTTCACCCCGTCGCAGGGATTCGAACCGCTGACCTTCTGATCGGCAAGCCCTAGGCTCTGTGGTTTACACCACAGCGCCACCCGCGTCCCCAGCTGAGTCTTAAATCCCATTCCGTTTCTTACAATGCATCCCACCCTAAGGGCTCATCCATACTTCTGTTAGGAACTGCTTTCTCCGGGAAAACCCGCTGTTTACCGAATCTAACATCAATACGGTTTTCTGCCAGGTGATTCAGCGGTAGGCAGTGGGTTTCCCCGGGGAAAGGGGTGGGACAAAAAAAACCACCTCTCGAACCCATTCATAGAAATCATGGGGCAAGGAGAAGTGTGAATGATCCCTAAGAGAAATTCCATGGCTGTGGACAAAACTGTATCAGTAGCTTACAACAAATAAACGGATCTTTCTGCATTGAGAAGAATAAACTAGCCTAAGCTGAGCAGTTGTGGGCATCCAAATTATATGAACAGCACCACAGCCATTTGGGAATTGGCGTAACAAGCTAGCAATGAAGAACGCAAAGGGGGAAGGGCCATAGCTCGGTGGCAAAGCGTCTGCTTTGTATGCCGAAGGTCCCAGGTTCAATCCCCGAGGTCTCCAAGTAAGGGCGACTTCCTATGCACCTATGGCACCGTGAGGTGTTCATGTTAGCAAACATCATAGAATCATAATGTCAATTGCTTCTTATTGTCGTCACCATCTATCTATCCACTCCCGTTTTTTTGAGAAATGAGCTCTACTTACCCAATAACTTGATGCTCGTAATGCTGCAATGTCCTCTGGAGAGTCTGCTTTATGGTCTGAGGCTATAGAATAAACAAAGAAAGAATGGTTAAAAAGAAAAAGTTATCAGCAGTTCGTCAGCCAGCCTAGCGCTCAGCACGATGTCTGGAGGTGACTACTGATTTTATCGCTTAATCTAATGTATGTTTTTTCCCCCAATTACACATTTTCTCTCTCTCTCTCCGCACATCTGCTGTGCTTCCCCCAGAGAAACGGGAAGAAAGCAGCCCAGAAGTAGCAAGCTGTTTTTGTTCTACAAACACATCAATATTTCAAGGCTCTTCCCTGATATTTTAGTCCTCCATTAAATCAGCAGTGGTTTCTTTAGCCAGCGCTGCTTAATACAAAACACAATGGTCCCATTCACAAGTCACAGCACACCATAAACCATAGCTTACCGTGTACAACTGACTCAGACACACTTTGCTCCTTTCCACTCATGCCGAAAGCAATAAACACACAATCGCCTGGTTTAGTGTTACATCTTAACCAGAGATCATGGTTTGTTTCATGTACAGCAAACCATAATCTGCAGCCCAAGTTTGTTCTTGCTTTACTGACCATGGCAGAGACACAGCATTCAAACATAATACTAACACAGGGATTATGGTTTGTTTTCTCCTGGTGAGGAGAAAAGTGGGCATGGTTGACTCATGAGCAGTAGGCCACATGATATGTAAATGATGAGGAAAAACTTTTTCATTTATTTCTAATGCAGTCATACCAGTCCCTTCGACTCCCGAAACGGTTCGAAAACCAAGGCACGGCTTCCGATTGGCTGCAGTAGCTTCCTGCAGCCAATCAGAAGCCAAGGAAGCTGTGTCGGACGTTCGCCTTCCAAAAAACGTTCGCAAACCGGAACACTCACTTCTGGGTTTGCGACGTTCGGGAGCCGATTTGTTCAACAACTAAGGCGTTCGACTACCAAGGTACGACTGTATTTCTTACCCACCCTTCAGTGTAAGATCCCAGTGCAGGTTAGAAAAATGCAATAAACAATTCTGAAAACTACTACAATTACTTTTTAAAAACCAAAAACCAAAAAAACGCATCCATAAGGGATCAAAACAGTACAAATGTGAGGACCACAAAACAAAATACCTCAAAGGCCAACTTAAAGAGGTGTATCATCAGCTTATGGTGAGAGCTGTACACTGAATATGATAGACCCAGTACTGTGGAGCCAGTCACAGGGAAAGCCCTCCCCTGGGCCGCTATTCCCCACACTCTGAGCGGGGAACTACCAAGAGGGCCCGCTTTGCTGATCTCATCACCCAAGAAGGTGGGTAGGGATTAAAACAGTCTTGTATACATAAGGTTTATATGCCACCCAACTTGCAATGTCATCAGGCACAATTTAAAAATCAATAGAAAAACAAATACAGTGGTACCTCAGTTTAAGAACAGTCCTGTTTACGAACGATTCGGTTTACGAACTCCGCAGTGTCCCGGTTTGCGAACTTTACCTCAGTCTAAGAATGGAATCTGAATGGTGGAAGGCCTCATTAGGGGAAGTGCGCCTCGGTTTAAGAACAGTTTCGGTTTAAGAACAGACTTCCGGAATGGATTAAGTTCATAAACCAAGGTGCCACTGTATTATCAAGTAGAACAAGCAATACAAAAGTTGCACCAGCAGAAAAATGAGTGTAAAACCAGCATAAAACTACAAAGAAACGCAAGAGCAATAAAGAAACAGCACTAAAAAACAAGAAGGAAAACATAACTATGAGACAGTGACAGACACAGGCAGAAGAAAAAGGCTGGAATGGATCTGTAGCTTCTGCCTGCATCTGTCACGGGAAGCAGTCTCCTGCTTTCTGCCATTTCTGGAGCAAATCACCCAAGTGTCACTTGCAGATTCATTCCAGCCTTTTTCTTCCGCCTGCATCTCTCTCTGCTTCATTCCTCCTCCCTTCCGCCTTCATCTCTCCCCATCAATGCTTCCCTGAGTCAGGGCAGCCGAGGGAGCCAGGGTTGCCACCCCGTACTTTCTCCTCCTCACTGCAATACCTGTAGGAGTCCTTATATGACAGTGATCATACATTTGGCATGCATCTGGATTTGTTTGCAGGATGTTTCTATGTCCCCCATTTATATGCCTTTCTTCATCCCACACTTTTCAGTGCATTTCCTCGTCACTTTCCAAATTGCAAAAAAAGTCCCATTCTTTTTTCAAGTGGCTTTGTTGAGCTAGAGCGACAGACCACTTTAACCTACTTTAATTGTGCAAACCTAAATTTCCAGGCATGTGCTTGAATCCCTCCTGCAAAATAGTGACAGTCTGAAGGCACTTTAATTTCGCATGGCACAGATGATGTGTGTGTGTGTTTGAGCCTGCAAATGCATGGATAAAATGGTTGCTATTTATTGCAAAAAAACAAAACTGGGAAGATTACTCACATATTTCTTAATTTTGATAAACGTGGCTTTAAAACACACATTAAGAAAGTCATGATCCCTGCATGGACTCCAAATTGTAGAGGTGAATATAAATTGCTTTTAATTACGTGTACTTCGATGAGGGACCTTGAACTTCAGCTGTATTTTAGGTCTTGAACGCTGAGTTCAGTCATTTTTTCCCCTGTCCTGTCAATATGCAAGAAAAGGAAGGCCATCATGCCAAGTCAATTTAATAAAAATTGTGATAAATCACAGCTCAATTATTCTCGCTGCAATGGCAGCAAAAACGAAAGATCCATACAATGTCCAATATCGGCCGTAAGTAGAATGCACAACTTGTAGGAGTCTTCTTCTAATAGCAGGAGCTAGCAATTTACCTGCCCTTTTGCGTTTAGATGTGCAGCTCAGCATAGACTTGAAAAACAAAGAAGGGGAAAAGGGTTAAGCCTTTGAACAGGTTTGAGATTGTTGTTGTTGTTTTTAAAAAATCAAGTTGGCAATTACGTCTGCTCTCAGCAGGAGTTAAATTTACTGCTCAGGAAAGCATTAAAAAAGAATCCGATGTGCTCTAGCAAAATAAAATAAAATTTAAAAATCAACAGAAGCTCTATCTAAATGAGACCACACATAAGGAAGCAGCTTCCTCCCATTTGGAGAAGCAGGTGTTTAAAACCTAAGGACCTGATGGAGCAGAAATTCTCTTCAGATGCTGCTTGGGGGGTGGGGGTGGGGGAAGGACAATTTAGCAGCTCCACAGCACCAATTTTTGCTGAGAAGAAAGGGATAAAAGAAGAACACAGTGTTCATCTCCCAGGAATTAAACTCTTTCTCCATTGACTTTTATCTTGAAACCTGAGGTCAATTTGACCAGTTGCCAGATTTTGCACAATTAAAATTAAACAAAGAAAAACTGGCAACTCTATAAAGACAATACACAATTAAATTACGCAAACAGTAACCTGTCTCTCTTTTTTTAAAGCATTTGTTTTGCTTTGCGTTATTCACCAGCGTCAAGTGCTCTTAACCTACCTACATCCTTATCTTTTTGTTATTATTATTATTATTCATTGAATTTATCTTCATTTACATCACTTTCATCATCCAATTCCTATTCACAGATACCTGCAGTTACAGGAAAACAGAAAGCCAGGACAAAAATGTTTTCTGTGAGGTTTCGTGGAATATAAAGCTGTCCTGTCTGAAGCGAAGCATTTTAGAAACATGTCCTTTCTCACTTGTGGTAAAGACTACAGGCCCTATTTGTGTTAGGCGTTTAAAGCAGTGTCATACCACACTGAACACCATGGCTTTCCTCAAAGAACATTGGGGACTGTAGTCTGTTAAGAGGGCCGAGAGTTTTTAGGAGACCCGTGTTCCTCTCATGGTGTTACAACTGCCAGAGTAGCTTAACAATCGCAGGGGTAATCGTAACTCTGTGAGGGGAATATGGTCATGTACCACAATACATGACTGGTGACCGTGAGCCAAATCCACCCTGGTTGATCGCAATTAGAGTACAGTGATCCCTCGACTTACGAGTTTTTCGAGTTACGAGGGATCAAAATGGCCGCCGCTTCCGAATTTTTTCGACTTCCGATCGGAAGCCGCGGCCGTTTTAGATAGGGTTTTTTCGAGTTCCGAAGGTTTTTTCGAGCTACGAATGCGTTCTCCAACGCATTCCTATGGGGACTCGACTTACGATTTTTTCCAGTTCCGACGCTCCCGTCAGAACGGATTACATTCGTAAGTCGAGGATCCACTGTATCAAAATTAGGAAACTACTTTTGGTATCATATATTGCAGACGCCTCATTACACAGAGTGCCTCCGGCAGTGACTTCGCAGTCCAACCTCCAAGTTCATTCTCTCGTTGAGGATTTGTGACACTTACACCGAAGTCACAACTGTGTGTTATCACTGTGGTAAATGGGACAACAGCTAAATGGTAAAATTTAATACAGATTCTCAGTCTTTGTAAAGGCCACACACATTTAGGAAAGAAAACAACAACAAGAATCCCAGGTCTTATTTAAGAAAAGTCATATCCCTCCCAGTGTTTCAAACCATGCTGATTCTGCCTCAGGAGAACTTTTCTCACGAGCCACAATTAAACATGGAGGACCTCTTGTTCTAAACACTTGCTAATTTTGTAATGATAACATTGCTACAGTTGTTGTGAGGTTATTGTGTGTGTTTGTTTGTGTGTGTGTGTTTCTTTTTTAAAAAACAACAACAACCACAGTATTTACTGCTGCTTTGCAACTTAACTTAGTCTAGAGTGGGTCCTTTGGATCGCTTTCTTACTCCCTAGTAAAATATCTTCCCTACCCCAGGAGTTATAAGGTGGCAGGCCCAGTCCTACCATTAGGCACAGAAAGGGAACTGCTTCAGGGAGCAGGTGTCCCTCCCAACAGTCTCCCTGAGTCATTAAACCTGCTCTGCACCTCTTAAGATATCCTACTGCACTCAGGTAGAGTGCAGGATGCTGTTCCAAGACTGGTGCTAATATAAGATTCAACTATCAATACAGTTTATTGGGGGGGGGGTGAATGAGGAACACCATATTACCCTTTGCTTCAGGCAGAAAAATGTGTTGGGCCCAATAAGGTGAAAGATAAGGGACTCTTAATGAAGCCTACAAGCCTCACCCTCCGATTCCCCCCTCCCACGTTTGCTAAAGTATGCCTCCGTGAAGTCTTCTAGAGGCAAGGAGATGTCATCCTCTCTGCCCTTTTGGTAATTTGGGCATTTTGCCTCTCCTTCCATAAAATCTGAAACTGCATATCCAGCAAGTATGTTAGAAGGGCTTGTCAATGGGCTTCATCTCCAGGGTTCCCTGCCTGTGGAAATCAAGCACAAGAACTCTAGCCTTATGCCTGAGCTACTCGCTTTCCATAGACTGCCCTTTACGAAAATGTAGAATGTGAAGCTACACCTTCCTCTTGAGATTAAAAGCTGTTTAGACATGCAAGTGTATTACCTCTAAAGGCGGGTGCAAATGAAGATCACTGAATACAAGCAAATATTAAAAAGCAAGCAATGAACCGAAAGGAAGTCTGTGGAGTTTGGAAATCCAGAGCCTAGACACGCCGCCCATCTCTGACAGAGTCCTACTACTTCCTGGGGAAGAGGTTCCATCTAAACCTAATAAGATCCTCCCCTCACTTCTCAGTGAGAAGCTAAGTGACTTCTAGCAGAGCCATTAAGGCACTTCAACTGTCATGCACTTATGAAATGCATGCTTAAAATGTCTAAAGCGCACCAAAGTTAAAGACCTGAAGAGCACAACGATGCCAGTCAGAGGAGCCACTTGGCCAGTATAACCGACCCAAAATATAAGAAAAAGGATACTTAAAAGTCCTGAGAATAACTGGCAGTCACCAGGAAATGCTTTTCATCTTTAATCTGGGCTAAAGTAGCCAGGCCCACAGCCCTAGAGAGCAGTGGGGAGGCTGGTCGGTTAGGCTGAATAGCACACTAGTCTGTGTTGCTGAAATATACTCGGAGTCAAGTGTGAATTTCATGCTCTTTATTCAGCTCATAGTAGCAAGGAACGAATCTTTTCCCAAAACATCTGCTATATATACATTATTTACACAATGGGCCCCACGTGATTGGCTAATTCTGGGCTACTCCTGTAGGCCAATCAGGTCATGGATTCACTTCATTCAGGAGCCTGATTGGCTGCTCTTGCAGGCCAATCAGGTCGCTGATTCACTTCCACCTGGAGCTGGTTTGGGTGGCTCCTGTGGACCAATCAGACTGCTGCATTCTGGATCCTATTGTTCTAGGACCAATCAGACTGCTGCATTTTGGATCCTATTGTTCTAGGATTCAGCTCAGTACATAACAGTTGCCCTTGTAGAACTCAGCAAAGAGATGGGTGCGGGCAAAATTCAAATCGATGGGTTCGGTCATTGGCTCTTGCTCCATCTCCCTGCCTTCCACCCTCCCTGTACTAGTATATAAAGCCCCAAATGACCTGGTGATGCAAGTACCTTTAAAGGCACCTTCCCCAATATCAGCAATTTCTGACCCTACAATCATCGGCTGAGGCCTTGTTGGTGGTGAAGCCATTGAGGGCTGCCCAATTGCGCCTGATCCATGATGGGGCCTTTTCAGTGGTGGCTCCACATTTGCAGGATGCCTTCCCCAATGAGGGATGCCTGACTCCATCATCATTAACTTTCAGAAGGAATTTGAAAACGTTCCTGCTTACCACAAGGCTGAAGAATGCTGCTTCTGGCAACCCAGTGATCACTGGATACAAGAATGTTTTTTTTTAAATACAATTGCTTTTAGAACGTTTTAACTGTTTTGGAATGTTTTTACTTTGTTTTTAAATTGGGTGTCTGTCTGCCACCCTGGCCTCCTTGCGGAAGGAAGGGCGAGATATAAATTCAAGTAATAGTCATATTGAGCACTAGTCACCACTGCTAGAGAACCATAGTTCATGCATAGCTGGAACGGATTCTGTAAAGGGAAAGGCATCGAGATGGAAAGAGGATACAGTCCCTACCAGAGAAGAATGGCAAACCAAGCTGATGGACTATGCTGAAATGGCAAAGCTGACGGGAAAACTCAGGAACCAAGAGGACAAAAACTTTATAAAAGAATGGGGAAAATTTATAAGTTATCTAAGAGACCGCTGTAAGCAGATGGAAACATTGGTAGGGTTTTGATTTCACTTGTAGTGTTTCATGCAAAATGTGGATTGATATAATAGTTAGAGTTTGAATTAGATGCAGTTTTAAATGATTAAAATGGGACTCCATGGAAGTGGAAGGGGGGGTCCTGAGATTCAGAGAAATCTCTTTATATGATATGTAATTTTTTTTTATAATTTTGCATTGTAAAAACCAAATAAAATTTTTTGAAAAATGGAAATGGAAAGGCATCTTGGTGGTTTCACCATGTCCTCAGCAGCAGTAAAAGCAGTGCCCTGACTGTCTAGATTACTGAACATTACCCGTGGTCTGTGAATAGCCCCAACAGTGCCAATGTTTTTTTTAAAAAAAACTCACACGAAACAACGGATCATAGCAATTTCAAATACTTGTCATAGCACTAAAGTTAAATACAGAAGGACTCTGATGTCATAAGTAACACTAAACAAAGCAGAAATTCCAAAATGACTTGTGAACGTTTGAGAAATGGTGCGCTTAATGGTCTCTGCCAACGTATCAAATATAGATACACCACAGTGCAGTGAATGATTCGCACTAGACTAATCTGTTGCAAAAATGTGTCCAGCAAGGCTAGATTCTAAGTTCTCTGGTACAATTTCTTGAAATTTCAGGCAAGTTATACGCAGTGCTATTTTTCTAGAAAAAGAGGTGCCAGAACTCACCATGAACACCTCCCTCATTCTCTTAGAATGGCAATGGCGCTCACCTGAGAAGTGCCAGAACTGAGTTCCTGTGAGTTCTGGGTAAAAAGAAGCCTTGGTTAGGCCTCAGCTTTTATAAAAAAATAAAATTTGCATCTTAGGTGAACAGACACCTTTTGCAGTTGTGACCACTGAGCTCTGTCTCTGCAACTGTCAAAACCTACTAAAGGTTAAAAAAAGGTAAAGGACCCCTGGACAGTTAAGTCCAGGCAAAGGCGACTATGGGGTTGCGGCGCTCATCTCATTCTGGCCGAAGGAGCAGACGTTTGTCCACAGACAGCTTTCCGGGTCATGTGGCTAGCATGACTAAACTGCTTCTGGCACAACGGAACACCGTGACAGAAACCAGAGCGCATTGAAACACCGTTTACCTTCCCGCCACGATGGTACCTATTTATCTACTTGCACTACTGGGCTTTCAAACTGCTAGGTTGGCAGAAGCTGGGACAGAGCAACAGGAGCTCACTCCATTACGGGGATTCGAACCGCCAACCTTCCGATGGGCAAGCTCAAGAGGCTCAGTGGTTTAGACCACAGCGCCACCCGCATCCCAACCTACTGGGCCCCACAGTGCAAATCAACCCCAATGCCATGGGTATTTTGGGGAAGTGATTTCCGGATAGTTGAATGGAAGTCAAAAGAAGATAAATGCTTTGTGATTCAGATCATGTGCTGCTTACTGCCTAGACAAATATCGTTGGAAACAGCCCTTTACCAGCTCATTGCCCCGTCCTATTACTGCCAGAAATAAAATATACGATACTAACCAAGGAAATATGCACAAATTAGCTTGATTTGCATCACTTATACCAGTGTGGTTGGGGATGTTGGGGCTTGTTGTTATCTTTATTATGATTTGCAGTATTTACAGCACATTCTTCATTAAATATTTTCAACTGCAGAGCAAGTGGGGAAAGCAATAAAAATAAACAGAGAGAAACAGCAATATACAAACATTGCAAAATCATATGAACAGGTCCAAATAAACAACAAATAAATTAACAACTCCGTCATAAACCAAACAAAATCACAGTGGGGAAAAATATTTTATTTTTAAAAGCTATGCTCCAACCTGGGGCTGAAAAATAAGCTAAAATTCTAAACATACAGTGCAAACCTGCTCCAAATTAAGCCCCACTGAGTTGAATGGGACTTGTTTCCCGATAAGCATATATAGCATTACAGCTTCAAACAAATAAATATACTGTAGTTATGTTTATTTGGTTATTTAGGCTGCAATCCTAACTCTATTTTCCTCTGAGTAATCCCCAATGAATTCAGTATGACTTACTTCAGAGGAGACATGATTAAGATTGTGTTGTTAGTTAATAAGTAGGCCTAAGTTATAATTTTATGCCATCTATCCAGCTATGTTTTCTGTGTCTGGTTTATGCTTAATTATTACAACAACAACAATTTTATTATATGTATCCCGCTCATCTGACTGGATTACCCCAGTCTCTTTGCAGACAATTTGCTCAAAGCATTTTCACATTGGATGTTTTAAGTTTTATAAATCTGTTGCCTCTTGCACCCACAAACTGGTTTTTTCACTCATTTCGTAGGAAACATTTCCGATTGGATTCCATTTTTCACTGCCAGTTGTGCACACGTCTTTGGAGATTTTTTTTATTTTTGCTTAACCGTGTAATTTCTAACTTTTCGCAAGTTCTGACAAAAACCAGCATCGCTCAGAGGAATAGTTGACAGAACTTTTCTGTGTTCTGTACAATATTCTACATAAGGATATGGCTCTCCCATATGCTACAGAAAACTCATTTATTTTTCTTTCTTTCTTCGACTTCCTATTTCCAACATCTGCTTTCTTCCATCCATTTCATACCTGCCAATTACCAAGTGGAAGCACAGCATGGGAGAGCTCCCCCCTGTGCTAAGACAGCATTGCAAAGAAATTGCAAGGTAGCAGCTTTCAGCTAAACACCAGGGGAAACTTCCTAATGGGAAAAGCCGCTCAACAGTGACACAGACTACCTCAAGAGATGGGGAACTGGTGCCCAGTGGGACTGGCAGGGCAGAAGGCAGAGAACTCATTGGAGGAAGAGCCAGAGCCAGTGACAGGTGGAGCCATAGAATCATAAAATCACAAAATGGAAAAGCTAGAAAGGACCCCGAGGGTCATCTAGCCCAACCCCCTGCCCATAGCCGTCAACCCTCCCTTTTTTTGCGGGAAACTCCCTTATTCCAATGCCGTTTCCCGCTGCTATCCCGGATTGTTGATATCCCTTAAATTTCCCGGATTTCAAAGGAAGCAGCTCCTCTCCCTCCCTGCCGGCCAGGGAGGCTCCTCAGCTGCGTTGCTCGGCTGCCAATAAGGAGTCTGAGACCGACTAGGCGGAGCTTGCATGCCTTGTGCAGCCAGACCCTCACGCCCAACCAGACAGACAGCCTGCCTGCCGTCTATGCGCTCGCTCTTTCGCTCACCCATTCACATGCAGCCTCTGGAGCGCAGGGTGGCGAGGCTACTTGGTGCCATTGCATCGCCCTCGCAGCATCCCTTATTTTCAAATCCGAAAGTTTGAAAAAATCCCTTATTTTCAAATCCGAAAGTTGATTCACAAAGTCATGCAATGCAAGAATCTCAAATTGCAATGGTTGAGGTCGAACTGTTCACAACAACGGGATTCAAAACTGGGAGATGAGTGGTATGGTGGTTTTCAGCTGCAGTGGAGCAAGAATACAAATGGGTCATTGGCAATCTCTCCCCATCATGAAAATGGACCATTAGTGAGACTGAAAGAATGAAATTGGAGAATGGGGGGACGGAGACGAATCCACTGTCTGATCCACTGCTGCTGGAAGCCAGGAACACTGCAGGGCTGAACATACGAGTCACGGAATCACAGAACTGTAGAAATGGAAGGGACCGCAAAGGTCATCTCATCCAAACTCCTGCAATACTAAGGTGGAGGAAGCTGATAGGCAACGCTGCCTCCAAGATTAGCTGTAAGTAAGGCAAGCAGGGAGAGGGACGTGGGTGGCGCTGTGGGTTAAACCACAGAGCCTAGGGCTTGCCGATCAGAAGGCCGGCGGTTCGAATCCCCGCGACAGGGTGAGCTCCCGTTGCTCGGTCCCAGCTCCTGCCAACCTAGCAGTTCAAAAGCACGTCCAAGTGCAAGTAGATAAATAGGTACCGCTGCAGCGGGAAGGTAAACAGCGTTTCCGTGCGCTGCTCTGGTTCGCCAGAAGCGACTTAGTCATGCTGGCCACATGACCCGGAAGCTGTACGCCGGCTCCCTTGGCAAATAATGCGAGATGAGCGCCGCAACCCCAGAGTCGGTCACGACTGGACCTAATGGTCAGGGGTCCCTTTACCTTTACCTAAGGCAGGTAGGTGCGGGCTGGCTGAGGGCAGACTGCTGTTGCTGGGGCCGTGCCCCATTAGCCCTCGTACAGCCGCTTCTGCTGGTGGAATCTCCATCGGTGGAGGGTTCAAACTGAAGCTGGATGCCTACTTTTCAGAGATGCTGTAGTTGCATCCTGCATTGTAAAGAGGGGAGTTAGACTAGATGACTTTGGAGGAATCTCTCCCGGTTCCAAAATTCAATTATTCTAAAGAATCTCTCATTACTGCAGAGAATAGCAATCATTCGCCTGGAACCAATTCGCGTACAGCTTGTACATCACTTGATTTCTCATCTTTTGCATCACCGCTAAATGCATGAGTCAACTCCTTTGAAAATATTTGCGTTTGAGATGATGTGGAAGTTCTATCTGGGGTGTTTGATCTCCAGTTTCAAGTCACCCACTTGATGCTATAGTCATAAAATGATGGGCATGTGTATTATGTGTGAAAGCAGCCCACAAAGAATTCTGTTTGACGGATCCTGCCTTAGAATAAAAAGCCTGCGCCGGATAACCTTCGGTTCCTTTCTAAATTTATCCTGTATACACTCCAGTTATCTCTAAATTTAAGCCCAGAATAAAAGCAATATAACCCAAGCATTGTTAAATGTATATCAGGAGCATCTTTAAACTCCTGATCCTATGTAGTGCGATAGAAGGTGAAAAAAGTTGTCCTAGGCATACACAATTCATAATCCATCAATCCGAATGTAAACCACCAGTCATTTATGACAACCACCAAGGGTTTGATAAGCGCCCTAGTTTTGCTGCCTGTCTACAACTCAAAAAAAAATATGAAGTGATTGTCACATATCTGGCAGGCCACAATGCGCACTAGGTGGGCTGTGCTTGATTTGGTGGGTCACAGACTCATAATGTGCCAAAGCATGACTTACTCCAAATGTAGGTAATCCATCTAGCAATCACGATTATTAAGAATTAAGAAATAATTTCTTGAATGTTCCAATATTCTGGCATGTATGGTTACTATTCTGGGAAAGAAGACTCAAACAAATGGAACTGCCATTGTGCAATGCAGCCACCTGATCAGAATGAAATATTTTGCACCTGAGATTCAGATCTAAACTCCAAGATAACAACACACTGCAACAAGTGACAATTGCCTCTATTTCCCTTCCTAACACATAGTTTGGAAACGATGATATTATAATGTCAATGAAGTATCGCAACCTGCAATTTAATCATGAGAGATAGCCTATCACCTGAACACTTCTGACCAGGGGAATATCCATGTTTCCCAATGCATCTCCATCTAGGAAATTTGCAATCCAGTTCTAACAGGACTTTCCCCACCCTCCTCTTCCCACCTCCCCCAAATCTGCTGTAGAGGGTCAGGAGACACACATACAGAGAGAGAGACCCGAACAGCATGTGGAGGGAGATCACTCCGCCTAGCAGACAGAAATGACTCCACAGATGGAACTGTATTAATGCAATACTGAATTCCACGTACTCACTCAGAAATCCCACTAAGTTCAATGGGACTCATTTTCAGGAAATATTCTGATAAGAATTAACCTGCTTTTATCAGACAGAATGAAGCTGCAATCCCATTCTCGCTTCCCATCAATGGAACATTCTCCCGAACTATAGCATATTGACTGGCCCACTGTAGACGAGGAAATCTGCAGCTCAATGAATTCCTCCGCTATGAACTTAAGGGGTTCGGTTCCTATGTTGATGCCAAACCATGAGTGTGCATGAGGCTCAGCTCTCCCCTCTTTTAGCCCCCCCTTGTCCTTGCATTGCTCCAGTTTGATTTGTTACCTTCCACAAGCAACAAACCATAATTTGCCAGGACATCCAAACTGACAAATTAAAGTTAGCAGTTGTCTTTCCAAGCAAGGATCGCAAACCAGGGCTTGATTCTGGTTTACAGTTCTGGTTTGGGAGGGAGGCGATTGCTAGTTCAGACATGATGATAAAACAGGCATAGACAAACTCGGCCCTCCAGATGTTTTGGGACAGACTACAACTCCCATGATCCCTAGCTAACAGGACCAGTGGTCAGGGATGATGGGAATTGTAGTCCCAAAACATCTGGAGGGCCAAGTTTGCCTATGCCTGTGATAAAACATCGCCTGAGCTAAACAAGAAGAAATTAGTTGGGTCTGCGGAAGCTCAGGAACCAGAAGCACCCCCCCCCCAATCTTCCAAACCATATTGCTTTGCATATGAACCATCAAAGGCGGCCTTTGCTAATCCACTATCAGCCTAAACCAGACTCCCCTCCCACAATCTGCAAAATTGGAATAGAAATGCCAGGACAGGGCAGACTTTGGCCTTTCAAATTTCAGTGGCGTTCTGTGCAAGCCCAAAATTTGGCCCTCGTTCTGCTCTATTCACTATGTCACAGTTGCAAAGCCCTGCAGCGCCCCAGCAGATCATGCAGGGTTGTGATAAAAGCGTGCAGTAATTTTGTAAAACAGTTCGAACACTCAGAAGCTCTATATAAATTCTGCTGTTCTTATGGGAAACTGCAGTGTATTTGGGGGCACGGGATGTTTTTTTTACATGGAGTCAGTCCATTTTTTACATGGAGTCAGTCCATTGGTCCATCTAGCTCAGAATTTCTCAAACTTGGCTCTCCAACTGTTTTTGGACTACAGTTCCCATCATCCCTGGCCACTGGCCCTACTAGCTAGGGGTGGTGGGAGTTGCAGTCCTAAAACAGCTGGAGGCGCAAGTTTGGGAAACCCTGATCTAGCTCAATATTCTCAGGAATATTCTCAAAGAAGGAGACTCCACCACAGTCCTTGGCAGCAAATTCCACTGTCGAACAGCTCTTACTGTCAGGAGGTTCTTTCTAATGTTTAGGTGGAATCTTCTTTCTTGTAGTTTGAATCCATTGCTCCGTGTCCGCTTCTCTGGAGCAGCAGAAAACAACTTTTCTTCCTCCTCTATATGACATCCTTTTATATATTTGAACATGGCTATCATATCACCCCTTAACCTTCTCTTCTCCAGGCTAAACATACCCAGCTCCCTAAGCCGTTCCTCATAAGGCATCGTTTCCAGGCCTTTGACCATTTTGGTTGCCCTCCTCTGGACACGTTCCAGCTTGTCAGTATCCTTCTTGAACTGTGGTGCCCAGAACTGGACACAGTATTCCAGGTGAGGTCTGACCAGAGCGGAATAAAGTGGTACTATTACTTCCCTTGATCTAGATGCTATACTCCTATTGATGCAGCCCATATAATATAAAAATGTTAAATATGAAATATTGTTATTAAATGTACTGTGAAGAAGTGGAGGCAGAGATGTACCGGTATGCAAAGCATCTTTTCAGCAGCAGACGTCTGCAGTGATAATTACTGAAGTAACTTGTAAACCAAAGCAACAAGTAGTCTGTTGGCTCAGCCATGATCTGAAAAATTAATTTACAAATGTATAATCACCCAAGTGGTTGGGGGGGGGGGACGACCCAGAATGGTCAGAAGGAGCATTCCCCTTAATGTGTGTTTGTTGCCTCAGATTAACACTATTTGCACCATTCTTTTATGGTCAGAATGTCTGGATCTACCTTTTGAGCTATCTCATTATGGGAGGGTTAATGATGCATCAAAATGTGAAAATATAACTGCTAAAATCTGAAGCAGTGCCAGCTGTGAATTATCTTGGGGTGGGGAGGGGAATACGACAGATTATCAGATCACTTTGAAACATACTGTACAAGAGTTATGAAAATTAAGCCACTATCTTATTAGATAGATAAAATATACTGCAGGCTAGCTGGGATGTCTTTGGTTAATTGTGATATCATAGCACCAACTGTTAGGTCTGCTTACTCAAAAAAAAGGGGTGGCAGTTGGAAAGAAAATGCTAGTTAAACAAACTGTACTACACTTAACCATGTAATATACTGATAAATCTCTTCACCTATATCCAGCCCAGTGCTCGTTTGCTTTGTCCACTGTTGTCGTGAAGAATAAAAAGGATGTCAAAAGCAAGGATGAACCATAGCAATTGACAAACCAATAAATCAAGAGCTCAGATAGAGATCTTTTCCCCCAAAAAAATGGGAAGGTGGCACACAGACAATAGATTGCCCAGTGATTCCTATCATTTACCAACTATAATTTGACTAGAACTGAACATACCACCTGCTACAAGTGGAATGATAACTGCAGCGTGTTTTATATTGCAATCTCCACCTCCAACAACTGAACAGATCATTCATGTAATAGTATAGATGGAACTGTTTACGCCTTCTTGCGGGGGGGGGGGAGAGGACAGTTCTGATTCCTAATATCTAGAAATCAGCAATCATCTTTTGCGGGACCACAGTCTACACAGGATTATTCCAGTTCCCTAGCATCAAAATTCTGCATGACCAACTGCCTTGATTTTTTTTCCCTGTGCCTGTCAAAACCTATTTATCAAAAATCAGAATTGTATGCTGCAATCCTAAACATATAAACTTGGGTGCAAATGCCTTGAATTGGAGGGAGAAAGGGGAGAGAATAAAGATAATCTAATTTACTGCACTCCTGCCTGACATCAGAAATTATGGTTAAGCTACCAACTTGTTCACTCTGGCTTCTGACACAGTACAAGGATCCCTAACAGCTCCTGTCCAAGGTTAAGACTGAGATTTGAGTGCGTTCAGCATTTCATTAACTCCAAAACAAACTATTTCAGCAGAGATAAAAGAGTAAAATTTAGCCGGTCCTTTCAGGAAACTGCAATAGCATTTCAACGAACACTGGTCATTTACAGCAAAAATTGTTGTTTATTACATCAAGTATACGGCAGTGTGAAAGCTCTGTGCCAGTGGGAATGAGGGAGCAGAGACACACATCTGCATTTTTAGACACAACTGATGAACATGCCAAATATAAACCCCTAAGTTGTGCTGATTGGTGAAGTGCAAAAAAGCAACGACGCTGATGAACTCAATTCCCTGATTTCAAGACAGTGTCAATTCCACCCTTAATATTTTGCAAGCTTCGTAAAATGGCACGAAAGAGCTCCCACGAAATAGATCGGAGGGGAGGAAGAAGGTGCTCCATGGTTTGCTACCATGGCTAAACTGCATTCATGCTAAGCACCTGTTTCCTAATAATCTCTCTACCAATTTTAGCTTCTCTCCACAGCGCTGAGAAACAAGAGAGGCATTGCAGTTGCTGTAAAACGACGCTGGTAAGTTCTAGATGTCCACCAAGCCAAACAAAACGGGGCTAACAGGTAGAATGCTAAGTGTCCCCCAACTAAAGGCAGATTTCACTTTCACCACAACAGTGACCCAACACCACCAATTTATTATTCCCCATCAGAGGGAAAGGCAATGATTCACTTCTATGAGAGTGTGTAAAGGGGGAAACGAAGGGATGCAATTAGAGGCTAACTGCACCCCAGGTCCCTGCTAATCACAAACATACAGCACTAGTCTATGTACTGCAGGAAATGAAGCTCAGTTGGCAGATGACTTGCTTTGAATGAAAATGGTCCCAGGTTCAAGCCAGTGGGGACCATACTGGGCTACGTGGACTTGGTATAAGGCAAGCAAGACTCCATAGCCGGTGGCAGAAAGTGACAGTATGTTGGGAACTATCTTTTATATGAGAGGCTCTATTCTAGGGCTGAGTTCTATCACCGAAAACAATATATGGACCTGAGTGCTGGTGAGCTATTGCAGACTTTCGCATACAGGTGTCATATGTAAACTCGCTTCCATCATTTTATATTTGGCTATTATTTCAGTATAGATTTATAAGCAAAGACATCACCTTGCCGACAAAGGTCCGTATAGTTAAAGCTATGGTTTTCCCAGTAGTAATGTACGGAAGTGAGAGCTGGACCATAAAGAAGGCTGATCGCTGAAGAATTGATGCTTTTGAATTATGGTGCTGGAGGAGACTCTTGAGAGTCCCATGGACTGCAAGAAGATCAAACCTATCCATTCTGAAGGAAATCAGCTCTGAGTGCTCACTGGAAGGACAGATCCTGAAGCTGAGGCTCCAATACGTTGGCCACCTCATGAGAAGAGAAGACTCCCTGGAAAAGACCCTGATGTTGGGAAAGATGGAGGGCCCAAGGAGAAGGGGACGACAGAGGATGAGATGGTTGGACAGTGTTCTCAAAGCTACTAACATGAGTTTGGCCAAACTGCGAGAGGCAGTGAAGGATAGGTGTGCCTGGCGTGCTCTGGTCCATGGGGTCATGAAGAGTCGGACACGACTGAACGACTGAACAACAACAACAAATAGATTTGGGGCAGAGATGCAGCGTGAAAAGAGGGTGCTTAACCCTTTCCCCCATCGAGTGTTTCCCCACTTCCAACCACTCCCACAAGCTGTTTTCACCCCTGCAGAGCATACAGACGTTTCTCGAGATTCTGTCACACTCGAGTGTGACCAAGAAAGAGAACTCTGGTGGGGAAAAGTAAAGCACTGCAACTGGGAACGAGGCTGCAGCGGGGGCAAACTCCACACATGGTGCTTTAGTTATTATCACTGATCACAAACCCAACAAGGGACACAGGGAGGTCCATGCAATATCCCCTCTTCACAACCACCATAATGATTGGAGTTTTGCTAGTCCTATGTATAAATGGCAAACTCGTTCTCCGCAAAGGTCCTTAACAAGACAAAACAGCGCCATCCACATGCAGGAGAGAAGTGTCAGTATGCTTGGGGGAACCGTAAGGGTTGCAGCAAAGCATAAGCTCTTTAGAGGAAAAACCCCATGATGAAGGACACCCCAAAACAGTCCAATGCACAGGGGCATAGCAAGGGGGCGGGGGGCGGTCCGCCCCGGGTTCCACCCCAGAGGGGGGTGACACTTAAAAATAATAATAATAATTTTTTTTAAAAAAAAATTAATTTGAACTTCAGTGAAAAAAAGAGATAATAGACACACACACACAACCCCCCACACCTCACAAAATGGCACCATCACACCATCAGAGGGGGGTGACACTTTTTAATTTTTTTTAATTTTTATTATTATTATTATTATTATTATTATTATTTAACTTTATTGAAAAAAAGAGAAAATAGACACACACACACACACAACCCCCACACCTCACAAAGTGGCACCATCAGAGGGGGGTGACACTTTTTATTTTTTTACATTTTTATTTTTTTACATTTTTATTATTATTATTATTATTTTTTAACTTCATTGAAAAAAAAGAGATAATAGACACACACACACAAAACCCCCACACCTCGCAAAGTGGCACTATCAGAGGGGGGTGACACTTTTTTATTTTTTTTATTTTTTTTTAAATTAAAGTGGTGGGGGGTGACAAAAAAAATTCCGCCCCGGGTACCACCTGGGCTTGCTACGCCTCTGCCAATGCAGACTGAACATGATCAGAGGGTGTGGAAAGGGGGAGAATGGGATGGAATATCTTGGAACCCTGAACAGGAGCACTCTAAACTGCAATATTTTCCTGCAGATGCCAGTTGCATTTTCTAATTCCAAACCATTGATTTGTTATCTCCAGTCTCCCTGGGAAATGCCCCAGTTTTCAGTGCTGCTGAAACAGTGGCTGCTTTCCTTCCTGAAACGCTGTAAACAGGAGATAGGGTTCTTTTTTTTCTTCTTCAGATTTTTCCTTTCAACGCTCAGGACAATGGGAGCCTTAGAACCTGTACTGCACCCAAGATAAGTGGTCAGTTCATTGTTCTCTGATTGGATTCTCAGCAGCAGTCTTTGAAACTCAGCTCATGGGTCCACCTGACACGCACGGAAGTAACTAGGAGCAACAGCTAATAACAGTAGGGAACTTCGGAGGCTTCTCCTCTAAAGGGGCCCAAAATGGTAAGAGCTGAAGTCAAACAGCAAAGCAATCATCACCAGCAGAAATAAGAGCAGCTTCTCCACACAGATGGGAATCTTCACAAGCAGCCAGTGCAGATCACTGGAGTGCAGGAGGCTAAGCTGGTGCATTGAGAGCCAGGCTACACCTTACACATTAATCCATGTAACCAAACGACAGCTGCCCGTTTCTTTTTAAAGGAAATGACACTTTGGGAATCCAGTGGGATTCAAGCTGCAAAAGCAGCCTCGTTTGAGGAAGGGGATGTTTCGATCGGAGAAGCGACGGGCACACACATTCCTCTCCTTTGCTCCAAACTGCCCAAAATGACTTTTTCTGGGGGTGGACCATCAGAATTCTCATGCTCAGATCCTGCTTGCCAGTTTTCCCACAGGCATCTGGGAGGCCACTGTGAGAACAGGATGCTGGACTAGAAGGGCAGTTGGCCTGATCCAGCAGGCTCCTTCTTAGGTTCTTAATTCGGGCATTTGCGTTTGCATGTTACATATACATCTAAAACACCCACACAGGAAGCAGCCTCATACTGAGTCAGACCAATGGTCCATCCAGCTCAATAATGTCTACTCTGATTGACAGTAGCTCTCCAAGTCTTCAGACAGGTGATATTCCCAGCTCTACCTGAAGATGCCAGGGATTAAACCTGGGAGCTCCTGCATGCAAGGAAAAGCTCTTAACGCTGAGTTACATGGCCCTTTCCTAAGTCCAAAATCATCATCAGCATTTAGGAGAGTAACAGAGGAACCCAGAGCTGGGAAGGCGGGGAAATGTTGGGTTTAGGAGAAACTCTGACCATAGGATCTGGAAATGAAGGGACAGTGCTTTGAGGATGGAAGCAAGGGGAATAATTAAGGATAACCAAAAACTGAAATACAGTAGTGACAGAAAAGGTGTCACAGAGGAAGTGTCCAACAGTTATTGTGATACAGACTGTGTAAGAAGTGTAAAGAAGATCAACAGGGAGCTTGGCAAGTGATGGATGAGTAAGGGAGAATTCAGAAGAATTATATCTTACCTTCAAATCTCTTCTTTTGAACCATCCCCTAGATCCTGGGAGAAGTTAAAAGGAAATACAGAAGGAGGGGGCTGCAAAGTATTATTGGTGGGGGAGATTGCAGGGGAAATACTGTATTGCCCAGTTGAAACTTTGCAGATAAAAAAAAGGAATTAAATTGTGCAGATGCTTGGGCTATAAGACATGTTTGCATCCAAACCACTACATATAGAGATTCAGGCTACCATAAGCAGCAAGGAAGGTGAGGCAGCTAGCTGGCAAAGGGGTCAAGGCTGACACACTTGACCAAGCTCTTATGGCTTTCACACAAGAGAACGTAAAAAGAACCACAGCGGCCAGCCAGGAGCACAGAGGGAGATAGGAAGCTGCCTTATGTACCAAGTCAGACCCTCACTCCATCTAGCTCAGTATTGCCTACACGGACCAGCAGCAGCTCTCCAGGGTTTCAAGCAGGAATCTCTCCCGGGAGATGCCAGGGATTGAACCTGGGAAACTTCTGCATGCAAGATGGATGCTGTACCATTCCCCTAAGGCCATGAAGACAATAGAGCTCTTTGGCCGATGCCCCTCCATAGCAACTGGAATTTATCCAAGGAACCTAGTAGATGTACCAGATGCATGGCTGGGCATCACTCATCCCTTTCAACGGGACTGATGGGAGAACTTCGAATGGACTGTGTACCACGCTAAGGACAGGGGGGAGAAGGCACCATAGGACGGGGTGCTATCGGAATTTTCTGCCTTAGGCACCTAAATATCCTGGGCTGATTCTGTGCATAATGGTAACTCCTCTTGCAGTCCGATGGCTTAGGAAACGCTAAACGCAGCGGATTTCCCACGCTTTCAGCGCAAGCTGCAGCGAGAGAAGCCAAAAGAGGAGTCCCAGATCCTGGCTGAGGATCATCTCGGACCAGAATACAGTAGAGGAACCAGACAACGACACTCGATTTATGTAGGTGAAGCAAGGGGGAGAGGCGCCGGCTGTGGGATGTTACCAGGATGAGACAGGACGGCGCGGAGCAGAAGCCGGACCGGGAAGGGGGAGGGTGGCTATACAGCAAAGTATACAGCCGAGGCGGGGACCGGGAGCAGAGGGCGACACTCCGGAGCCGACGGCGCCGCGCTTTCAAACCCCGGATCACGGTTTTCCGCAGCAAGTGCGTAAGGCGGGACCCGAATGCAGGCGAGGGACGGAGGGCCGCTGCGCGCGTTGCGAAAACCTCTCTACCCGCTAAGCAGAACAGAACGCGCAACCTGCGTGCAGAGCGTCGCGTGGGATGGCGGCGACACGCGCGTCTCGTGTCGCCCGGAGGTTTTGCTGGATTTCGACCCTTTCCCTTTCTGCGGCCGCCTTTGCCTGTGCAAACCTTCCCTTCCCTGCGTTGCATGCATCGAGCCGCCCGCCCGCCCCTGCACCTGATGGCGGCCCGGGCGCGGCGCAATTACCGTGGGGGCGGTGAGGCGGCTGATGCTCTCGCCCAGCGAGTCCAGGTTCACCCTCCTCCGGCGAGGAGCCCTCCGGGAGCCCGAGGGGGCTGCCGAGACCGCGGCTGGCCCCGCCGCCGCCGCCGCCGCCTCTAACGGAGGAGCTGTGGCGGCGACGGGGGGTGGTGGCCCCGGACTGCGAAGGGGGGCTCCGGCTGCCGTTCCACAGCAGCCTGGCCACGGGGCATTCGCCTTCCTCCTCCGGGCTGGTCTCCAGGTAGTCCGAGCCGAGCGAGCTGAAGGATTCCGACGAGATCTTGCGCCGGGACATGCTGCGTGGCGTCTGCTCCTGCTACTTGGCCGGGGGGCATCAGATGGCGAGCAGCTCCGGAGAGGCGCGGTGGCGGCGGCCAGGGAGTCCCGCAGGGCTGGCGATCGCGCGGGTGGTCATTGCTCGGGAGGGCGCCGAGATCCCCTCTCTCGCTGCCCCTGCCTTCCTCGCTCGCGTCCACATGCGCTGCCTTGCTTGCAGCCGGGAGGATTTAAAGGAGACGCCTCCGTCCGCCACCCACCTCCTCCTCCTGCGTGGATCTGCCAACCGCCCCCCACTCGCCCTCCCGCCTGCCCGCCCCTCTCCTCTCTCCGCCGTCGCCTTCCTCGCGCGCTCCTCCTCCTCTCGCCTCCGCCGGCGTCACGTGCGCGCAACGCGGAAGGCGCGCCTCGCCCATCGCCAGATTTGAACGAGGACGCGGGGGAAGGCATGCCTGGAAATCTCAGTTTAGTATTGCTTCCCATCTGATGCTCGGATCTCCACATTGCCACATCTCTTTGGGTTTTTTATTTTTTGGAAAAGACAAGTGCTCCGTCATGTGCCAGAAAGGACCCAGCCCCAAAGCAAAGGCGAGCGGGTGGGATACCAAGTCCCTCTAGTTTCAAGATTGTCCGCGCTGGCTGGCCGCGGCTCTCCAAAGCAGCCCGGGGTTTACACGCGAGGCGATCGGGCAGGACCGGCCCAAGAGGTTTTCGCACCTGAGAGGAAAAGCGAAATTTGTGGCGCCGCCCCTTGTCTGGGAAGAAAGGGCGAGTGAAGGGAATAAAGATCTGCATCATGGGGAGGCAGGGGTGCCAACTTGAGTAATGGTAAGGGGGTGTAATCTGAACATTTTATTTCACATCTAAAATCTCAAACTGAAGTCCAGACTGTTTGCCCATCTAGCCCCGTACTGTCTAGTCTGACTGGCAGCAGCTCTCCTGCCTGCTACCTGAGCTTTCATATTCTCTAGAGATTTCAGGTGTTGGAGATCACATCTTACACATGCAAAGCAGATGCGTCTTCACCCCCATCGTTCAGCCCGGACACTGAGGTCCAGCTCTGAGGGCCTTCTGGCGGTTCCCTCCCTGTGAAAAGTGAGGTTACCGGGAACCAGGCAGAGGGCCTTCTCGGTAGTGGCTCCCACCCTGTGGAATGCCCTCCCACCAGATGTCAAGGAAATAAAGAACTATCTGACTTTTAGAAGACATCTGAAGTTAGCCCTGTTTAGGGAAGTTTTTAATGTTTGATGGTTTATTGTGCTTTTAATTCTGTTGGGAGCGGCCCACAGTGGCCGGGGAAACCCAGCCAGATGGGCAAGGTATAAATATTATTATTATTATTATTATTATTATTATTATGCAGCACCTCTGAAATATATTATCTCCCTTATGTGCCATGTCACATCTGGCAGTCTGGCATGAATGCGCTTGTCATGCCACCACAGAGAACGTTCACATCACTTCAGACACAGGGCTTTACAATGGATGGAGCCGAAGCTCTCACATTCAGCTGCCACCAGTCAAGTGATGTCCCTTGGTGACTGGGAGATGGATATGGGAATTGACTTCGCTGTGTTTATTGTGAGTCAAAGTGCTATAAAAAAGCCGTGTGTGTGTGTGTGTGTGTTTGTTTGTTTGTTTGTTCGTCTGTGACATCATGCAAGTCATCACTTTATGCTGCAGTAATTGAATACGGAATGTGCATGTGTGAATCGGCCCCTAACCCCAACCTAATCTATCTGCATTAATCCTTGACCAGGGGAAGCGGGTGGCGCTGTGGGTTAAACCACAGAGCCTAGGGCTTGCCGATCAGAAGTTCGGCGGTTCGAATCCCCGCAACGGGGTGAGCTTCCGTTGCTCGGTCCCAGCTTCTGCCCACCTAGCAGTTCAAAAGCACGTCAAAATGCTAGTAGATAAATAGATACCGCTCCGGCAGGAAGGTAAACGGCGTTTCCGTGCGCTGCTCTGGTTCGCCAGAAGCGGTTTAGTCATGCTGGCCACATGACCTGGAAGCTGTATGCCGGCTCCCTTGGCCAGTAAAGCGAGATGAGCGCCGCAACCCCAGAGTCGGTCACGACTGGACCTAATGGTCAGTAGTAGTTGTTGTTGTTGTTGTTCAGTCATTCAGTCGTGTCCGACTCTTCGTGACCCCATGGACCAGAGCACGCCAGGCACGCCTATCCTTCACTGCCTCTCGCAGTTTGGCCAAACTCATGTTAGTAGCTTCGAGAACACTGTCCAACCATCTCATCCTCGCCGTCCCCTTCTCCTTGTGCCCTCAACCTTTCCCAACATCAGGGTCTTTTCTAGGGAGTCTTCTCATGAGGTGGCCAAAGTACTGGAGCCTCAGCTTCAGGATCTGTCCTTCTAGTGAGCACGCAGGGCTGATTTATTTAAGAATGGATAGGTTTGATCTTCTTGCAGTCCATGGGACTCTCAAGAGTCTTCTCCAGCACCATGGTCAGTAGTACCTATACCTTTACCTTTAATCCTTGACCAACATTCCAGGGGTGGGGGGCATATACCAGCAGTGGGTGTGGCCCCCCATACTATCTCACATATGCCCTCATGTGACATACACAGGCATTCAACGCTTCTCTGCTGATCTGTGTAGATTATGATCGCAATGATGATTTGTTGAACTTATCGGTTGCTCGCTACACAAAAAGGACCCCAAGTAAGTTACAAAAATATTTAAGAGAATAAAGCATAAATAAAGAATACATAATAATAATAATAATAATAATAATAATAATAATAATAATAATAGCATAATAATAACAGTTCGTGAAAAAAATCCACAGGCAATGGCCAACCAAAGGGAGCAAAAGTTTTGGCAGCAACAATAAAAGCCAATGACTCATAGTCCTTCAAACACTGGAAGGGGGAAGTTGGTGGTGAACGATGTTTGTGATGAAACAAAGTAAAAAATAAAAAAATTCCTTCCAGTAGCACCTTAGAGACCAACTAAGTTTGTTATTGGTATGATCTTTCATGTGCATGCACACTTCTTCAAATCAGTAACAAACTTAGTTGGTCTCTAAGGTGCTACTGGAAGGAATTTTTTTATTTTTTATTTTGTTTCGACTACGGCAGACCAACACAGCTACCTACCTGTAACTAGATGTTTGTGATGGCGCCTGGTGGACCTTACTGGGGAGAGCATTCCACGGATGAGGAACGACCATTGCAAAAGGCCCTCAGGTCAGTTGAAGTTGGGACTTACGAGCCAACACTGAAGCTACCAGAAAAATTGTTTGGGGGAGCCCCAAACAGGGTCAACCACCGGTTGTCTACCTGGTTGGCATGGGCTCTGTATGTTGGTGTTGCTAACGCATTCTGAGTAGACAAATCCACACTGATAAGTGGATCTGAGTTCCCTTGCAGTCAATGCACAGGTACAAAAAGCAGAAACACTAAGCAGTAGCATATTCCATAAGGAAAGGTTAGAAAATTTGGGTCTTCCTAATTTGGTGGGAAAGGCAACTAATCATGGCAGGTGTCATGGAGGTTTGTACAATCATGGACGGAGTAGAGAAGGCTAATATACAGATACGTTTTCTCTCTCTCCTTCCCTCATAACATTCAGACCTGTGGGGTTATTCAGAGAAACGTCCTTCCTGTCTTAATTAATTTTTCCCCAATATTTTAATATTTTAGTTGTATACCGTTTGAACTTGCTGTGAACTGCCCAGGAGGCTTTGTCAACTGAGCGGCCGACAAATGTTCTGAATAAATAAAATAAAGTTATTGGCAGGAGATTCAAGGCAGGCAAAAGGAAGCAACACATGTAATTAATTTATGGCACTCGCTGTCACAAGATGAGCTGGTGGCTACTAGATTAAATGGCTTTAAAAGGGGACTGGACAAATTTATATACAGTAAGTCTATCTATGGCTGTTAGTTGTGAGTCTGCTGAGTTTGCAAAAAATTGTATTGAATGATTTGTTTTATATCATCATTATTACACTGATTACACTGATTACCCCCTCTTCACCAGGGTGGGCTACAACAATATAACATTCAGAATGAAAAACAGTTAAAGACAATCACATGAATAGGGTGGGTCTTGAAAACACACATCTCAGGTGTCAAACGTCAGAGTGAAAAGGTGCATCTTCAGCACTCTCTGGAAGCTGTATAGTGAAGAAGTCAGGATCTTTACCCCACGTTGGGCAAAAGATTCCTGCATTGCAGGATGACCCTCATAGTCCCTTCCAATTCTATGAGGCACTTCTGTACATTGCTTTGTTAACTTTTTGTTGTGGAGCATTTTATGAATCTGCAAATGAATAACAAAAGCAAATGAAATGAAACAATGACTCTATGCCGTTCAGAGTGCCTCTGAATACCAGTTTGTGGCAAACCCACAAGCCTCTCCCGTGACTGCTATCCTTTGTCACGGTCTAGGCTGTTAGCGAACAAAGTCCCAGCAAGGCACATCAGGACCCGGGGCAAGATGGCAGAAACAAGAGTCCGAAGAGCAATGGTCCGAGGGTCGAGCAGCAAGAGGTACGAAGTCACAGTCCAAGGGTCGAGAAACCAGAAGCACGTAGTCACAGTCCGAGGGTCAAGAAGCCAGAAATACGTAGTCACGGTCCAAGGGTCAAGAAGCCAGAAACACCAAGTCACGGTCCAAGGGTCAAGAAGCCAGAAACACGAAGTCACGGTCAAGAAGCAAGGAGGCATGCAGCGAGGCAGGGAAGGCGTTGCTGTGGCAAAAAGCTGAGGGGAAATGCTGGCCTTATATCCCCTGCTGGCTCTTGACACCAGGTGCAGAGAGTTACCAATCAACCTCACCAGGTTCAGTAAGTTACCAAGCAGCCTCACCTGTGTGGCCGTGCCCTGCCTCTCCAGAACAAGCCGAAGAGGGCCCCAGTCCTGCAAAGCTCTGCTGGTCCCAGGACCTGGCTCTTGCACACACTCCTGACATCCTGCAGGACAGCAGCCATGCAAGAAGCTTGTGGGTTTCAGAGGAACATCTGGTTGGCCACTATGGGAAAGTGGATACTTGGACCAGGAGTGGGGGATCTTTGGCCTTCCATATGTTGCTCAACTACACCTCCCATAAGCCCTAGCAAGCATGGCTGGTACGCAGGGATCAAAGGCACCAAGGTACCCAATTTCAAGCACATACATAACACCAGTGGCAGGTTACCAGCAGAGTAGGCACTGGCCTATGGGTCTCACGGCTTTTAGGAGCCCCACGACAACGGATCAAAATAATATTGATTTGATCTTGACAGAAAATCCCAAAAACGTATTAGGAGATAATTTGTGAGCCTTGCCTCTCCCCACAACCCCAGAGATTTTGACTGCCTAGGGGCCTCCACATGGTTTAATCCAGAACTGCACAACACCCCATGGATAGATAATGGTAATAGTCACCTATTCTCTTAACAGCCAAAGCCATCTTAAATATATTTGTGTGGCCTCTCCATTTCCCCACACTGTGCATTTCCCAACTGCCGTGGGCATCCTCTTACAAAAGTACAAATGGTCTGAGGTTCAGCAAACCATTAGGACGTAACAATCAAATAATGCATTTCACAGGAGGCAGCGGTGCTAATGGCTGCAGGTAAAAAGGTAAAGGGACCCCTGACCATTAGGTCCAGTCACGAACGACTCTGGGGTTGCGACGCTCATCTCGCTTTACTGGCCGAGGGAGCCAGTGTACAGCTTCCGGGTCATGTGGCCAGCATGACAAAGCCGCTTCTGGTGAACCAGAGCAGTGCACGGAAACGCCGTTTACCTTCCCGCCGGAGCGGTACCTATTTATCTACTTGCACTTCGTGCTTTCGAACTGCTAGGTTGGCAGGAGCTGGGACCGAACAACGGGAGCTCACCTCGTTGCGGGGATTCGAACCGCCGACCTTCTGATCAGCAAACCCTAGGCTCTGTGGTTTAACCCACAGCACCACCGCTGCACTGCTGCAGGTACTACTTTACTATTAATAATGTTAGTTAATTAGCAGGACTAAAGTACCGCTGTGGCTAAGGGAAAAAGCTGTGAACCGCAAACCCACCAGCTCCCATCTCACCTTGACCATCAACCTACTAGGAAGCTTTAAGCAAACTGCTACCACCCAGCTTCATTCTCCCCACCCCCATCTGCAATATAGGGAATAAAACTGACTTACCTTGCAGGATTGTTTCACGATTACTGAGGAGTTGTCTGAGCACTCCAAAGCATTGCATACAGTACATAAATACTATTATTGCTAATCATATTATTATTGCTGTTGAACACAGTCCAGAGCTCAGTTGGTTAGAGCATGGTGCTGGTAGCACCAAGGTTGTAGGTTCACAAGAACTCCAGTAATAATAATAATTAATAGCAGCAGCAGCAACAACAACAATATCACATTTACAAAGCACTTCCTGTAAAGCATCTCAAAGCATATTCACCTTACAATATAAACCAAGGGTTTTCAATGCTAGTCATACTCAGAGTAGAGCTATTGCAGTTAATTGACATGAATAGCTTAGGCTCGTTCATTTCAATGGGTCTACTTTGAGTAGGACACAACCCTATATACAAGACAACTGCATATTTAATAAAAGTTAAACCTGGAATAGCTCAGTCAGTAGAGCATGAGACTCTTAATCTCCGGGTCATGGGTTTGAGCCCCATGTTGTGTGAAAGATTCCTGCATCACAGGGGGTTGGACTAGATCACCCTTGTGGGCCCTTCCAACGCGACAGTTCTATGATTCTATGATTATTGGGCCACATGCAGCGAGAGGACAGGAAGCACAATCCATCAAAATCCTGTGGTAATATATAGAATGACTTTTTGGACTATAATATAGGACCATTATTTGAGCCACAAGAACGGTGTTGTTGGTGTGTTGTGTTGTTGTAAGTGTGATATATTTGTTGTTGTTGTTCAGTCGTTCAGTCGTGTCCGACTCTTCGTGACCCCATGGACCAGAGCACGCCAGGCACGCCTATCCTTCACTGCCTCTCGCAGTTTGGCCAAACTCATGTTAGTAGCTTCGAGAACACTGTCCAACCATCTCATCTTCTGTCGTCCCCTTCTCCTTGTGCCCTCAATCTTTCCCAACATCAGGGTCTTTTCCAGGGAGTCTTCTCTTCTCATGAGGTAGCCAAAGTATTGGAGCCTCAACTTCAGGATCTGTCCTTCTAGTGAGCACTCAGGGCTGATTTCTTTAAGAATGGATAGGTTTGATCTTCTTGCAGTCCATGGGACTCTCAAGAGTCTCCTCCAGCACCATAATTCAAAATAATATAATATAATATATAAAATAATATAATATATATATTTGGGGGGGGGTTAAAAAAACAATAGTTAAAAAACAATCACAAATATAAAACAATTAAAATGAAAAAATGAAAACAATTACATACTGTATATAAAAACAGCCAGGTATATAAAATGATATAAAAACAGCCAGGTATATAAAATTTAAATTCCAAGTAGGCTATAAATCTCCACTTTGAAGTCTTCTTGAAAGTCATCAACAGGCACCAAAAAGACAATAAAAACAGCACCTGTCTGATATGTAACAGAATTCTGACTCCTGCTAGTTTGACTTACCAGAAGCAAAGGAGAGGGGAGAGAAGAGAAGATTGCAACAAAATGCGACTCAGACAGCATGGCAGAAATGCTCCTTTCAAGAAGAAAAAGAATGCTGAGCGTTGCTTTGAAAGAGGATGACACCTTTAAAAACAATGAAAGGCAATCTTTCCAAATCCTCAGCCCTTTCCCTTTTCAACCCAGCCTACGCTTTCCTTTTTTCAACCTCTTCCCAGTGGCTCATGGAAGTTGGGCTGACAACATCACATATTCCATCAAAGCCCCCACAGCCCCTAGAACACCTTTGGCTAATGTGATGCTTTAATTAGGGTTGCCGGAGGAAGCAAGGGGAAGGGATGGCAGATGGCGAGAAGCGTCACTCCAGTGATTATTTGCTGAGAATAGAAACGAAAGCTCAAAAGCACATCCATTCACTCCAGCACTGTTGGTCAAAAAGTGGCATTAAAAAACACAAGTTTAATGTAAGATTTCTAGCATGCTGGCTAGAAAGGCTATCCACTTTTCATAGATGGAGGGCGAGTAGTTTTGATTTCAGTTTTTTGATTCAGATGGAGACAGAAGCGGCTCGCCAGCTAGCAAGGAGCCTCTATACTAGCTTCTCAGGAGGTGGGTCGCCGTTACTTACTGGGAGGCGTAAGGAGAGGGGCAAGGCAACAGGGAGGTTGGCATGGTGCAAACACTGGCAGGAGCTAATCCAGCACACCATTCAAATCCCCCCCCCCACACCGCCTCTCCCTCTCTCAGCAACCCGCCTTTTTGGAAGCTAACACAGTTCTACTGCATTAAGCAAGCCGCTTCTGACAAACATACATTTGTCCTTATTTAAGGGAATCATAGAATTGTAGGGTTGGAAAGGACCCCGAGGGTCGTCTAGTCCAACCCTCTGCAATGCAAGAATCTCAACATGTGGTCTCCCATCCAATTTGAAACCATACCGGGCCCTGCTTAGCTTTGAAAATGTGATAGCAGTATTATTGTTGCACCACTAGGTGGTGGAAAAACATGGGATCAGTCCATATTTCTAAATTTGCTTCTGTCCATATAAATTAGCACGTGCATTTCTCTCTCACTTTCTCTCTCTCTCTCTGGTGAGGAATAACTGGCCACCCTAGGAAACCCACGTTTTGCAGAAGTACCAAAATATTTAAGAGGGGAAAGCCTGGGTTGGGGGGCACCACATAAAATAGAACAACGGGCATGATTTAGTGTGTAGAGTGGCCCCAAAATGCTGACTGGAGGAAGGAGACAGGAAACCGATGGAGCTGGGAAATAATATGTATTGTTATAAGTATGGAGTATTGGGTGCAGGCCAGCACTATAAAACACTGGTTGTTTTGCCATTTTCGTTGCCAATCTTCAAGTCTCTCCGACTTACTTAAGTACTCTTATAAATCCAGATGGTTCCAACACTTACATAGCAAAATCAGATCTATTGGTATTGACTTGGAACACTTGTACAATTCAAGTGAGCAATATATTTATTGCAATATTCAAACCAGATTAAGGGCCATTGAAAAACAAAACAACGAGTCAGCTGTAAATAAAACTTTCTCCCCCAAGTTCTATGGTTTAAATACAAAAGATAACAGGGTCAATTATATCTCAAAATTAATAATTCCAGTCCAATGCAGGGCCTTTATGATAGACTGACTGAACGTTTTCCCTTCAGCTTTTGTCAAGGGCAGATATTTAAACATCCCCAGAAATGATAGACATTGTGGATGTTCTTTGAATGTGCTGGACACTTGTCTACTGTCCATTGTACAACCAGCTACAACAACATGTGCTTTCCCCCTTTTTTGGGTAGTCTAACATCACAACACACTGAAAATATCAGATTCTATCTGTCTGACATTAACCTGGAAGTAACTGCAAGGGTGGCTGAGCTTTTGTGAATTGTATCTCTTAAGAGTGGTGAATGGCACTATTTAGCAGGAAGAAATCCCGATGAAAATCCTTGTCATTACAGTGGACCCTCGGGGAGAGAGTAGGCTGTATGCCAAAACCCTTCTAACTCCTGGATCCACCAAGTGTTAAAATATAAGCCAGGCTAGCTTCTTGTTGAGGTGATGGCCTGGGTGATGGGCCATTAAGGGAACAAAGAAGGGGTGCTGTGAAAGAGGGCAAATAATTAGTTAGAATTAAGACAAAACCAGGGTTGAGAATAGAGAATTTGTAGTGATGTGAGCTAGAAGTAAAGCGCAGTTTATACGAAAACACTCGGGTCCGGGTTAGGTGTGACCGACAAGGCTGTGTATCCAAGGAAATTCAAACCTACCATGGTGTTAAACAAGGCTGCGTCCTTGCGCCAGCGTGCGCATTATTTCCCTCTCCCTCCCTTTCCCTCACACGGCGGTGGTGCCTCTTCCCTCCTTCAGATACCTGTGCATGCACATGAAAGCTCATACCAAGAACAAACTTAGTTGGTCTCTAAGGTGCTACTGGAAGGAATTTTTTTATTTTTTATTTTGTTTTGACTATGGCAGACCAACACGGCTACCTACCTGTAACTGGAACTCTTTCACTACAGACCCTCTTGGGTTTGAAGATAGCAGAGGGGGCCCTCTTCGTAGTTCCACTGCCCTCCGGCGTTTGCTGGAGAGGTGAGAACATGTTCTCTGTCGCAGCCCCTAAGCTGTGCAGTTCCCTCCTCACAAAGGTACTTCTGGTATCTTCATTATGCAGTTTTTTTTGTACACTGAAGATGCACCTCTTTTCCCTGGCCTTTTGACACCTGAGCTATATAAATATATGTAGGGCCCAATCTGTTCTATTGATTGTAATCTGTATTAACTGCTCTTAATATTGTATTTTTAAATCGTTGTAATTTGCCCTGAGACCTTATGTCCAGAAAGATTAGGAAGAAAAACCTGGACGAGATTGCAGTAAATTGTAAGGGAGATTCAGAGATCTAAATAGGAAAACACTGTATGCCGTGTGGGGTCCCACAATTTACACGTGCACCTGCATTTGTATGATTTTGATGGCTTAGGCCGTCGCTCTGCTTTTTATATAGTTAAATAGATATTTCTTTTCTTGACAGTGCTTGCATGGATTTGCCATGGTCTTTGGCTAGTACAATAAAGCTTATTTACTTACTTATGGTGAAGGGTGGGTAATAAAGTATTATTCTTATTTATTAAAAAATAATAATGCTGCAACACTCCTAAATTTGCAGGTTCCTTCTCCCTTCTTGATGGCATAGATCAGCTATGGGAGACTACAAGTCTATGTGCTGTTGCCATTATTAATTATTATTATTATTATTATTATTATTATTTACTCTTTAGAGTCCCATGGACTGCAAGAAGATCAAACCTATCAATTCTTAAGGAAATCAGATCCTGAAGCTGAGGCCCCTATACTTTGGCCACCTCATGAGAAGAGAAGACAACCTGGAAAAGACCCTGATGTTGGGAAAGATTGAGGGCACAAGGGGAAGGGGACGACAGAGGACAAGATGGTTGGACAGTGTTCTCGAAGCTACCAACATGAGTCTGACCAAACTGCGGGAGGCAGTGGAAGACAGGAGTGCCTGGCGTGCTCTGGTCCATGGAGTCACGAAGAATCGGACACGACTAAACGACTAAACAACAACAAATTATTATTTATTAATAAAGCACATGTTTTATTGAAATACGTTACCTTAAATACTACACCTGTCAGTGAATGTGTAATCGCTCTTCTGTGATCCCTTTCCAAAGCTAACATACTTATGCCCTTGCTCTTTTTTGCAAGAGTACAGAATGACCTGGTGTCTTTACTTCAGTCTTTGAGGTCACCACTCCCTTGTTCAAGCCACATTAAGGCATTAAACAAGCTTGCAAACCACAAATGCGTTCCTTAAGAATTTAGATAATGTGCCTGCCCAATGTAACTGTGCACAATGCAGAGTGTTCCTTTTTTTGTTTTTTAAGGTTGATCCAGCAAACTTTTGTAGTGTGAGCACATACCAATAGAGGCATTCTGTAGAGATATTTTATTGTCCTGCTGTGTTTTTACTGTTTTGTAGATATTTACTGAAGTTTCAATCATTTTACAGCATTTCAGTTGTTATTGTTAATTTCTGTTCTACACCACCTCAGAATGGTGGTATTCAAATGCTTTAATTAAATAAATATACTGTAGTATGTACAGTCGTACCTTGGAAGTCGAACGGAATCCGTTCCGGAAGTCCGTTTGACTTCCAAAACGTTTGGAAACCAAAGCACGGCTTCTGATTGGCTGCAGGGAGCTCCTGCAGCCAATCAGAAGCCGCGGAAGCCCCGTCGGACGTTCGGCTTCCAAAAATGGTTCGCAAACCGGAACAGTCATTTCCGGGTTTCTAGCATTTGGGAGCCAAAACGTTTGAGAACTAAGCTGTTCAAGAACCAAGGTACGACTGTATTACAAAAGATGGTCCGTTAACACAGCTTATATTTACTTATTTTAAATATATGTACGCCCCTTTTTTGTTTTAAAATGAAACACTTGGGAATCAGCTATACAGCTGCAAATAAAACATTTTAAATGTGTTGTAAAGTGCAATATACAAATGTGACACTAGTTGGCAACAGTGACCTATGCCAAATTCAATGTCTTTTTCAAAACGTTTTAAAAAAAGCATTTTCACAGCATTTTTTATATGAGTTTTTTATATGACTACCCACTGCCATTCGATCAGAACCCTTTCCCTCATAATGCTAGATAAAGCAGCAACAATATATAACACTTGCATTTACAAGCGTGGAGGTAGGAAGCAGAGCAGGTTGCACTGGTGAAAGGGACGGTGTTGATCTATGATATGAACTACGTTTGTCAGCAGCTGATATATATTTTTACACAATATCCGTGCTATAAAATAGTCTGTACTGTGCATTTGAATTATGAATTGGATACCTGGCTATCTCAATTTATTTTTGGTATACAATCTCGAAATCCCCGCAGTGCTTTTCATTACTCTTGCTTGGCTTTTCTTCTTCTTTAGATAGCATCATGTTCCCCCTTCAGATGATGGCAGTTGACTGCATTTTCTGAGTCAACATGATGAGTGACAAGGTATCTGAAATGTTTTTTAAAATGCAGTTTTATTGGATTGCTTTTTTATTATTATTCTTCTTCAGCAGAAGGGAGAAGGAACTGGGTAAACCAGGCTGTCAAGTTGGTGGTGTGAAGGGGATTGATGTGATTTGGTTATTTTGTATATTCTCTACACTGCCCTGGGATTCTATGCAATGAAGGGCAGTCTAAAAGAGCCTAAAAATATCAATTTTTATTTATATCCGTTGTATCCAATGGTAATCCTGATCAGAGTAGACCCTTTGAACTTAATGGACATGGGGAACTTAGTTCAACCAATTCCAGCAAGTCTCCTCTGAGTATTATTAGTTAGACTTGTCAGTTGCTTGTTACCTGGTGCTCTCCAGGCTACTTACAACACCTTTCAAAACATTAATTTAAATATATTATGGCATCAAAACAAACCCCGTGACAGCCACAGAAAGCTCTGGCAGCATACTAGTAGCAAGATACTATCATCTCAATCTATCAAAAGGTCCCGGGTAAAAGGTAAGTCTTTACCTGGTGCCAAAAATGTCAATGAAGCTGCCAAGTGGACCTTGCTGAGGAAAGCATTCCACAGACGAGGAGCAGAATTCAGTTGGAATCATTATGGATATCTGCCCCATCTTCTTCAGGACCACCATTTCCTTCTCCTTCCAGCTGGATTAGACACTTGGTTGATTCTATCCGGTCAGTCAGAGATCACACCAAGTGCCTGGGTAAATGTCCACAATGTATACAACCAATCAGATATGGGCGGTGTGATGATGTCACTATGGGCAGAGGAAGCGTGAAGGCAAGTTTCGTTAACAAGCAAGCATTTTTTGAGTGCCAAAAATGTTATGGAAAAATGTAAAGAATTTCATCTCAACTCTCGAAGCATCTGAAGTATGCTAAATCCATATCTTCCTCATCCTTCCCTCATTTGAAAAAGGAATAAATGTCCAAATCACAAAATATGTCAAAGTTGTGGTTTCTCTGCCTGGTGTCTGTTTTTTAATGCAGGCAGCAAGTTGACAGAATGCAATTAATCAAACAATATATTTTGCTCCTGATATGCTCTCTCATTAGCAATGTCACCATCCGCTGAGACTGAATCACACATCCAGCATCTGCTGTGCCATAAATTGGGCCCAGCTCTTCCTTCCTCCATGAGAATCAGATGCCCTTGCGATGGTGCCTGCCTGCCAAATATCAGCAATGAAAGCAACACCTAAAACAGATTGATCTAGGTTTTGCCTGGAGCAGTTAAAGAAAAAATCCCCTCTAGGAAGATTCTAGAAGCAGGCCTGTGAATCACAAAGAACACTCTCTAGCAGAAAAGGAAAGATGAAGTATCTTCCTTGCAGCTGCCTATTTTATTTGCACTTGCCATAGATAGTCTCGTTTCTGATTTTTAAAAAATGCCCCTCTTTAGTTAAACGAAGCTTTTAATGACATAAGACGTGATAAATGCTTGCCATGAAGGAGAAAGCTGTTGTTGTATAGTTCAGTGCGGCACGTTTAAATGAACCCATCTTCTTTTCAGGGGAAGAGAGGGCCAAATGAAAATAAAGCCCTCTGCTGCCAATGTGGGGCAAACAGTCATGCAGAGAGCAGCTTCATCACTGTTATGTACTGAGCTGAATCCTAGAACAATAGGATCCAGAATGCAGCAGTCTGATTGGTCCGCAGGAGCCACCAAATCCAGCTCCAGGTGGAAGTGAATCAACGACCTGATTGGCCTGCAAGTGCAGCCAATCAGGCTCCTGGATGAAGTGAATCCGCAACCTGATTGGCCTACAGGAGTAGCCCGGAATTAGCCAATCACGTGGGGTCCATTGTGTAAATAATGTATATATAGCAGACGTTTTGGGGAAAGATTGATTCCTTGCTACTATGAGCTGAATAAAGAGCATGAAATTCACACTTGACTCCGAGTATATTTCAATCACGGTTAACAATCTGCTTGGCATTGCTTAAGTTAAGGTAGTTAAAATGGGATGTAGGATGAGCTATGTTGGGGTGAGCTATCGTGGCAAAGAGGTGGCCCCTTTAAGGCATTCTGTCTCTGCTAGTGCAGAAAATTGTGAACATAATAGAGCTCAGCCACATGGTTGGTTATTTATTTGTTTATTACTGAGCCTTTCAAAGGCCATTTTCAGTGTAATCTCTGGGATCAGGAATCCTGACTTTTCAAATGTGCTGTCTTACTGGTTTATTGTTAATTGTTTAATTGACACTGAAATGGAGAATGCCTGAGAATGTGTATTGCTAACACTGGGCTGTTGTTTTTCCATGGCAGCATTCCGAGCTTTAACCGGTCGATAATTAACTGTCGAAAGTTCTCTGCTCTAATACTGAATGTTTACTTTGGAACAAGTGATATTTGGTTGCAAATCTCCATTTTGAAAAGGATTTGCCTTTAGTCTTCGTTCTGAAGATGTGTGAATGGGTCTCCCGAAGGGAGAAAAAAACAGATCCAGGATAATGGACATTGTAGGAAGAAATAGACCTTTGCTTCTAGGTGTCTGTTTGGAATTATCTTTTATTTCTTATAATATGCTGAGCCTGTGCTGGACGTGCACAAGATATTGTATGGAATTATTTGGATATATATATATATAGTTGATGCTTTTGTTCTGTTTTGAAGAAAGTTCTGAGAGTAAAGCTTCAATCAAATTTATGGGTCTGGGCAATGTTTTATTTGGAAAAGAGTCAGTTTTTATGCTTCCAGTTGCTTCAAGCTGTGAAATATCATTATCTGAAATATTTATCTGCTTTTAAAACATTTTAATGTTTAAACAATCATATGAAACTACCCTTCCTCCATATTTCTGATTTTTGCTTGCTAACACTATGGTGAACTGTATCAATGGAATACAAGTGGAAGGGGCCTTAAAGGCCATCCAGCAATGCAGAATGCAACTATGGCATCCCAAAAATATGGTTGCCTGGTTCCTGTGTTGAATAGTGGGAAAGATGGACGAAGACACAGCTCTTAAAACAACCAGCTCTTTATTTTAGCTCTGAGTCCTGGACTGGAAACAGCAGCTCAGTTTCCTGGCTTATATAGAACTCAATAACTTGCAACAGTAACAACTCCCTCTGGCAACCCAATCAGTGAACGTCACTCTCAATCCTTCATTTGCATGTAGGGACCTGAGTGAGAACTGCAGCCACTGTGGGCAGAGTGAGAACTGCAGCCTCGGTGGCCAGAATGCGTACTGCAGCTAAACTCAATACATAACACCCAGCTTAAATGCTGCCAACAAAGAAGAGCTCACCACCTCTTGAGGCAATCTATTCTATGGTTGAACAGCTCTCACCTCACAATTTCCTCTTTCTCCTCTCAAATTCTGCCCATTGGTGCTAGTTCTTGGGTGCAACACAACCTCTCAGGTGTTAAGATCAGCAAAGTGTGTCCTCTTGGTAATTGACCACCCTCAGAAATTCAGAGGTGGCAGCATTCTTGAGGGAGTTCAGCAAGAGAGGATGTTCATTGTGGCAGCTCGTAAGTTGTGGAATTCCTTCCCCACAGAGGTGCACCTTCACTATGTGGTTTCCATTGTATGCTGAAGAAACACACTTTTTTCTGGTCTTTGACACTAATCTATCATCTGTCTATCTATCATCTATCATCTATCTATCTATCTATCTATCTATCATCTATCTATCATCTATCTATCTATATCTATCTATCATCTATCTATGGACCCACCCTATTCTCGTTTGTAATTGTTTTAAACTGATTTTAATATTGTATTTTTAAATCGCTGTGACCCATCATGGGACCTTAGGGAGAAGGGCAAGTGAGAAATCAAAACATCATCATCATCATCATCATCAAAATTTCTATCCTGTTCTTCCCAAAGTACAGCAAACATACAAGTGATAAAAGGCTTGTCGAAAGAGGAAGGTTTTTAGTAGAGGCCGAAAAGAGAACACAGTCTAATATTTAATAGAAGAAGAAGAAGAAGAAGAAGAAGAAGAAGAAGAAGAAGAAGAAGAAGAAGAAGAAGAAGAAGAAGAAGCTGTACTGCCCTCTGGGGCAACAGAATAAACACAGCATTCTGCATATGACCTGACTAAAGTAAAGTGAGGCAACTCATGTTCCAAATGCGCAGTGTGAGGTGTTAATGAATAATCTAGTTCAATATTTTAAAACTCTTTTAAACATTTTAACACAGTGAAATATAGATATATACTCCACCACTGGCACTTTGTGAGTGTTTGCGGTGGGTTTTTCCACTGCTTAGTATTGGCAAGTTAATAACTATAATACAAAATTACAGCTATAATTATGCTGAAAAATATGTACTGAACACTGTACGCTTTGCCTTGTCAAGCTTCCTCATAACCTTCAGGTTCTATTGGTGCTAAATATGAACTTAATTAGTAATCAGAGCTTGAGGTCTTCCTTTGTAATTCTACGCCATCAGCTCAAAATATTTTTTAAAAAATACTTTTATTCGCAATAGCGCTTCAATGAGCCATTGAAAAACCAACTTTTTGTACTTCCTTTTAAATACTTGATAGCTGTTCTTGAAAAACCTTCCAAAGCAGCTATAATTATTTAAATTCCAGTTGATAAGTATTTGAACTACAGGCAGAGAAAGGGGAAAGAACCTAATTAATCTTATTTTATGCTAAGAAAGTATTGCAAGATGACATTCCTGGCATCTTCGTGCAAATGAATGGAGTGATAATTTACAGAGATAAATGTGTAACGATAAATGGCCAATGTAAAAAACAAGTATTGTCATTATTATTGCTATTGATTTATTGATCATCTTCTACACCACCACGTCAAGATGATTTCCATAAAGGAAGTTGATTTATACTCAGCCAGACCATTGGTTTGTCTGGCTCCATATTGTCTACTCGGGAATGGCATAAACTATCCAAAGTCTCAGGCAGAGAAAGATCCTTCCCATCTCCTGCTACCTGAGCCTTTTAAACTGGAGATCCAGCAAATGGAGCATATGCTCTACCACTGAGCTACAGCTAGCTCCTCTCTAACTGTCCACCATGATGATGGATAAGAAAGTAGGCTAGGTGGAGTCAGGATGTGCTGGCCTAGATCTTGGAGCTTCCAGCTTTGTTCAAGGATGTTGTGTTCCAACAATATCTGGCTAGCCCTGCCCTAAACAGGAAAGCAGGGGTGGCGAGCCTGTGGCCTTGCATACATTGTTGGACTACAGCTCCTTGACCGTTTACCATGCTGGCTGGGGCTGATGGTAGTTTTGATCCAAAGTACCTGGAGAGCCATGTCACCCAGACCCCGCAAGGAGGACACATGATTGGAAGTTTAGTTCTTTATCGGCAAAGGTCTCAATTACATCAGCTCCAAAGGTGCAGAGCTCCTGCTAAATAGCTAGCTGGGCATCTCCTTCTTCAGATCTCTGCTCCATCCCAACAGTTGGAGCAACAGAGCAACAAACCTCTTCCAGCCCATTGAAACCCTGTCCTCTCACGTGGTGTGTGTAAGCAAGCAGTGGCTTCTCCTGCACGGCCTCTCCAGCTGCTGCTGTTGCTTTAAACCCCTCCTTGTCCTTGGAGGTAGTTGAGGAAGGGACAGAAGTGATTCTAATTCATCTCTGCTGTCAGGAGTGAGCTAGCAGTAAATCTCACTGTGCAAGTTGGACTTAACTCTTCATTAGCAAGAACTCGATCTGCAGAGACTTGGTGGAGTGTCAGCAGTGCCCCCCCCTAGAAAAATAGGTGCCGGTACTCACCATGAAGTTGTTACAGTAAGTGCCACACTTTTAAACAACAACAAAAAGAGGTGCCGGTACTGCATACCATTGAGTACCTCCTGGGGGAAAGCACTGAGTGTCAGGCCTAATAAGCACAGCAGCTCATCCCTGATAGGTCTGGCCCCATGAATCAGTTGCCAAGACTGAGCAACGAAGGCCAATTCTAGCTCTGGCTTGGGTCACTGTTTCACATCCCGTCATTTGCTATCTGTTCCTTTTTATGCCAGTTTTTGAAGATACTAAGATGAAGTGAGATGGGGAGCACTTGAAACAAATGTAAGCATTTGGGAATCACCATCGTGTTTTGTTGCAATTCATCCTAACCCATGGATAGTTGAAGCCTGTTTCATCTGTACAGGTTCCTTCTGATTTTATTCACCAATGGAGTGTAGTTTAATGAATATAATTTATTTAAATTTCGTGGAATCAGAACACTTCAATATCTAAAAATCCTTGCAGCAATGAGGAATAGTAACCAATTCTTTTAATTTCAATTGTTCACTTGGGGCTATGTTATAGTGTATAATTAAAGATTTATCCGAGTTGGTTCAAAGGCATATCATTTCAAATTTGGAAAATTTAGCTTCTAGAGCTTGCAGGGCTTCCCTTGGGTTACGTTTCACACTAATAATATAATCCACATAAAGATTTTAATGGTGCTCTTCACACGCACACTGGTAATATTCCTACTTGTTCCTTTTTGACTGACTGATTGATTGAAATCAGTTGTATACTGCTTTTCATTTGGAGAATACCAAATCAGTTTACAGAACAACAACAAAAACCCCTGCAATAAACTCAATAATAAAACATCCCCATCTCAATAAAACATTTAACACTAAATGCAAAAGTGAAGATTGCTGAACATTACACATGAATAAGGCCCCATATGCACTACACATTTAGCATCATGGAATTGTAGAGTTGCAAGTTTTATTTTAATTGCATCACCATTTGTGTACCACCACATAGCATCGTCTGGGCAGCATATATTAAATACGTTTCTTAAAAACTAAATGCAAAATAACCATAGAAACAAATGCTATTTAGAAGCAGCAAGAGCAAAACCCTGTACAGGGCTGCCTTCAGTTGTCTTCTGAAGGTTGTATAGTTACTTATCTCCTTAGTTCGGGGGTTGGCATAACTCCATACCCTCCAACGTTTCTCCGATGAAAATAGGGATGTCCTAAGGGTAAGCGGGACATTCCAGGATCAGATCAGAAATTAGGACGGCTTCTATAAATCCAGGACTGTCCCTGGAAAATAGGGTCACTTGGAGGGTTTGCAGTTGTTCAAGTAACCTGCTCCCAGGCTTTGGTGCTTAAAAGCAGAACTGCAAACTGGGCCTGGAAATTGGCTAAATAATTGTCCATTTTCTTACCTTTAAATAGTACCTCTCAATCTATTGCTCATTCTGTCTCTTGACAGAGCCTGGCTTTCCATATTACTGAAGAAAATATGTATAAGTTAGAAGAAAGCTATTCTTTCTTCTGTCAAGAAGAAGGGGAGCTGGGCTAATGTGCTGTAATATGAAAGAACTCTGTGAAATGCCTTTTCCCATTCTCTATTAATAATGTTAAAGGAATATAAGAATGGAGTGGCCTCAGTGCCCAGGAGAAGGTCAAACAGCGTGTTTTCATGTTGACTCAGAAGCCAATTGCGCAGACCTTTACGCCAATCAGTAGAAATGCCCCTTTTAACACTGACATGCATAAATACCCAGAACAAATAGCTTGTGATAACCTGGACCTTTAAGTAAAGAAGAGTTGTGTTTTGAGAAAAACCAACACACATAAAAGCATCGCAAAAAGTAAATTTTAAAAGTGAATTGCTCACGGTGCCTTGTCTGTTTACCTTACGCAGGCTCCCAGCACCAATTTACCGCTTTCAGGAACCGCAGCGAAGCTTATTAAATTATACAATCACCACCACTGCTGCTAGTACTACTATTCTTTTCTACTGCAGCCTGCTATAATAAATATAAAGATCAGAATCTAAAGGGTGACTGCCAAAAATAGAAACATAATTTCTAGCCAGCGAGGCTGGGAGTGTTACCCAATACATTTTATTCTTGTGACAGTTTAATTTTCTAATTTATCACCCATGAGTAATACAACCTGATGGTGTGCCCTTATATTTCTGCTTGATGCTGGTAAGATGGCATCCGTGCTCAATTCTGGGCACCAGAGTTCAAACACATGCTGGCAAAGCACTGGAAAGGACTCCGATAAGATCGCAGATATGATGAATTGGGTAAATTTGAGCAACGGCTGAAGGAACTGGGCATGTTAGATTAGAAAAGGAAGGAAATAGAGTCGGAGTAGTAGCAGCCAAGGAAGGTAGCTGAATGGTAAAGAATGAAATATATATTTACTTCTAAGTAAAGATGCTTGGTATGTTATGTGTGATATGGGCAGTGCTATTTTTCTAGAAAAAGAGTGTGGGAACTCACCAAGAACACCTCCCTCTTTCTCGTAGAATGGCAATGGTGCCCACCTGAGTGATGCCGCAACTCACCTGAGAGGTTCCGGAACCCACCTGATAAGTGAAGGAACTGAGTTCCAGTGAGTTCCCCCGGGGGGAAGCCCTGGATGGGAAAGATTTCTAGTTTATACCTAGCCATTCTGGGGAGGACCACAGCAAATGGCAAAGCAGAAGGCCAAGGTGTTGCAGAACAGGTTCTTCATTTCACCTCAAAGAAGGCAGACATGACTATAAAATTTAAACTGACTCTTTACTTAACACTCTAATACATTTCTGGTTACGGCAAAAGACAGAAGGAAAGGTGAAAGGGAAAATAAACTCACATCTCAGGCAGTTCACTTAATGTCCTGTTCCTTATATACATCAACTCCCTATTGACTTTTTCATCTCACTACTGTGTTATTAATTAAAGGCTGTTGTTTATCCCAACACCCAATTCAGTCTCCAGCATCTACAGGTAGGACTGGAAGAAACCCCAATCTGAAACCATGCAGAGCTGCTATGAGTCAGTGTAGCTAGATGAACCAATGGTCTGGCTCAGTATAAGCTAGCTTCCTCTATTCCTATGTACCTGCTGCAAATGAAAACTGGAGAATACTCCAGTGTTTCTCTCCTTAGAGATGTAAAATGTTTGTCTCTAAGAGGCGATCTACCTCAAACAGCCCATCTGTTCCCAAGGTCAACAGAATTTGATCAGTACATAAATTCAGAGCTTCCCCCCTCCCAACTGAATCCACTGCTACATTTCTTCTATTTTCCACTTCTACCAGAAAGAAAGGCCTTGTGAGAGTCAAAGGAAAGCTGCTATATTATTCCAGCCGTGGATGTCTGTCCAATAAAAAACAATTACTTTGCTTGCTTGTATTTTCTGGAACCAGCACAGCCACAGTTCATGACACAAACAGTTCTTTTTGTCATATCTATTAGACTGTCAGAGATCTGCTTTATAGAAATACAGAATTTGTAAGGGAGGGAAAGTGGGTAATTAATGGAGGCCTTTGCTATTTCTCCGCTGTCTTATTGGCATAGCTGCTTTTGGTAATTAACTATGATATTTTTTGAGAAGCACAGTATGACTCAAGAACCCCCCCCCCCCGGTTCTCTGAGAACCAGTCATTTTCCCTAAAAGAACACAAATGACAAGTTGACTGATGACATACACTTTTATTTTTCTAATGCGGAATTACATTTTCTTGGTGGGGAATGAATCAATCAGCAATTAATTCTCTTGTTGGAGGGCCTGGAGTTGTGTAAAGCAGCCTATATTAGCAATCTATGGAACAGGGACTTCTCAGTCCTTTTATCAATGCACTTTATACCACCTTCAGCCAGCCCTCCTTAGCTCTATAGCGCTGGAACAGTTCCTTTTGCATTGTGAGGAACTATATATGTCAGAGAAGAAAACACTGAATAATGTCATTTTAAAAAATTATCTCCGCACACTTATACCCTTCCTTTCTTCCATGGTGGAACTCAAGGAACTGAAACCATGGTTAGAATCTCTAACAAAACGCACACCCTACCATGTGGACCTTCTCTTAACATGAAACTGTAAATATGGAACAATAGTGCATTTACATAAAGCAATAATGCAAATGCAATGCAATGCAATGCAATCGACAAACCACAAGACAAAGTGGAGGCTGGTACATTAAATGGGGCACTGCCTCAGCAGAGCCACAAGAGAGCATCTGCTTTGCATGCAGAAGTTCACAGGTTCAATCTCCGGCATCCCTTCCTGAAACCCTGAAACCAGCTTCTGCTGGTCAGCGTGGACAGCACCCTGGAGCAATGTTGTGACTCGGTATAAGGGAGCTTCCTACACTGAAGTCCAGCTCCGAGGGCCTTCTGACGCTTCCCTCACTGCGAGAAGCAAAGTTACAGGGATCCAGGCAGAGGGCGTTCTCGGTAGTGGCGCCCTCCCTGTGGAACGCCCTCCCATCAGATGCCAAGGAGATAAGTAACTATACAACCTTTAGAAGACATCTGAAGGCAGCCCTGTATAAGGAAGTCTTGAATGGTTGATGCTTCAATGCGTTTTTTAATATTTTGTTGGGAGCAGCCTGGAGTGGCTGGGGCAACACAGTCAGATCAGATGAGCAGCATATAATAATGATGATGATGATGATGATGATGATGTTCTGTAGACCTCTCAGAAGACCCTACCTGCATACTTACTTACATATAACCAGCCCAAAGGCCTGTAGAGATATTTGGACTGATGGAAAGTACCCCATGAAGTTCGAGTCCAGCTGTATTTCCTTTCACACATTCATCTGAACGTAAGGTCATGCTGGCCTCTAGGGTGTAGCTAGCCAGCACAGCCCCGCTCCCCTCTGAGTAATACCCCTCCCCCCTCTCACTATATATAAGGGTCTGGTGACTTCTGTTTCAGTGTATCTGAAGAAGTGTGCATGCACACGAAAGCTCATACCAAGAACAAACTTAGTTGGTCTCTAAGGTGCTACTGGAAGGAACTTTTTTATTTTGTTTTGTCCATCAGAATGATCATCCTCTAGTAAGAAATAATGAACTCTGGTGAACATTGTCTGTGTGCTCCAGATCTTTCAGTGGGAGAGTCTCTGTGAATTATTGCAGGAGTGCTTGCCAGTAGCATATATTTTTATTTACTGAAAAAACCTGGCTTGGTTGTGCCTGCTGTAATCCTGGCCTGGCCACATTTCAGTTGTGATAGGAGAGCTGTTAACTTCTGACACCCTCTGCTTTGCAATTTGCAGCTATGTTATCAACTGGAGGGAAGCCAAGGCTATAACAGCAAAAGGCTGTCTGCAGAAGCCTTTTCTGATCTAAGAGGGTGACCCAGTTAGGCCAGGTTTATGCTGTTTCCTCCATGCCTCCCCACCCCCACTCCCCATAGCATGGAAATCTGCAGGCCAGAGGCTACTAACGGAACTTAGGCTTAACAACATCTGGCAAGTCCAATTGCTTATTGAAGTTGCTGGAAGAGATGAAGAAGGCTTGACACCTGGGGCAAAGAACCAGCTTGAGCTTCCATCTGTTAGGAACTGCATGCCCACAATTATTATACAAGGAGGTGCACAGTTCACATCTGAGTTGGACTTCAGGTGCAGGAGAAGGGAGGGAATAAAAAGGGGGGGAATCCTTGATGTGTCTTTCAGAAATATTGACAGCAGATGCTGTCAAAAGGAAGGCAAACCATCTACAAGGACTCTGGTAATACTGAATGAGCGATTACTAGCATTTGTATAAACTGAACATAAGAAGAACCTGCTGGATAGGACTAAAGGCTCATCTTGCCCAGCATCCTAGTCTCACAGAGGCCAACCAGATGCCCATGGTATTGCAGATATTCATATTGTGCGGCTTGAAGCCATTGGATACATAAAAATTGAATCCTTTTAGATTAAAAATTGTCCAGACCCATAAATATTATTCAAAGCTTTACTAACCAGAACTTCTTCAGAAACAGACACCAAATCATTGATGATACACCCAGAAAGTTGTATAAAGCATAGCTCTTGTTTTTTATATTTTATCATCTCCCAGCAGCTGTTGTTGACCTGCTGGCTGATGCTAGGTACTCAAGCTGATCCGTTTCTACGTTAAGTTCATTTATAGTTATATTGTTACCAGGTAACACACAGCAACAACAAAAGCTCGTTGTTTTGCCAACACTCTTCAACTTCCTTTTCCAAGTATGTAAGATTAATTAATTTCTCAGCCATAGTACATTTCCTGAGACTTTTAAAGTCTGCAAAAGCCAGGCAGTACGCCCCAGGGTTTTTATTGCAGGACTTGTTAAGAAGTGCCCTTCTTTATTTCTGGTCTACCATGTTTTTCCTCTATACTTAAACCCTTTCGGGTGAAGTACAGGACGGAACAGATCTTTGAATGTACAGTTACCTTTACCTTAATTCCCCCCAGCAAAGCTGTTGCCTCTCCTGTTCTGTGGCTGACTGCTGTAGCTGCAATGAGTCTTTTTTGGCATGCCTTCCCTCTCTTCAGACATGCCAGAATCAAGGAAAGGAGCTGTGCTTCACCATGCCCTCTCTCAGCCATGTTATTTAGATGTACGCTTCACCAATTTCACATGCGTAAGACTTGTTTCCAAACAGATCTTTCCAAAGGTTTGCTGCCTTTATAAGGAACCTTATTCACTCCTTGGGCAAAGTAATTTTAAAGAGGGCGACAGCTAACATTTCACATGCTGCTCACCACAATTTTTAATACCCACTCTTACTTTGCCTGCCTTCAAATTTTAGCAGTGCAGCAATAAAAGTGTGACGATCGACAGGATGCCCTCAATAGGTACTGGAACAGCTGTTAAGCCCTTTGCTAAGAATGGGCTGTATGAAAATCTTAAGCAGGAAGCTCTGCATCTCTGCTGGCAGGTGGTAGTTAAACTTCTGTGCATGCTTAGAGTCTCAAGGGCACATTTTCATCCCACACTTTACAAGATGAATGGAAGTAATAAAGCCCGAAGAGCGAGAGAGAGAATGGGGGAGAAAGTATTGTTCCAAGTGTTGTTGGTGCTTAGAGAAATAGCTAACACGGATTCACTTCATTCTTTGTTGGTCATATATTGCAGGTAAAATTGGATGCCGTATCATGCCCAAAGGAGACAGGGGCAAGATACAACAGATGCCGTGAAACTTTATTCCATTCCACAAGCAAAATGATGCTCAGTGTGTGTGCATGCAGTACAGTCGTACCTTGTTTTGCGGCCGGGATCTGATCTGGAGCCCCGGTCACTAGCCGAAAAGGAGTCAGGGCAAAGTGCTGTGTCTGCGTGCGCAGAGCAGTTTGCGCTTCTGTGCATGTGCAAAGTGCGATTTAGCGCTTCTGCACATGCGCGAGCGGCAAACCCGGAATTAACCCGTTCTGGTACTTCCGGGTTTGCCACAGACGTTCACCGGAATGGATGCTAGACAAGGCGGACGTTTGCGGAGGTATTATTGTATGTGTGACCAGACATCATCATATTAGCACTTCTACAACCTAAGCAGCTGCCTATGAATGAAAAGGCAGCTGGTTAGGTTGTGGAAGTACATACATATCCTTTATTCGACCGATAGTCAGAAAGAAAAACATTTCTCAATACAGAATTATAAAATTATAAAAACTAAAAACATCAGGGGGGTACACAAATAAAATAGGACAGCACTACTGGACCTCATACAGATAAACCCACATCGAGGCATTCGATTTTACGCTTCCGACACTTGAGCGCCAGGAAGAGGAATTTAGCCACCGATAAGGTTGTTTTCCCAGTGGGCTTATTTAGCAGATATGCTACCTGCCTTTCTCTTAATTGGGAACTAAACTGAGATAAATATGGGGCTATGAGATATTGCCTTAAGTCGTTATAAAAGGGACAGCTCAGTAGAATGTGTTCTGTGGATTCTACCTCTCCCAAAGCACAATGGCACGTTCTCTGATCATATGGCACTCCTCTAAATCTTCCCCTCAAAACCGCCGAGTCAAGAACGTTCAGTCTGGCGGCAGTGAGTAGTCTGCGGTATTCCACATAGTGGATATCCGCCAGGTAACGGGCTGGTGCAGCCCGATACACCTGCTCCCCCAGAAACATCCCAGGTTTCACACGGGCTATGTCCTCCTGTCTGGCGATATCCCCCAATCTCTGAGCGATCACCGCTTTAGCATGGTTATACGTCATGGACTCTATATAAAGGGAGGACAGTCCACACTTCTGCACTTCCTCTACCACCTCCCCTTCCCATGGTGATTTAAAATTATCCCTCAGTATCAGAGGGGCCAAACCCACCAGTCTGAAGCAGAGCTTGAGCCATAGCCATAATTTTGCTTTCAGGGCCACATACCTAAAGGCTTGGCAGCCGGTCTCCAATCTCATGACCGCACCCGCAACGGAAGGGGGGATCCTGAGAATGGCCCTGAGGAATTGCGATTGGATAGATTCCAATCTTACAAAGTCCCTACGTGAACCCAAAGCAATGCCCACCAGTAGTAGTGGGAGGACTTTCATTTGGAAGAGTCTCAGGGCAACTTCCACTGTTTGTGCCTGTTTCTTGGCATATAGGGATCTAATCAGCAAGGCTGCTTTAGATGCATTTGTGGCTATATATTCTCTGTGTGCCAGGAAAGACCCGTTTGATCGTACTACCTGGCCCAGGTATTTGAAGCAACTAACCTGTTCTAGAGGAATACCATTGATCGACCACAAATTGAGTTTCGGTCGAGCAGCAAAGACCATTATTTTGGTTTTGGCATAATTAAGTTGGAACTCGTGTTGGATCTCGTATTCATGAAGTGCTCGAAGCATCCTCCTCAGCCCAATGGGGGAGGTAGCTAAAAGGGCAGCATCGTCAGCATAAAGGAGGACATTCAAGGCTCGACCTGCTAGTTTTGGCGGATGGAAAGCAGCATTGGCCATATGCCCCACTAGTGAGTTAATATAGAAATTAAACAGGGCAGGGGCAAGCAAACAGCCCTGTCTTACTCCCCTAGTGGTGGCAACCGGATTGGAGACTAGCCCCTTGCTATCTAACCTAATTCTCAAGAAGGTATTTGTATGCAAGTTGATAATCAGGAGAAGAAGACGGCGGTCGATAGATGTCGCTGCCAGTTTTGTCCATAGCTGGTTCCTGGGAATTTGGTCAAAGGCTTGCTTAAAGTCGATAAAGGCGACATGGAGAGCTTTAGGGCCTTTGCCAGCATACTTCTTGGCCAAATGGTTCAGGATTAGAATTTGGTCTGTTGTCGATCTTCCAGGGCGGAAACCCGCCTGTTCCTCTGCGATGATATTGTTGCTCTCCATCCAGATCGTTAGTTTGCTGAGCAAATATCTTGAGTAAATTTTCCCAATAACATTCAGCAGGCTGATTGGCCTAAAATTGGCCGGGTCAGTGCGCGGCCCTTTCTTGTGTATTAATACAATCAGTGCGGAATTCCAACTTGGGGGAAAATTTGCTGTGTTGTTTATATAAGTATAGAGTGCTGCTAGGAGTGGGCACCACCAGTCCTTGTTGGCTTTGATGGCATCAATGGATATAAGGTCATCTCCAGGTGCCTTGCCCGCCTTAAATTGGCCTATAAGTGTTTCCACTTCAGAGCAGGTAACTGGGTCCCACTCAGGCAAGGGGGCCAATTCTATCCTTCCTCCGCCAGCAGCATGGGCTGCATATAGGTCGGAAAAGAATCTTTCCCAGGTGTTGGCTGAAATTTGGGGTTCTATCCTTGTCAACGGTCTGCCCAAATATTGGGAAATTTGGTGCCAAAAGGAGGAGGGATTTCTATTCTCCGCAGCTTTTAGAAGATTATTCCAATTATTTCTTTCTGCCGCAAGCTTCTTTTCCTTTAATAATGCTTTATATCTTCTCTTGAGGTTCATAAGGTGACTACTGGGCAAGGGGTCATTTGATGCCCTATATGCCAAAAATTCATTATATAAACAGTTCTTAAAGTGCCTGCATTCCTCATCAAACCATTTTTTATGAGAAAAATGGTTACTATTCATTACCGGAGCCCGTGCCATAGATGGTTTTAGCAGTTCTACTAGATTATCATATATTGGCAGTGGCTCTTCTGCCTGGATAAGGGAGTCCCTTGTTGCTTGAAGTTGGTCAGACCAAAGGAGTTCATTTACCCGTTGAGCCATTTTGTCGGTCCATTTTAAGGCAGTAGGCCTCATCTGCAACTGATTGTTTGTTACATGCACACGGGAATACGTGACCAGTTCTCCAGCCAGGGTCAGGGAGAGTTCTAAAGGAAAGTGATCACTTTCCAGTCTCGTTACCACCCTAAAGTTGGAAATTTTAGGAATCAAATCTACTGATGTCCAAATAAAGTCGATGGTAGAGGCACGGGAACCTGACCAGAAAGTAAATTCAGCTGGGTAATCAGAGCTGAGAGCTCCATTTAACAGGTAAAAATTAAGGGCCGACAAAGTTTGCCTGCATTTAAAGCCTGCGTATGTGGCAACACTGTCTTTAAAGTTCCTGGGTAAAAGATCTGTAGTTATAATGGGTAATGAGGGGTACTTCTCATATTTAGTAAATAAGGATTTATCAGTGTAGGACAATCGGCCATTAAAATCTCCTGCGACCAGGAAGGTGGCTTCAGGATGTTTCTTGAGGAGAGTTTCGAGTGTCTGTTGAATTTCCTTCCATCTCTGGTCGACCAGATTTTTCTTGTAAACTGGGTACAGGTAAACGTTGATCACCACGAACACTTCCTCTGCTATTTGTAGCTTTACACCTAGCATGAGTGACGACTGGATATCGATTTGTTCCACCTGGAGATTTATGGCCAAGGAAACAAAAATAGCCAACCCACCTTGCAGTCTACCAGGTGATTGAGGATTCTGCTTCGCACTCAGGTAAAAGCCCTTGTACCCTGATAAGAAGAAATCCTCACAAGCCCATGTCTCTTGCAGCGAAATGATGGAGCTGCCTTTTATATAGGCGACAAAGGATGGGTCCATCAACTTAGATTTAATACCAGCTACATTCCAGGATAAAAAAGTAAGTGACCTCCTGGTCTCCCCTTCTGGTCATGCTGACCCTTGCGGAATCAGCGCAGAGGAATCCACCCGGGGATGCATGCTACGAGGAGGAGCAATAGGCTGAAAGAAGGAAGTAATTGTAGCTTGCTTGCCAGTCAGTTTCCGAGCACCACTTGCCGCAGCAACAACCGATGACTGGGGCTTAATTGTTGGTAACTGCGGGGATAGATCTTGGTGCACGGAGATATCACTTAGTGACAGGTCCATAGACTCTGCATTTAGGGTATGCTCTATAATTGAGGGAGATGGACCTTTTGGGTCTACGGTTGCTGGAGGGAACATACAATGCAAGGCAGGTGGGAGGCATCCTTTTCGGTTTGCCTCCAAAAGGGTGTTCAACCTTGCCACTGCCTCCGAGTCCGGCCAAAGGGCTGTCGAATCTCCCACTGTATCCTGCACTGGCTTGGCATCCATACGAAGTGTGCAGCCAATTTGAGGATTGGGGATCATTACAGCAGGCTCCACTTGGGCTTGTGTAGGCTGGTCTAGATTTGTGGAGGAGTTCATCTTATTTATATGAACATGATCTTCTGAGTTACGGAGACAGAGTAGCAACTCGTCCAGTCTGTCTGTTATCTCTGTTCGTTCAGGTTTTGGCAGGTGGGAGAAGGATAAAAGTAATTCATGCTCTATGGAGTTCTCCAGATGGGTGGCCTTCGTCAGTAGGGGAAGGGGGGCATCAGTCCAACTGATTAGATCTGTGGCCAAGGAAGATGAAGTCGTAGTAATTGGGGGGCCCTCGGACTTGACTACTTTCTTTTTGAGCAAACAATTGGGTAAAAGAGGGCAAATCTTAGTATTGGTAAAAACTCTTGTGGCAAAGATTCCAAAGTTGATTAAAGTGCTTCTTGAAGACATAATAAATGCAGGGAACTTTTTGGATTCAAAGGAAAGCAGCACTCTCTGCATATGAGGCCTGCTGCTAATGTGATGAATATGATTCAGATCAATGGAGCGAGGATTTACCCCCAAAAGTCCGGCTAGATGCCTCCTTGCATCGTTCTTGTAGTACCAGTTAATCACCTGGCCTCTGAAGGGGCAAACAGTTAGGCAGACTTTAGTAGTTTGCAGAAAAAGATTATGAGAAGATATGGAGTGTTGTTCTTCCTTGTTTTGTTCTTTTCCATGTTTGCAGACAACCTGAGAGATTATGTGAGGTAAATCAGGTGCTCTGGGCATTTGTATAGTCCTATCCTCAGGTAAGGCATCTGGAGGACTGTCTTTACCTTTTAAGGATACAAGTGAAATAATCTTCTCTAGGGATCCTCGGATGTCTCTTATGTGTTTAAAGATATAGTCCACTGTTTTGGCAACTAGGTCTAAAGTGGTAGAATGTTCAAATAATATATCAGAGAGGCAGCTTTCTCGTTCTCCAATGCAGTCTTTTGGTTGGATACCAGTGATTGTATCCTTTTTAGACCTTCTTGATTTGGTGGTGTTGTTGCTTGAGGGGTTAGTAAGCAGTTTATCAGAAGGTTCTTTCAGCATGGCTTCCTCGTCAGTCATCTCTGCTAGCAGGGAGAAGGTGTTTGAGACCGGAATATTAAAAATATTAAAAATATCCTTTGTTTTTTCAGGGGAAAATTCACAAATTTTCGTTTGCTTGGCAAGAGGCAGGCACACCAATTCCTCTATATCCTCTATATCTCTGGTACGTTTCCCAGTTTCTCTCCTCTTATCAGCAGGGCTGCGCGGTTGCTGAGTCATCTCTCTCTTCACACAATTGCCTCAAGGCTTCAAGGTCAGTGAATATCTCCCAAAATAACGAAAGGAATCCCCCTAATTAGTAAACTAAAAAGGCTTAAAAGTACTATGGAATGCCTAAATTTATCAGGCTTCTATACTCATTAAAACAATCTTTAAAGGATAAAATCAGAGAGCTCACGCTGACTAGGTGCCGTTCGCCATCTTGCTGTTCCGGAAGCTCTCAGGTTGTGGAAGTGTAAATATGATGACGTCTGGTCACATATACCGCATGCGCACATACTGAGCATCATTTTGTGGGAGAGCCATGGATCAGCACTTGCTTGTGTGTCTACCTATAATCTGTTGCCTGGGCCACAGACTGAATGCAGGGAATGTTCATATGTGAGGGACCAAAAAAATCCATTGCGTTACTTCCTCCACAACAATTGGAACAAAATAGATACCAGACCGAGGCAGGAGAATTCCTGAACTTCAGACTGCTGTTTGGGGAGGGCATTATTTTAGTTCATTGCCGTGTTAAAAAAACACCTCACTTCAGGTAGTAAGCTAGCAGCTTAGGAAGAATGATTCAGAATAGGCCTCTGCCAGATGTACTAGTTTACTGCATGCATGGAATATTTACAGGAAAGACCCATTAAAAATAAGACTCTGACTCGTCCACCCTGCAAATCTTTACAGCCCAGGCGGGGCTTTTTTTTTTTCAGTCGGAACTCACTGGAACTCAGTTCCAACACCTGTCAGGTGGGTGCCATTGCCATTATAAGAGGTGTTCAAGTGAGTTCCGGCACATCTTTTTCTAGAAAAATAGCACTGAGTCCAGGGTTCTACCACCTCAGTCTGCAAAATGTGAAGACCAGCTCAAGAGATACACATGCCCCCCGCTTCTCCATGCAGACTGTTGCTCCTTCCTTCCCTGCCCCATTCAGTGGTCTCCAGGGACTCTTCACAACAGGGTCACGGGTTGTACCTCTGTTTCTGCACCATTCTTGCCTTAGGCTCTATTGAGGTTGTTAATATTCTGCATATGGAAACAATTTTGATGAATAAAAACTGACTCTTCTTTGAAATAAAAATTTCTTTGCTCCAGAAATATGGTTCAAAAGCTTTACTACAGAACGTTACTCCACAGCAACTTAAAACAATAAAGTAACATTCAGATACATGCATAAGATCCTATGCTGATCTCACATAGGTTAACTATAATAGATTATTAATATCTTCCATCCAGAGTTAAAAACCAAAGTTCTGTCTCTCTTACAGTCTCCCTTAGCCTGAGGCTGTTTTCCTGCAGAGAGAATTAGCGCGTCCATTCTTTCCAGTAGCTTGAGAACAAAGACTCACTCCAACCAAGACGGAGGTCTACATATGCGTAGACTTGTAACACAATTCACCTTGTCAATGAGGCACAGAAATAGTAACATTAGGCTCTCTACTTCAGCTCTTCGTTAGCTTCAATGGGAATTTCCATGCCATGCTTTACAATACACAGAGAGACATATTACAGAGTTATTTTCCATTTCAATGTGCATTAAACAATTATAGTTAACAGGCTCCACCCCATTCGCTGATCAAATTCTCTTGTGGCTTGGGCAATGTGCCTTACTTTATAACTGAAGTCAGGCAGCTCATCATTTTTCTCACCTGGATTGCGAATTCATTGCATATTGTATCAGTTGTGTGGCATCAACCTGCCATGGGAGAGACTTGCCAGCAAGCCCACAATGTACTGTGTCAGTGAAATGATAGCGCAGATTTATGCTCTGGGCAGCGTAATATGCATGGCCAATTTGCCATGCACAAGAAGCAACCAGCAAAGAGTAGCAACGTCTGCTGAGCACTGATACCTTGGAGATCTTTCAGAAAGCCAGCTATTTTTGGATAATGCCAAAACTACAATCCAAAATTAGACAAATCTTTTTCATAGGTTTTGGGTACATTGACAACTTCTCTCTTTGCAATTCATTTTCTTTGGTTGTTTGGTTATTTACAGGATTTATTCATTTCACCATAAGGTCTCAGTGTGGGTTACCACAAAGCAATTTAAAATCAAATAAAATGAATACTTAAACAAAAACAAAAATAAAAGCAGATCCTAAACACATATCTCAGCTGTCAAAGACCTGGGTAAAAAGATGCATTTTCAGCCTGCAATGAAAAGCTATACAATGAGGATGTTAGGTACACCTCTAGGGTGAGGGAATTTTGGGGGGGCTGCTTCAGACGAAGACCCATGTACAGCACATTGCAATAATTCTATCCGGAGGTTGTCAGAGCATGGAGCACAGGAAATAAACAGCACTTTGAGATAGTGCTTCAAAACAAATGAAAAGCCAGTGCAGATGAAAGAAAGGATGAGGAAACAGTTGGGGGTTAGAGATGGAGAGTGAAATGTACAGAGATCATCTTTGGGGCTCCCCCCCCCCTTTGAGCGACAACCTCTTGCTGCAGCCACCCCTTTGCCTTTGAAGCACAGAAGAGAGGCACCTCTCCTGACATCATTCAATTTGCTGGAAGCCTTGTGTGTGTCACCATTCCGTTTATGCTCCCGACAAATTAATCATCAGTCAACTTGAGCATCTGCACACATGCTGAATGTGTAATGGGCCGTCCTCTGCTTGCTTGACGAACAGGGAGCAAGTTTGATGAACATGCAATTGAAAGAGGAGGAAGAGGAGGAAGAGGTTGTGAGCAACACGCTCAGTTACTCAGACATTCTGCTGCAGGCCAAGGAATGCTGAACCAGGAAAAGTAGGCCGCATTTGAGATCAGGGGATCTTATTTTAGAATAAAGTTGTTAGGATGGAGCTAGGGGTGGGAGTATCTAACACCTTCGGCTTCTCTCCATTTCTTATTTTTTTCAATCTTAAATTCAGGTATGGGTCGAACACCAGAATGTTGAAATGAAGCTGAATGTTGGAAGATTCAGGACAGATTGAAGAAAGAACTTCTACATGCTGCACATAGTAAAACTATGGAAAACACACACTCACACACAAGGCAGTGATGGACATCAACTAGGATGGTTTTCAAAGAAGATGGGCAACAAGACTATCAACAGCCATTTGCCATAATAACTGTGCCTCCACATTTGGATGCAGAAATGCTTCTGAATTACCAGTTGCCGGAAACCACAGTGGCAGTGGTGGGGAGAGTGCTCTTGTGCTCAAGTCCTGCAGTGGCCACTGTGAGAACAGGATCCTGGACCACATGGGTCACTGGTCTTACCCAGCAGGACTCGTCTTATGTTCCTATGTTGCTCTCCGCTCTAGCTAAGCCCTGATGCTAGGCGTTCCATATAGAGTTGGAGATATTCAATTCAATTCTCGACTAAAGGCAAACCTACGTAATTTGCACTTTCCAAGACGATGTGAAAAGTGATACGCAGGCGTCCTTTAAAATTCATGCTCCCTTGGGTTTTGCGGTGCAGTTCTCCCACCAAGTAATGCGTACAAAAATGCATATCTTGGAGACCACTGTAAGCAGATGAAAACACTAGCAGGATTGCAATAAAACTTGTAATGTAGCAAGAACTGTGGAGATAATGGAGTTATATAAAACATGAACTATTGAAAAAGATGCAGCAGAAAAGGTTTAACAATAGGACCCATCGAGGGGGAGGTGGGAAGTCCAGAGATTCGGAGGAATCGTTTAACTGTTGATGTGTATGGTTGTACAGTTATAATTTTATAAATGTAAAATCAAATAAAAATTATTTCAGAAAAATGCATATCTATGTGGGAAAGCATGCACAAAATAACATTTTGAAAAACGCATTGTCTTAGGAAGCATTGCTTTACCAATGTGTATATTAGGCAAACATTTCCTGCAAGTGGGGGGGGGGAGAGAAATTCACACTAAACGGCTAATGAATTTTCTTGAGGACTTTGAAAAAGACTCCACAAACTGAACATTGGAAAGATGAGAAACTAAGAGAGAACAAAAATGGGCAAATCCCCACTCTGTTGTCATACATTGTCTTTCCGAAGCAATAAAATTGTTTTGATTCTTACTACTATTGCTAATACGATCGCTTGGAGAGGAGGCGAGAAATACCACACAGCACTGCTACAGTAGCAGCAAACAACAAAAGTATCTTCAATCCCTGATGTACTTTCAACAGTGGTCTTTCTCAAGGGGAAAATTGCCTCACGAATAAGTAGCCGCCATGACAAGTTCTGAAGTCTATTTGGGCGGTTATAGTGCAGAACAGCACAATTGTAAGCCTGTCTACACAGGAATAGATCCCACTGAGATCAAGGTCACTTGCTCCCAGGTAAGCATGCATCTGACTATAGCCTTATCTCATAATATGTGACAGGAGAACACCCAATAGAGGAACAGATTCAACTGCCTTACCCATTTGTTAAGCAAAATTTCCCTTGAGAAAGACTGGCTTTTGAAATGCATTGGGAACTTTAAGGTACTTTTGTTGTTTACACAGCTGACACTGTTGCCGTTTCCCCCGAGAATTTTTCACAGCTGTTAGATCCTTTTTTCCTTTTCCCCCTTCAGATTCCCTTGACAACCCTTCCCACATTCAATTTCCCATCATTTGCTGTAACTTTCCTAGTGTGTTCTGAACCTTGAAATGGATGAGTCTTCTTCCGATGGGAACTTTCCCTCCAAACAATGTACCCTTCTGCAATTCTCATAAAGTTCAACAGGACTTGAAATAAATGATTAGGCTTTGTGCTCTGAAGTCCGTGTTGGATTGCGATTTGTGTGTCTAAGTGGTGAACTGGAGGCTCTGAAGTCTAATCACTTTTGCGATTATTTGTTTTATTTTTCGTTTATTAATATATTCATACACTTCCTTCCCATAGGAAAATGCTCATGGCAGCTTACACCGAAAACATTTAAGGCACACATCAAAAATAACCAAATAAATAATAATAAAAATCGAGGCCACATTAAAGGGATTTCCTCAAAAGCCAACTTATGGTTGTATGCTGGAAAGACTACAGTCCAGTCCTGTGGCTACTGAATGAATCATAGATCTTTGTTGACAGGTTACCCCTGTCTAGAAACGGTCATATTTGGCATGCCAGTCTAATGCCACTTGGGCCTTGAGTGGCAATGATGGTTCAATGAGCAGCCTCAGACTACTCACTCCTTAACGGGAAATGCAACTTATCAGGAATAGGAAAACTGTCTAATTCACAGTCGTGGGAATAACCTGTTCACCAGGCCCCTGACATGCCAAGATTCAAATTCAGCTTGATGTAGTGGCATGTCAGGCTTCCACTTAAAACCTTTATGAAGGCCATTTTAAAACACTGTTGAGTTTGCTTCTAAAAAGAAATGAAAAACATGGCTTTCTTATTCCTAAAATGGAAGGTGGTGTTTTACATTCACTATCCATCACCATCACTATCCATGGTGCTGGAGGAGACTCTTGAGAGTCCCATGGACTGCAAGAAGATCAAACCTATCCATTCTTAAAGAAATCAGCCCGGAGTGTTCACTGGAAGGACAGATCCTGAAGCTGAGGCTCCAGTACTTTGGCCACCTCATGAGAAGAGAAGACTCCCTAGAAAAGACCCTGATGTTGGGGAAGGTTGAGGGCACAAGGAGAAGGGGACGACAGAGGATGAGATGGTTGGACAGTGTTCTCGAAGCTACTAACATGAGTTTGGCCAAACTGCGAGAGGCAGCGAAGGATAGGTGTGCCTGCTGTGCTCTGGTCCATGGGGTCACGAAGAGTCGGACACGACTGAACGACTGAACAACAACAACAATCCATCACCTTGTCCAATTAGATTTCTTTAAATTAATGGGCGAGCAGGTACAACCATATTTGAAGGGAAATGTAAAAAAAAAAACAACGTGACCTCTCTTCCTTTCCTCAATAGCTCCTGCCATGCAGGTGGACCTCTGGAAGCTTTATGCATTCTATTCCCATCCCGATTCTCCTGACTGGTGAAAGGGAATATAAGCAACAGATTTGGCTTGCCTTAACGCCTCTGCGCTTCCTTGAGAAATGTGACATCTCATCTGATGTGCATTACCTCCAGCAGCACACCGTCCCCCTGGTACAATGAATGTGTCCAGATTTCTCAGCCAGTCTATTACCTTCGGGCTCAGGAGCAAAAGAGTGGTTGACTGACATCTCTGCAGCACCAGCAAAGAAATGCATCCCTTTACTGTAACTCTGGAAATAGCTGTTAAGCCTCTGTGCTGGGAATCCATCCAGCAACTAAATATTTCGTTGTGACTCATAGGCCATTATGCCAAGGACAGAGGTTTTGTCCAGAGAACACTAGACTTAAAAATGTGGGTGTCCATTTCCACATTGCTGAAGAAAGGGGAAACCAACAGAGGATGCAGTTGCATATGCTAACTTACATGTATAGACACAAATTTAGAAATATTGTACTGTATTTCTTTTGAAAATAGTCCTCTCACTACAGCAGGGGAGACTGACCAGTTGACCCCAGATGCCTGCTCAGCCTGCTCTCCAGACGCTAATTGATGATGGAGAAGTAACAGAAGGTGTGTTCACTGGTGATGGAAACCAGCAAGCCCTTCCACCACTCTCATTTCTCAGGGTTCTTAATTTCTAAATTGAACTTCGGCAGCCCTTCAAATAGAGGACTGTGATGTGGGAGACATGGCCACTATGCAGAAGACACATACATGTCTTGGCGCTGTGGTCTAAACCACTGAGCCTTTTGGGCTTGCTGATCAAAAGGTCGTTGGTTTGAATCTATGCGATGAGACAGCTCCCATTGCTCTGTCCCAGCTCCTGCCAACCTAACAGTTCAAAAGCATGCCAATGCAAGTAGATAAATAGGTACCGCTGTGGTGGGAAAGTAAATAGTGTTTCCATGCACTCTGGTTTCCGTCATGGTGTTTCGTTGCACCAAAAGTGGTTTAGTCATGCTGGCCACATGACCCAGAAAGCTGTCTGTGGACAAACGCCGGCTCCCTCGGCCTGAAAGTGAGATGAGCGCCGCAACCCCTTAGTCGCCTTTGACTGGACGTAACCATCCAGGGGTCCTTTAACTTTGGCTTAAATGTCTATGCAGTAGTAAGTCCCATTGAGAAGTAAGTCCCAATGGGTACTGGGCGTGATGCCTATATTCTGCTTCAATGATCAGAAGCAGCAATGCTTTTCAATAGTTGTTGCTGGAAACCACAGGAGGCAAGAGTGCTCTTGCGCTCAGGTCCTACGTGAGGGTATCCCATAGGCATCTGGCTGCCCATTGGGAGAGCAGAATGCTGGACTAGATGGGCCATTGGCCCGATCCAACAGGCTTTTCTTGGGTTTATATGAGCTGCATGGGTCTCCTTTGTTATCTTTTCTAATATGTAAAGGGGCATTTATTTGTTTGCTTGTTTGTTTATTATTTAACAAGTTTCTATCTTATCCTTCCTCCAAATGGAGCCCAGCAGACATCAAGTTAAAACAATACCATTTAACAATAAGATCAAAAACATATTTAAAACAAGCTTACAAATCTATAAACATCTGGCACATCTGAAAACATTCAAAAGCATCTAAAAACATCTTAGAGCAATCACATCACCTTGGAGTGCTCACCTTGGAGTGCTCCTGGAAGTCAATAATAAAGGGAAATAATGATACGGGCAGGGAACTAGCACTGAGTAGGCCAGCTCTTCAAAGAAAAAGCCCTGTCATACAGAGGACTAATTCAGAGAGCGAACTGTCCTCTGAAAGTACCGGTAGGACACATTCCACTTAGAATGGAGCTGCGCCACTGCTACTGAGGTGAAAAGGAGTTAGTCCAGGGTTGCAGAACCTGTGGTGTTCCAAATGTACTTGGACTCCCATCATCCTCAGCCAATATGAATGTTGAGGGATGATGGTACTGTTAGTAATTTCATTCTCTCATTGCTGTTGGATCTCGTGATCCACTGTTTACATTCCATAGTGACAGGAGTGTGCGAACGGAACTCAGACACTTTACTTCCGTTCTATGTGCTTTTGTACTTTTTATCTTTGTTCTCTGCTTTCGGACAGAGGAGACGTGTGGGAAGCTGCTGCTCATGCTCAGCCATGTTTGTTGTTTCGATCTGCTGTAAATAAAGAAGCTTCCGCGATGCCAAACACCTACAGCCTCGCTTCTTGCTGATACTCTGCTGATGCTAAAAGCGTGCCCACAGCTCCACTGGATGTGGGTCTCTGGACACCTGCGTATGAGGAAAGGATGTACACATAGGTACTTGTAGTCCAACAATGCCTGGAGGGCCACAAGTTCCCAATCCCTGTCTTAGAGACAGCAATAACAACTTGGGAGACTGCTATGCACTCCTATCTTCTTCAGCAAGATTTGATGTATCCTGTCAAGAAGCACAGGAAACGGGGTATGGAATATATGGGATAGTTTGGTTTGTAATAAAATGGTTGAACCTTTAACAGATAACGTCACAGTTGAGAGCTGTACTGGTTAGGTAACTTTTGAACATGCCACAGATGATTCAGCCATTGGGCTGCCTGATGGATTCATTTTGTTTGGGTTTTTTTCCATTCATAAATTCCTTTGTTTCCAAACAGAGCTAGAGTTAAAGTATGCAATCACCAGTCTCACTTATGGTTTTTTAATGCTATCTTTCCATTTGCAAAACCACCAGGACAATTTAACATTTAAAAACAGAACAATATACAAGCTAAAATCAGCAATACATTCAAACCAAAAGAACAAGAAAATAAACGTGCATTAGAAACAGTAAAGTCTATACAGCCATCAGATCAAAGACAGCTAAATTATGTGTTGGAAAGCCTGAAGCAACCTTCCCCAACCTGGTGCCCTCCAGACATTTTGGACTATAACTCCCACCAGCCCTAGCAAGCAGGATCAAAGATCAGGGATGGCGAGAGAGGGATGGAGCCAATTTCCTAAGGGATGGGGGTGGGGGATCTCCCACCAGAGGTCTTCAGGACAGCCATCTAGCACTGGATTTCTTGCATTGATCAAGAAACGGGTTGGACTATATCAGGGTGGAGAATCTGTGGCCCTCTAGGCATTGTTGGTCACCAACTTCCTTTGCCCCAACCAGCATGACCAATGGCCAGGGATGATGGGACTTTTAGTACATCAACAACTGGAAGACTATAGGTTCCCCATTCCTAGACTAGATGGTCTACAAGGCCCCTTCCACCTTTTGCGGCCCACATCTGCAATGTGAAGTGGTACTACAGTATCTGGAGTGCTGCTGACATAATAGGGAACAGTACAAGAGACTAGACCTTGGTAATAATTCCTCTGTCCCTGCTTATATCCCCTGCAGTATCTAGGAACCAAAAGGATCAAGAATCTGGAGCAACTATGAGGAAAGATGGAAATAACCTTGCAGAGCCTAACCTCTTGCACATCTTTGGAATGGGAAAAGCAGTGCTCACCTTTGCATGGGAATGTGAAGTGGGCATTCAGCAAAGCATGAATGGAGGAACAGTTCTTACTCTCTGGGGTCTTCATTTCTGCGGAAGTGTTTTCAGTTAAATGAAAATTAAAAGGCACTATGGTAAGTAATGTCTCCACCAGCACAGAGAATTTAAGAGAGAAATTATCCTTTTAAAAAATGTATTGGACAAAGTAAAGGTATCTGGAGTGGAATTAGCAAAAGAAAATGCACTGTCCCACCAGTGGAACAAAATCAGCACCATGGACAAAGCACTCCTATTACTTTGAGTCAGGAGACAGGGAAGAAAAGAAGGTACTGTATTAGTTGTCACGAACCCTTCAGCAGTGTCAGAACTGGGCATGGATTGGCAAGCCCGAATGGAAGAGGAGGAGGCTGAAAAAACAGGTAATGATGGAAACCTAGATTGGAGGAGAGCAGGTATCCCATTTCCACCCCAACTTCAGTCACTTTGGAAGAGGAAACCTCTCCCCTCTGACTCTCCTGCAGAAAAGAGAGCCTCATGGGTGGCTGGGGAGTGTGAACAGGTGGCAGCAGTGACTGAACAAGAGACTGGCAGAAAGCAGCAGACTTTTTGCCTAAAGCCAGGTGTCACCTTTTGCGGATGGGAAGAGGGCTACCTTCCCTGACAGAGCACATACTTGCAAGCTTGATGTTCCTGCAAGGTGGGAGACTATTGCAAGTGAGCATGCCATGCCTTACCTTTAAAAGCTTGGCAGGAGGGATGAGGAAATTTGTTGGGACATCTTTGTTGCTGCCATCCAGCTCTGAACTTCTTGAACTGTTCCTGAATCATGACCCTTGAGCACTATTTCTGCTGTTGAGCCTGTGCCATTACTTACCTGAATAAAGATCTCTTACTTACAAGTAAGAGCCTCTGTCTGTGTGTTTGGGGCAGGAGCCAAGACAATAGCAGCTTAAGATGTTCAGAATCTAGTGTGTGGTACCGTAATGTTTAAATAACAGCTCCTGCTTTCTTGAAGTATTCCTCCAAATCTTGCAGTAATACTACCCGACATGGCAGCTCTGGCATAGTATAAAGCAGTCAATACTGATCTTCTAAAATTGGGGTGCAGCTACGGGTCTCTGGATACTGCTGGACTACAACTCCCATCACCACTGACCTTTGATCATGCTAGTCAGAGCTGATGAGAGTTGGAGCTGACGGGAGCCCAGAGGACCATTGGTCCATCGAGCTCAGTATTGTCTACTCTGACTGGCCGCAGCTCCCTAGAGTTTCAAAACCTGACAACTTCTGCATGTAATCCTCTACTGAGGATTAGAAAACAGGGTGTCTTTTGTTGGTCTGGATCCAGTGGTTACAATAAGGCTGCAATCCTAGACACACATACAAGGGACAAAACCCCATTGGCATAGTGTGACCTACTTCTGAGTAAACATGCACAGAGTAAGAATCTCTTACAGTATGAATCTCTAAGGATGTATTGATACCACAGATATTATTAACTCATTAAATCCCCCCTTGTTTCAAATGAAAAAACACACACAGTGTTCATTTAAAATGAAAGACACATTTATCTATACATTAACAACAACAAAAACTTACACTACATCAAAAAAATTTGGAGGGGACACAGTCCAATTGATCAAAATGTTCTGATCTACATATAGGTCCATGACCAGTAAATTACATCTGTTTGCTTTAACATACGGGCTGAACAAAGATCTCTTCCATTCCTTGTTGCAATGTCTTCACTTGATTGTTGTTTGACTAATAAAATTTCTGCTGTCAATATCAGTTGATTCTTTTCGAACTCTAGGTAGGTCTACCTACATATTTTGGCATATGAGGCAAAAATAATAAATAAATAAATGGTGCCCTCCCTAGGGTTAAAAAATGCAATCATAAATTAAATAACTGTCAACTTGTCATCTTTTGATAGCATTCAGAATATATTGCCTGTGGCTCTTTGTCTCACAGCAGAACCACCTGAGGTTTAACTATTACTTTCCAGTATCTGTTGAAAGTGAGAATGAAAGCTCAGTGAGATCTTCCAGAGACCAAAGGTGTTATAAAAAATGCATTGGCATTCCTCTAAATACATTTATTTATACAGTTATGTTTTGACACATTGTGCAGATAGGTCCAGTTTGGTAATCCAACACTTCCCCCCCACCACCATCCTTCACTGAAATATTTTTAGATGTTTAAATTGTTCTTAATATATATATGCATATATATTATTGATTGATCTGCTATCGTCATCATTGCTTCTGTTTTTGCTGCCCTTGTCTCCTTTGGGAGAGAGAATGGGATATGAATGTATTAAGTAAATAACCCTAATTGTGGATCCCCCTTTCTGTTCACCCTTTAAGATACAGATAGGGAACCTGTGGCCCTCCAGGTCACAGTGGACTATAATACCCATCACCCCTGACCATTGGCAGTGCTAGGTAGAGCTGATGGGAGTTGAAGTCCCACAGCACCTGGAGGTTTTACAGGTTCTCTACTGTGCTTTGAAGGAAAAAAGACTGCTCTCAAGCTCTTCAAAATCCTAGTACCCATCTGTCTCCTTTGCCTCCTGTGGGCATAATTAAATACCACTCCCCTTGAAATCCGTGTCATTTCAAAGGGTGTGTGCACACCTTCCCTGGAATTTGATGAAAGAAGGTTCACCTGGGGTATCCAACCTCAAGCACCTTGTGGATAGAGAATGGCAAAAGCAAACTTATTTGCACTCGATATCCTGGATAAATGCTCAGAAACTCTGCCGGCCACACCTGTGGCATGTAAATTGTCAGGATCACAGGCATTTCCCCATACTATTGGGGGGGAGTGAAAGATGTTTGAAATAATAAGTTGAGAGACTTGTATTATTATATTATGATACAAGGCAGAGCATCTCAGAAACATGAATAGATGAGATAGATGATCGATAAATGATGATAGATGATAGATAGATGATAGATAGATAATGATGATGAAGATAGATAGATGATAGAGATAGATGATAGATAGATGATTGATAGATAGATAGATAGATAGATAGATAGATAGATATAGATAGATAGATAGATAGATAGATAGATAGATAGAGATAGATGATAGATAGATAATGATGATGATAGATGATAGATGATAGATAGATGATAAATAGATGATAGATAGATGATAGATAGATAGATAATGATGATGATAGATGATAGATAGACAGATGATAGAGATAGATAGATAGATAGATAGATAGATAGATGATAGATAGATAGATAGATAGATAGATAGATAGATATGCATGCATGCACACAAACATACACACAGTTGACGACCATTCCACCTATGTCGGTGGAGTGCATATAAGCATGCCCATTTTCCACCATTTTCAAGACCTTTTTGTGACCTTTTTAGTTTCAAGCTGCTAAGGGCTTTATATATTAAATAGTAAAAACCTTGGACCCGTAAAGTGGTGAATACAAAAAGATTCCATCCAACCACTTATGGAGACAAAAGTTACATATGTCTGAGAGGTTCTGCTTCGGTCATGATAGGTTACAACAAACTAAAAATCATAATATTGGCATAAAACAACAGTATCCCCCATCCCACCCCCCCATCACCCCCCCCAAAAAAAAACAGTAGAGAGGAAGAAGGAAGGAGGAACCCAACAAATGTCAGTCTTGGCGTCCTGTGATTTGATAGAAACTCAGGGGAAGACATAATGAGCCTCCTATGAGGCTTTTCCAAGTCAGGAATCAGACAGCCAGGAAAAGTTCTGGATAAATCTTTAAAGGGAAAAAACATACACACCATCCTTGGCTACCTCACATGGGCAAATCTGTCCATTTCAGTTTCTCTCTGTTTCTCATTTTTGCATTCTTAAGTTTTGCATTCTCCACATTTGCACATCAGTTCCTTCTTTTAACTCATGAAAATTCACCAGACTTTTCATACAAATTTCTATTTGTATGTATTTCATACAAACACATGTTTGCTTTACAAATCAGAATACACTCTTCCTTAATATAATGCATTTCCCCCCACAAATATATGCATTTGTATGCATACTTTACCCTAGAGTGTGCATTCCTGTACACATTACTTGGCTGAAGGGCTGCCTTGCAAAATTCATTGAAGTTCAAATTTCAAAGGACTGTTGTGTTAGAGTTCACATATTGTTTCATTCTTAAAGAAATCAGCCCTGAGTGCTCACTGGAAGGACAGATCCTGAAGTGGAGGCTCCAGTACTTTGGCCACCTCATGAGAAGAGAAGACTCCCTAGAAAAGACCCTGATGTTGGGAAAGATTGAGGGCACAAGGAGAAGTGGACGACAGAGGATGAGATTGTTGGACAGTGTTCTCGAAGCTACTAACATGAGTTTGGCCAAACTGTGAGAGGCAGTGAAGGGTAGGCGTGCCTGGTGTGCTCTGGTCCATGGGGCCACGAAGAGTCGGACACGACTGAACAACAACAAATTGTTTCAGAAAATGTGAAGGGTCACATTGAATGAAAACAGAATCAAATTTCTCCCTCATCCCTACCTTACACTCATTGCAGTTCAAAAGAGGCAGAAAAAATGAGAAAGAGGCAGGGGGAAAAATGAACACTGTAAATAGTTGTATCTGTAGAAATATTCTGTGCTACACACATGCACCTCTTTCAAGCAGGTTTGCTATATTATTTCTACAGCCACTTATAAGTATTTACAATGCTTTTTGCCAACTTGTAGAGGCTGGTGTACTTTAATTCCTCATACGGTCAGTGTTCATACAAATAAAAATAAAATGACTTGCCTCCATTTGTCCTTGAGGAGATAACTGGAATGGAGAGATAACATAAAAGTTAATGGAAAACCAGTGTCCCAGATACGCAATATTGCATTCCGTTCAATTTCCTTCTGTAAAGAAATAAAACCCAGTCTTTCTCAGTAATTATTAGAATCGTTCCACTTGCTAGCCGAGAGGACGGGTAAGTACGGGAAGGTTAAAAAAGAAAACACAAGTGTTGCTTGCCTAACACTCAATGTGCTGATTCATTATCTGCTGTAAAATATTGCCTGTGTATTGATGCCATAGGTTCAGACTTGTGAAAAAGGACGTTGAGACATAGCATGAAACCAACACAGCATTCACCACATGGTAACACAAACTTTCAAAAATGCATAGTATAAAAGATTAACAGTGCAATTTCCCCTAACACAGTGCACCTTTTTCACTAATTTATGCCTTCTTTTAAGCACATGCTGGTGGCGCTGTGGGTTAAACCACAGAGCCTAGGGCTTGCTGATCAGAAGGTCGGTGGTTCGAATCCCTGCGACGGGGTGAGCTCCCGTTGCTCGGTCCCAGCTCCTGCCCACCTAGCAGTTCGAAAGCACATCAAAGTGCAAGTAGATAAATAGGTACCGCTCCGGCGGGAAGGTAAACGGCGTTTCCGTGCGCTGCTCTGGTTCACCAGAAGCGGCTTAGTCATGCTGGCCACATGACCTGGAAGCTCTCGGCCAATAAAGCGAGATGAGCGCCGCAACCCCAGAGTCGGACACGACTGGACCTAATTGTCAGGGGTCCCTTTACCTTTACCTATCTAAGTATATGCATTAGAACATGTTACTTGGCTAAGTATATGCATTAGAACATGTTACTTGGCTAGAGAACCGCACTGCAAAATTTATCCCGCATCCCTTGGTGTGATTAAACAATCAATCACCTGCCAGAATTGAGAAACCTTGTGAAACATTGAACCTGCCTTCTCTCTCCAGTAAATAGGTAATAACATCTTCCTGAGGAGAACCAGTTAAGGATGTATCTGACTGTCCTGATATACTACAGCTGACAGCTGCTGGAAAATCCCCCAAACATCACCATGGCCCCAGATCTGAGCTGCAATCAGACAAAAAGAAGGCTAGGACATTTGGAGGATATACTAAGTGGGTTGTCCTACCTCTGCAACCATCATAACTTTGCCTAGTTGTTCAGAATGCTGATCAATGAGACCCCCACACATCTTGTTGAGTGTAGCATGGTGTGCCTTCATTTTTAATCGGGGGGGGGAGAATTACACCCCCAGGTTTATTGGGGGCAGGGATAAACTGCAGGATAGTTGAATCACTCTGTGATTGCTTTGCTTTTACCCTCCCCTCTCATGCATCCACTGGTGGTGTTGGCTAGGGTTGGACATATTGTGCAAGTGAGAACGTTGGCTAGCTCAAGAACACAGCACTGATGTTCATTCATCAACGCATTCAGCATCTTTGTTGCCACCATTCAATGCCAGTACCTTTGCAAGGTGAACGCAAAGCAGCTGTTCACTTGGCCTCTTTAGTGTTAAATCCTCTTTTGAAAGTAAAGCATTTAATTAATAATTCTCCTTTTATTTGGTTATCATGGACAACCAGCTTGAACGTTATGCTGCCAGCGCATTCCCTCAGCGCTAACCATCCTCTGCACCAAAGAAGGCTCTGAAATCCTGTGGACAAAGCCCAGAGGAGATCATGCCATTAATGGCCATATCACAAAAGCCTCTGTACAAATGGGATGAATTAAGGACGCGCTGACTGGCTCAGATCCACAATTTCCCTAACCTGAGTTTGCTGCTGCTGCATTCCCCCCCCCAATAAATAAATCTCCATTTAATGTAGACCAGAGACATATTTAAAAGCTTAGATTTCCCCACTGAGTTTACTGAGACATTTCAGATACAGAACTGCATTATAGAAACGCACAATCTGCAACGTACTCTAGCAAGGGGACTTGTGCCGAAACAAAATGATGAGAATGGTGGTAAAATATAATGATCAATGAACTGCATCCGCATTATCTAAACTGTATGCCATGTGGTATTCTAGGTGGATCAATCCCCTGGTCCTTACAGAGAACTTCAGGTCATGTTTTCAGAGGAACGCATTTGATAATCTATCAAACACCTAAAATGTCCTTGAAGTTACAGGTGCCTGCCTTGCCTTTTTTTCTGTCTCTCGTGTTCTTCACTTCTTTGCTCCTGCATTTGCCCAGCCTGTTGAATTTCATTTTGTCACAAACTCTTGAATATTGTTGTGGTGAATGTTCTGAGCGTTTATCCTCATCATCTAGGACAGTGTTTCTCAACCAGTGTGCCTCCAGATGTTTTGGGACTACAACTCCCATCATCCCTCGCTAGCAATACCAGTGGTTAGGGATGATGGGAATTGTAGTCCCAACACATCTGGAGGCACACTGGTTGGGAAACACTGATCTAGGAGATGTGGCCTTCCATATATTGTTGGACTACAACTCCCATCACTGCTGGCAATTGGCAATGCTTATTGGGGCTGATGGAAAACCTCTCCCCATTGCAGGGGGGAGGAGTTGCGAGCTGGATCCGCTCCCGCGACTGCAGGGGGCGTGTTTGACCCCCTGCCTTAGCCCCTCCTTCCTACTGCATCAAGCCCCATAGCCAGCCAATAGGGCTGGCTGGGGGGCAGTGTCTGGCACCATTCAATCAGCCCGCCAACGGCTCCCTCATTCTGCCTCCTGCTTGCATCGGAAACAACATCTGAAGGGACAGAGGTTTTCCGCACCTACTCTATGATGTTTGCAATCCCTTTTTAATCTGTACCATTATTGAAAATGATAAATGAATTGCCCACTGCTTCATTAGTGATGGGGGATAAATTCAATTCAGTTCACATTTAAAGACGAATCTACCTAATTCACACTTTCCTGAACAATATGAGAACCGAAACACAGCCATCCATTGAAATTTGCACATCTCAATTTTTCAATGTGCATACTGGGGTAGAATATGTATTAAAATGCACATATTAGTGCTAATGACATACAAAATGCTGTTACTTTGGCAAAACTTGAATACAAACATGTGTTTATTAGGAGACATTCGCACAAAAATGCTGGCGAATTCTCACAAGTACTTTTAAAATAAATAAATCATGATATGTGGGGGAAATGCAGACCTGAGCTTAAGATATGAAAAACAAGCAACTGAGGGAAACCCAGACTGACACCCATCCATATTCTTCATCCAGGATAATGGTGATGTTATTGATTCGCACCAGTACTGATGTCAGAGGATCTCTCTTAGTAGTGCTGATTCATTCATGCAACATTTTAAAAGCAATTCAATATCCAGTCAGTCTATTTTCCATTTTCTAATCAGTCTGTCACATCATACATCTAGATATGATTCTTTTTATATTATAGTTTTATTACATAATTTTGTACTGTTGGCCACCTTGAGCAGCATATGGAAAGAAGGAAATTAGATAAATGATAGATTAGATAGATGATAGATAGATGGATAGATAGATGATAGATAGATAGATAGATAGATAGATAGACAGATGATAGATAGATATAGATAGATGATAGATAGATAGATAGATAGATAAATGATAGATAGCTAGATATAGATAGATAGATAGATGATAGATAGATAGATAGATAGATAGATTAGATAAATAGATTAGATAGATAGATAGATAGATAGATAGATATAGATAAGATAAATAGATTAGATAGATAGATAGATAGATAGATAGATGATAGAGATAGATAGATAGATGATAGATGATAGATAGATAGATAGATAGATAGATAGATAGATAGATAGATAGATGATTGATAGATAGATGATAGATAGATAGATATAGATGATAGATAGATAGATAGATATAGATAGATAGATAGATAGATAGATAGATAGATAGATAGATAGACATAGATAGATAGATGATAGATAGATAGATGATAGATAGAGATAGATATAAATAGATGATAGATAAATAGATGTAATATCACATCACAAGGAATTGGGGAATCAAAGAGATGTGTATCAGCAGCAGCTCATATCTCTTATATCTATTTTCGCCCTTTGCTTCAGTAAGTGCTTCTCTCCATCACCCCCCTCAAAGCCCTTTTATACTGCAGCTGTTTCAAATTAGTAGAGTGGACAGTTGTAGCAGGTGCTGCTCATGAAACAATGAGCCAAAAATAATAATACTAAAATCCAGGAGACTTTGAGAGCACTTGGCACCTTGTCGAATTGAGCGTTGCCTGTTTTCAGAAAACATCTGAGCCCCTGGTCACTTGTTGCTTCAAAGTCCATTTAAATTATGGATCACCTCCAGTTGCACAGAAAACAGTCCAGCATCTAACCAGGAACTTCTTGAAACCATCTAGACCTAGTATACATGCATTTACAGTTTAATATCAATGTAAGGCAATAGTGGTTTACATTTTAAGAGTAAAGGGGGGAAAGCGTTGCAAGGCAGTAGCACCTTAGCCTCTGTTTAATTCTATCCAGACTTAACCAGCAGTTGTGATTGCACGGGGAAGCACCTCTCAATACTGTGTTGCATAGAAACATAGAAAGCTGTCTTCTGCTGAGTCAGACCAGTGGCCCATCTAGTTCAGTACAGTGGAACCACGACTTACGAATTTAATGCGTTCCGAATGCACATTCGGAAGTCGAAAAACTCGTAAGTCGAAACGCGATTTCCCATAGGAATGCATTAAAAACGGATTAATGCGCTCCTATGGGAAGAGAAATCGAGGCTCACTTACCTTTTCGATGTGGACGGCCAGGCTCCCGCAGCTCTCATTTTGTTGCAGGCGGCTCTGAGGGGTGCTCGCCACCGCCATGGCGCTGAAAAAACCTGCGCTGGGCCGCTACGGCCCGGAAAAAAAAGTTACGGCGGGCGCCCCCGGCATGAAAAAAAAAGCCGCGCCGGGCGTCCCCGGCATGGAAAAAAGCCACGCTGGGCCGCAACGGCCCCCCCAAAAAAGCCGCGCTGGGTGTCCCCGGCATGGAAAAAAGCCGCGCCGGGCGTTCCCGACGCGGAAAAAACGCGCCGAAAGAAACAAACAAAAAAATGCGAAAAAGCGGCTACAGAGCCACCCGCCTCCAGTCATGGCGATCGGGGGGGGGGGAACCACCGCCATGGCGAGCGGAAAAACAGAAAAAAACCGCCCGAAAAATGGGGAAAAAAAGAAGAAAAAAACGGGGAAAGCGGCTGCGGCGAGCGGGGGGGGAAATGCGGGGAAAGGGGGGAGAGAAGGAAGGGGAGCGAAGGCTCCGCTCGCAACCAAAATGGCCGCTTGAGCGAAGTCCTGCCTCTTCCCTTCCACATGACCTACCTAAAAAAAACAAAAAAAAACAAAACCCCAGTAGAACCTCGGCTTCCGATTCGGAAGTCGAAAAATTCGTAAGTGCCCGGCCGGATTCTTCCATTCGTAACTCGAAAAATACGTAAGTCGAGTTACTCGTAAGTCGAGGTTCTACTGTATTGCCAAACAGGGGCATTCTCGACCCTACTTGGAGATGCCAGGAATTGAACATGGGACCTTCACAGAATGGCCTGTGTGTCACATTGGCACCCCTTGCTTTATAACATTTAAAGGCATCCTGGAAGCACTTTTCAAATCACTCTGCACAGCCACTTATGGAGCAATCCTAACCCACAATTCATAGTTACTGGGTGAGGATAGGATGCTGCAAACATGTTCCTCCACCGGGTTCCAGGGATTCTAAGGGAAACCCCTCTGAACAGCCCTAATGTAACTGCGGAAGGGAAACTATTCAATGTTGATCACTCCATGACCCTTTGGATAAGTATGTTTTTGCCTATATACAGTGACAGGAAGTTATTGACCTTGAAGGTCAGGCAGAAAATCTAAACCCAAAAAAAGCTGCCTCACCAAATCCAAAACTTTATTTTCCCCTTGCCTTAAAAAAAGAAATCAGTTGAAAATCCTATCATGGCTACCTTCTTAATCCAGCCACTGTCCGAAATGCTAATCCATGCTAATGTGAAAGTATCTGGCTATTTCCATAAAACATCTTAAGAGCCAGCATGTTGCCCTCAATCTGGATGCTGGGGAACCTCCCATTCATTCCTATGAGAGTCATCCCCCGCCTATGCAAATGGTAGGGCTGGGGGCTAATCTGGACTGGGACTGCAGGGGTGTCTACAAAGGGCTAAAGCTCCCTGCTTTTGTGCTGTATTTTCTTTTGTGAAAGAAAAATACTGTGCTCATGAGCAAGCCACATGAGTTCAAAGAAGGGGGAACCACTTGGAAGGGTAGTACAACAACAAAAACAACAACAAAATAACAGATATAACCTACAAATCACAAGCAGCTGCCTTATACCATTTTGGGCCCATTGGTCCAGCGAGCTCCGTATTGTCTACTCTCCTGACTGGCAGCAGCCTTCCAAGCTTTCAGGCAGGATTTTTCTCCAGCCCCACCTGGAGATGCGAAGTGAGCCTGTGACCTTCTGCATGCAGAACTTGTGCTCTGTCCCTGAGCTCCAGCCCTTCTTTCATCAGGGATTCACTTTCTCTTGTATTACCATATCTGCCTCCTTTGTTGTTCTCTGTGTCTCCTTGCTCTCTCAGACTCATTAAAAAGAGAAGTTAATTTACCTGCAACGACGACTAATGTTTTCTTATAAAACTCAGCAATGATTCCATCTGGTCCGGGATGCGATTGCATTGGCATTTACATAATTGCTTCTTTAATTTACTTGTGCTTTATTGGCTTCTTTCGTGTTTTTGGACCACTCAGTCCTCAGCTCGTGCTTGAAATCTTGGCTTTTCACAGATCCTGAACACACTGACTCAGAAGTAGGTCCTATTAGTTTGGTGGGAATTATTCCCAGGAAAACACGCTTCAGATCATAGCGGTAGTCACCACAGCTTTCATGGGAGCCCAGAAGTTTAAATGAGGTTGGGTCCTCATGGGACACAGTCTGCTGGCTGCTTTGTTGTTGTTGTTTTTGTGCTTAGTTTATATTTGGCCTATTATGCATGCAAGGAGCCATGATGCCCTATCTAAACTGAAAATAAAGGTAAACAAGTACTGCAGCTCAGTGACAGAGCACATGCCTGGCATGAAGAAGGTCCCAGATCCAATCCCAGGCACCTCACGGAAGAGAGCCCTGTCTGAAACCCTAGAGCAGGCACCCCCAAACTTCGGCCCTCCAGATGTTTTGGACTACAATTCCCATCATCCCTGACCACTGGTCCTGTTAGCTAGGGATCATGGGAGTTGTAGGCCAAAACATCTGGAGGGCAGCAGTTTGGGGATGCCTGCCCTAGAGAGTCACTCCTTTCTCAACCTGTCATTATTTAATTATTGAATTTATATCCCGTCCTTCCTCCCAGTGGAACCCAGGGAGGCAAGCAAATCCATATTTTAAAAAGAAAAGCACTATAAAACAGTTAAGACATTCTGGAAACAGTTTCAGTTTAAAACATTATAAAATGTTTTAAATTATAAATGTTTTGATAATAAAAAGATGTTTTGGACCTTTCCCGCCATCAGCCCCAGCCAGCATGATCTACTTTATTTGAAATTCTTGCATTGCAGGAGGTGGGACTAGATCCAGTTCCTTCCAACTATGTTATTCTATGATTCTATGAACTGTCAGGGATGATGAGAGTTGTAGTCCAAAACATCTGGTGGGCTTGATATGATAAGCTTAGTCTCCTCCTTACGCACCCCTGGAAAGGCAGTGCAAGGGAGGGAGAGGGTGCCAAATTTTGGGCTTCCACAGGGAGCCATAGTTCCCAAGTCTGCCACTGTCCTTGGCCATTCGGAAGGCATATGTCAACCTGGAGAGACCAAACTACCAAACTTCCTGGTTTTATTCTTTGCATGAAAGGCACCCACTCAAAAGCTTCCTTGATTAGTTGAAAGGGTGGGACCTCTGAGCAAAACACATTGCCCAGCAGTAGCTGGGATGGCTAGGCTTGGGCAGCAACAATATTGGATTTGCTCTTTTGTACATACTGTTGGTGAGCACTTTAGGTTGTTTTTATTCTTGCTTTTACAAGAGTACGATATTTCTAGACCTCTGAAAATGCACATGTAATACACAATAGGCTTAACAGGTTAAGGACTATAAAAACTGAGCTGATATGGAACAATAACTTCTGTTGGTCAAGGTTGCTAATGCAACGGTGACATATACTGCATTGTGACAAGCTTCATTCTGGAGGACCTGCCAAAGGCTTTTAGTGAGAGAATCTTTTTGAGGAGAGACAGAGACAGTATTTTTTTCTTTAAAATTGTTTAGGCGTTGTTTCATTTTGACTCAAGAAAAATCACCATTTTATAGTTCAAATCGGGGGAAATAAATACAGTAAATGGACAAAAGTACAAAGAACATTCATCACCTCATATTACACAGCTGACAGCTTAACTTCCACTTTAAATGTTCGCTTCCGTCTGAAACTCAGGAAACACCGTGACAGGAAATGAGGCCGCCATCGGGAGTAGCAACGGAACTGATGATTCGCCGTGCTAGAGAATAAACTATAACTTTTAAACATTTTAGTTTCCTCTCCTGTTAGATTCACAAAATGTTTAGGGGTATGCATACCTCTGGCATCCCCCCCCCGGAAAAAAGCACTGGACTTAGACATAGTAAGAGGAAGCAACCAAGTGATTTGAGAGTGACCCAGTGACCAACCAGCCAGCTGATCAACCAGGAGTGGCCAACTGGAGTCTGACTGAGTGACCAACTGAGTAGTGGAGTGACCAGTTACTAAACCATATTCCACAGATGATGCTTGTCACATCAGGGGAAAGGAGGGCGGGAACTACAGAAACAAAGGAGGCAAGCCTCAGAAATTGCTTAAGAAAATGGGGAGTTGTATTCATAAAGTCTCTCCACTTTCTGAAGAAAAGATAGAAAAAGATTGGAAAATGTTTAAAGATTATATAAACAACTATCTGACATTCAGAAAATACCTGAAGGCAGCCCTATTTAGGGAAGTTTTTAACCTGTGATATTTTAATGTATTTTAATATCTGTTGGAGGTTGCCCAGAGTGGCTGGGGGGACCCAGCCAGATGGGCAGGGTACAAATAATACATTATTATTATTATTATTATTATTATTATTATTATTATATAGGAAGTTTGATAGAATAGGCTGATCTCCTAGCAGATTTGTGAAGGCTCAAGTAAATGAATAAGGTAAAGAGAAGACCTATAGACACAGGTATACATTTAGACAAGAAAAAAAATGCAATATAGGAAAGGCTGGAAGCAAACACAGGTGGTGGGGGGTGTTAAGGGTGGGGGGAGTTAATTTTTCTGTTATTCTTTTTATATATTTTGTGTATGTTTTCTTTTTAATTTGGATGTAAACTATATATATATATATAATTATTGTATAGTTGTTCTTTGTTCTTTGTTCTTTATTTTGTATCCTGCAAAAAGTCATTAATAAAAAATAATAATAATAAAGTCTCTCCACTTTCAGTTACTATGTCCAAGCCTACCAGCTATGGATGTAAGCAACAATGTCTTCCTGAGCTCTGGCGTTGCTCCACATCCTTGTTTAGTCTTTGATCCTGACTCTTGGCTTGCTCCTGCATCTTTGCTTGTCCTCTGGTCTGGATTGCTCTTCAGTCTAGACTATTTTCTAGTTCTACTGCTCTTGGATCGGCAGTCCACAGCCCGGCCCTTTCCTGGTTCCTATGGTGAAATTAATTTTAAAAATACTTAGGGTGGAATTCCACACTGCACTATGACAAACTCCCTGTCACTGCAAGCATTTCAGTTTACCAGAATGATTTCTCCTCTCCCTGCAGGCTATTCTTGGAGGTCTTCTGCCACACACACCCCTGCCAATTTCAGGGTGGTGGTGGTGAGAGGAGCAGAGAGCGAAAAGCCAAGCCAAAGTCCTTTTGCAGGGCTTTCACTGACAACGATCATTAGGTGAATCTCACCCTTAGCATTGATCAAAGTGCTCCACAAACATGGTCTCCATAATGGCGCTGGGGAGAGCACCATCCCCTTAGCTTTTGCTCAAATTAGTGGGGAAATAAAGAGCACGTTATTTTAAAGGCAGAGCCTGAGTGGGCAATATTTAAGCAGCGGAGGCTTGAGAGCACATAATTATGATCCGTGAATACCTGGCAGGTAACAACAACATGCAGAGAAGAAAAGGAATTATTCATAGGCTTAGTAGCTTAGAGGAATATTCATGGTCTCAAAAGGAGGAGAAAAATCTTGATGTAAAAGTTGGTTGGTGGGGGGGGAGGTTAAGTGTGTTTGGAAAACATTTTGGCAGGTAGCGTAATTAGACAGCAGAGCTGACTCCTATGGGAGATGAATGATGCCATGCCATTTGCATATGCTAAGGAACAGCCAGACTCGGCGGGAATAAATCAACGTTAATGGGTCTCAAATATTTTATGGTACTGACACACCGAGAGGAAGGCACCATCCCAATTTAAACAACGAAATTGGCAATGTCAGTTTGTGAAGGCAGGAACATCCTCTTTGCCTACAATTAAAAATCACCTTGCATTTATTAGATAAATAGCAAGCCAGCCCTTCTGCTTGTGTGGTAAATAATGAATCGTTCTCAAATTATTCACACTGCTTCAGTCATGTATTGTGTCCTGTCCAGAGACTTCAGACTGATTTATATGCCAGAGTTTGTAACGTAACGGGACCCTCAGAGTTTACCAGCAGGGTTGTCTTTAGCATATGCGCCACTGGGGTGCAAAGATCCACCCAGCACCCCCAAATTTAGTTTAGCCCCCAAATTAACTTTTATTATGCTTGTGTCAGACACCAAGCTTACGCCTTATCTCTTGTTTACGAAAGAAGGGAGGAAAAAGAAACAAACTTTTTTATTTGCTCATTTATTTACAATACACTTATACTTAAGTGTACAACAACAACACACTTAAACTTATAAGTATTGCTTATGCGCCTACTTAGGAGAAACATCAGTCGTGTCAAAGATGCCGCTGACCCCGCTGCCGCATAGCAGATCAATACAATACGTAACATAATATTTCAATGTAAGAGTTAATTTCGCGTGCACGGCGCCATTGGGAATGACAAGCGCCACCGCTAGTGCGGTGCATCTTTAATAAATGAGCGCACAAAGTCAAAAGTTATTTAGTGAAACAGTAGGTACAGTGGGACCTCGACTTACGACGATAATGCGTTCCGACGCAATTTTCGTAAGTCGAAAACATTCATAAGTCGAATCCCCATAGGAATGCATTGAGCGAAAAAAAATCGTAAGTCGAAAATTTGTAAGTCGAAAATTCGTAAGTCGAAAAAATCCTATTAAAGCGGCCGCGACTTCCATTCGTAAGTCGAAAAATTCGGTTGCGGCGGCCATTTTGTTTCTCCCGGAAGTCATTCGTAAGTCGAAAAACACGTAAGTTGAATCGCTCGTAAGTCGACGTCCCACTGTATACATTTCAGTAATACCTAGGTATATATGTATTTTGTTTTTTCTAGCTTGATCAAAAATATTTATTATTTCATAACAGGTAGATAGTTAAGAGCTTAGGTGGCTTCAGCAGTGGGCGCCGGGCGCCCCCCAGAATTCAGCACCTGGGTGCCCTGCACCCCTTGAACCCCCAGGTAAAGATGGCCCTGTTTACTAGGTCACTCAGGTATCTTTTCTATGAACCCAGGGTTGTGTCTGCACCACTGCAGCTCTCATGAAGCCTCTTAACACTTTCCCCGCCTCCAGGGGTGCTGGGAAATGAGCAACTTGTATTTCGTTGTGTGAGATTCACCGATGGCGCTAGGCTTGACTGCAGGTTGGAATGGGCCCTTCTTATTTCAAGGCAACAAATTTCCCTAAGGGGCTACATTTCCTTAGATGCAATCAAAACGGTTATCCAGCTGTACTTCAGTCATCAGAGCCTCCAGGACACCCTCCCCCCCCCCGCCAGTAGCCATGTATTTCTCTAGTCATAAGGTGCCTGAGCTGCAATTTCTCAGCATTGATATAATGGTGGAGACTAATTATCTCCTTGCATTCTCAGCATAAAGCTTCTCTGCTACACGCTGAAAATCAGTGGAAAATTTATCAATGATGCATTTTGCAAGCGCCTCGCTTCCAAAGTGCTACTGTGTCACAATTTCTCCTGTTAAGCAGGCTTTATTTTACACACACACACACACACACACACACACACACACACACACACACACTATGGTTTCCATAGAAACAAAACTAAATCTTGCCTCTAATATCATTCATAAGGTCTCTGCAGAACCGAGGTGGGGGGGGGGGGAGGAGAGAGAGAGACCACAAATTGTCAAACCATTTTTATCCTGACATAGAGAGTAACACGCCTGTTACTTAACAGAGTTTGCCACATAGGGATGACGTATGCAGTGTAACCTAGCTAAAAAAGCACATTCTAAAATTATACTTGCCACAGTGTTCCCCCACCCCTTTTCTGCTCCCTTAGAGTTCTGCATTAGTTACCCAGGACTCAGAATAAATCACAGATCCTACTCACGCAAATGGCCCATTAATTAATTCACTGAAAATGTGGTCTGGTGTATTCTTCTCTTACTGTCCTTAGGATTAAGAATTGGAGAAATTCAGTATATGGAAGCTGGCTCAGAGGCATAATACTAACCAAATAAACATTTTTAAATAACCCATCCGCAATAATAACATGTGTTGTGGGAGGGGGGGATTATGGGTTGTTTATGTTCTTATTTTTATTATGTATTTTGTACTTTTTAAATGTTGCAATTTTATGTTGTAAACCACCCTGAGATCTATGGCATACAAGGGCGGTATACAAATTCAATAAATAAGAATCTTCTTATAACAGCTGGGCCTAATACAGGAGCCCACAATGGGAATCGTCCAGTGAAAATAACAACAGAATTTTAAAAATGTCTGACAGTCCCAATACTCAATTTCTCTTCATTTTCAGTATCATGCACAGGCTGCAGGAGAGAAAATAAGTACAGAAACCAGAGGAGAAATTTTGTCAATGTGTAAGAGAGAACCCACAAACCTTGACCTGATGTCTAAGGCCTGACTCACACCACACGATAAGACAACATAGGTTTACCAGAACTACCCAAACATGCTGTAGTAAAAAATAAGCCTTGGTTACAGCTGGTGGTTGGTGAGAAGAGAATTTAACCGTGAGCTGCGCCGTTGCCTGCATTTGATGTTAAACCGCAAGGGCAAAAACGGTTCATCTGATGTCATTGTTATATCATTATATGCCTGAACGGCCTCGGCCCAGTATAACTGAAGGAGCATCTCCACCCCCATCGTTCTGTCCAGACACTGAGGTCCAGCTCCGAGGGCCTTCTGGCGGTTCCCTCACTGTGAGAGGTGAGGTTACAGGGAACCAGGCAGAGGGCCTTCTCGGTACTGGCGCCTGCCCTGTGGAACGCCCTCCCATCAGATGTCAAGGAAATAAGCAGTTATCCTATTTTAGAAGACATCTGACTTTTAGAAGACATCTGAAGACAGCCCTGTTCAGGGAAGTTTTTAATGTTTGGTGTTTTATTGTGCTTTTAATTCTGTTGGGAGCTGCCCAGTGGCTGGGGAAGCCCAGCCGGATGGGCGGGGTATAAATTAATTTTTATTATTATCATCATCAGGTGATTGTCAGTTGGGCAGATTCACCCACCTGTCAAAGCTGGCCTGTGAGAGACATTAGCTGGATCAAGTTCCCCATCCCTGCCCTGAGCCATAGCTTAGAATTACATCTGAACGCAGCCATTATGTTACTTCCAAATGCTAAGTATAATCTTCCCTGAGAAACCAACAGGCCAGCAACCACGATCAAAGCTTGATTTGCAGCAAGCCCAGAAAAATGTGTTTTCACTGGCAAACAGGCAAGGCCTCCGTGGGCCTCTTAATACTAAATATATGAGCTCGGGGATCTGAAGTGTCCTTTTCTTCTTCTTCCTGTGAAGAAATAGAAATGAATATATCAGAGTTCTTTAAGCATTCTGTGTAGGGCTTGACAGAGCTATAAAAAGCTGTAACTCACTGAAGCCGCAAACATCTTTGTATCTCCAAAATTGTACATGCTGCACACTTACCATACTTGAGGAGCGAGAGGGGTTAATTAGTAAAATAGCCTTGGGGGGGCGGGGGGCCATGGAGAGATAAGCTTACCCCACTTTGATATTAAATCACTGTAAGCCATGTACATTACAAAATTAGAGGTATCAGATCATGCTAGTTGAGTATATTTAATCATGCTAGTTGAGTATATTTAATAAAATACATATTATTCTATGTGGCCAGGTGGGGGAGTAAATAAACAGCAAAACCCTATGCATGATTATTTAGAAGTAAATCACACAACACTCAGTGGGGATTACTCCTACGTAAGGACAGGGAAGGAATTGGATTTTGTTTGCATTTAAGTGAGAAACTACCTAATTCACACATCTCAAAGCAATACCAGTACTTGAACCAATCACAGCTATCCTTTGAGAGTCACACTCCTCTGAATTTTGTGATGCAGCTCACCAAACAAAAATGCATATATTAAGGTAGTGCTTTTTGGGGGGGGGACACTGGGGCACGCATACCCCTAAACATTTTGTGAATCTTTGTATAGTGGTACCTCTGGTTATGAACTTAATTCATTCCAGAGGTCCGTTCTTAACCTGAAACCTTTCTTAACCCGAGGCACTACTTTAGCTAATGGGGCCTCCTGCTGCCGCCGCGCCACCGGTGCACAATTTCTGTTCTCATCCTGAGGTAAAGTTCTTAACCCGAGGTACTACTTCCGGGTTAGCGGAGTCTGTAACCTGAAGTGTTTGTAACCTGAAGTGTTTGTAACCCGAGGTACCACTGTATTTATTTTTCCCAATTTGAACTATAAAATGGTGATTTTCTTGAGTCAAAATGGGAGTACCCCTAAACATCTGATGGGAGGGCGTTCCACAGGGCGGGCGCCACTACCGAGAAGGCCCTCTGCTTGTTTGCCTGTTAATGCACAGAAGTCATTTGTGAAAATTCATCAGCAGATTTCTCTTAATATACACATGTTTGCATGCAATTTTCCCCAGTATACACAATTTTGCAAAGCACTTCTCCCTAGTATTTTGCACGTTCATATGCAAGTTTCACTTTATTTGGCTGGGTACACATACCCTGGCTGGGGAACTGCATTGCAAAATTCAGAGAAGTGTAAATTTCAAAGGATCGCCGTGTTTCAGTTCTCATATCCTGTGGGAAAGTGCAAAGTGGGTAGATTCACCTTTAAATGTGAACTGAATCAAATTCATCCCCAATCCTGAAAAGGTCAAAGATGACCTGAAGATGTCACTTGAGAGGAACTTCTCTGTTGAAAGAGGAAAAAAGTCAGGTCTAAGAGAAGAAAGCCTGGTACTGTAAGTACAGCAAGAAAGGAGAACACAAAGACTGTATGAACAGCAATGACACAGAAGTGTATTTTTATGCCAGATATTTTGAGAAGCCATTTAGTTTGTAAAGCCCAAAGGCTATAAACTGGAAAACACAACCTCTGAAAAGCAGGGGGTTTATTTTATTATTTGCAGCCTGTAAAGCATTGGAGCAAAACAACTGAACAGTAATAACCTATGGACACTACTTCTAATATCAAGCTGTTACATGCAGCGATTACACACAGCTGGGGAGGTTCCGCGCACAGTTATACTAGGGAAATTCCAGATAATTTGGCAGGGCATGTGGTATAATATAGAATTAAGGAAATTCACATCTAGATTAACTCTTCTTGTTGTGGTTTAGTTCAACTCAGCAGAATGAATGTTCTGTTCAAGTTGAAGAGTTAGGGATGAATCTTCTCTCTCTCTCTCTCTCTCTCTCTCTCTCTCTCTCTCTCTCTCCTCACACACACACACACACACACCTGATAAAGTGTGCATGGACACGAAAACTTATACCCAGAACAAACTTAGTTGGTCTCTAAGGTGCTACTGGACAATTTTTTAATTTTTTTTTATTGAGAGAGAGAGAGAGAGTCCAGTATGGCTTTTCATGCACAGCATCATGCACACTTATCTGAAGAACACTTATCTGTATTTGTATCAGACAATGTATCTGTATCAGACACTTATCTGTATCTGAAGAAGTGTGCATACACACGAAAGTTTATACCAAGAATAAACTTAGTTGGTCTCTAAGGTGCTACTGAAACTAGAATGGTTAAATATTGGAGAATACTTGCTGAGGGAGAATAATCCTAACTTCTGCAAAGGGTATCATAGAATTGGAAATCTTTCTTCACCTATCTTTTAGAGTTTTTGAGAGTATTAACATGTAGATAATCTGCCCACCTGCCACATTTGGCCCACATTGGGGGGGGGGGAGGAAAAGTCATGGCTTGTCAACTGCATCTTGTTCCCCAACCCTGCAACAGACATTGTATACTTGGAATTTCAAAAAGCATTTAACCAACTTGCTTTTAACCAAACAAGCTTCTTTCCTACTGCTCTGGAGGGCAAGACTCAAACCAATGGCTTCAAGTTCCAAGAAAGGAGATTCCAACTAAGCATCGGGGGGGGGGACTTTCTGACAGTAAGAGCTGTTCGACAGTGTCATGGACTCCCTCGAGAGGAGGTATATTCTCCTTTACTGGAGGTTTTTAAGCAGAGGTTGACCACCTGTCATGGATGCTTTAGCTGAGATTCCTGCATTGCAGGGGGTTGGACTGGGTGACACTTGGGGTCACTTCCAACTCTTAATTCTATGATTCTATGAACTCTGGTCTTCATAAGTTATCATGATTCATGGATGATAAGACTATCAGTGGGTACTAACCCTGATACCCACACTCTACCTGCACTGCTAGGGGATCTAAGATTCTGAATGCCACTTGCTGGAAGCTGCAGGAGGAGACAGTGCTGTTACTTCCAGGTGCTACATGCAGGCTTCTCAAAGGCACCTGACTGACCACTGTGAGAAAAGGATGTTGAACTAGGTGGGCCAGTGGCCTGATCCAGCCAGTTCTTCTGTCCTTATGTATCAATAACTAGTAGAAGAACAGGACACACAGAGCGAAAATAAATGGATAGTTTTTGCAATGGAAAGAAGTAATAATGAGACTCCCACTCCCAATGATTTCTGTTGTGACCAGTGATACTCAATTTAGTCACAAGTCATCTGGAGTCATGTGTGTGTGTGTGTGTGTGTACACGCGCAAGGTAGCCAGCTTTGCAGATGACACATTAGGGCAAAAATATTAACTTCATATTACACTGATGGGTATATAAATTGATGCAGACTGACCGAAATAGATCTTGGGGTCAAGATGGATAGCTCAATCAGTGAAGATATATGCTTAGTTGTACTGTGACCGTGAAGAAGGCAAACTCCATGCTGGGCATTATTAGGAGAGGAATTGAAAATGGAATGGCCAATATAATGATGGTTTTATATAACTCCATGGTGTGCAACCCTGGTCAGTCAGCACAGGACTAGGAAAAAGTGCAGAAAGGAACAACTTAAATAATCAAGAGCTGGAGCATTTTTCATCCGAGGCATTTAGCTTCGGAGGTGGGAAGACCGGGGGTGTTTATGATAGAAGTTTATAACATTTTGCACTGTGTGCATTCTCTTCCCTCTGCCTTGATAAGGATTTGTCGATAAGGAGTTCAGGCTCTTGACTGGAAGTAGATATGGGGCAATCAAAAGCAAGCAGTTCTTCAGCAACGAATAACAAGTGGAACAGACTGCCAGAGGTTCAGATAGTTAAAATGAAATCAGAGAAATTTATGCAGAGCATTGAAGGACTGAAGGATTCTCCAGATCCTCAAGGCACTGTTCAGGCATTCACCTGAATACACAAATCTCAAAGCAGCAACAGGGGCATGCACTCAAGTCGAGCCCCCAGTGTCCTTGAGGCCAACATACCCTCAGCCCTCAACTTTCTTTGTGCTGTCCAGAGAAGATTAACATGTATGTGAGGAGAATTCTCTGTGCAATCAGGGAGCCTGGTAAAGCTAACATTTGCAGGTGCCCCCTGCATACTTTTTTCCTGCCCAACAAAGTGAAGGACAGGGACTGGGGTGAGGGGCCAACATATGTGAGCTTGTTGGGAGCAGGACTTGCACAACTGTCATTGTGCTTCGAGCATTCCTGTGTTTGGCTTTTGCGTGTTTCTTTAACAAAGTCGCACCCTGCCTCTGCACTGTTTAGATCTCCAGAGGGGCTTACAAATATGTTTGAATACTTTCCAGAGGGGCAGCCCTCTTAGTCTCTTGCTGCAAAAAACATGTGGAAGCCCACTCAGGCTGAGACTAAAAACAACAAACTTAGTTGGTCTCTAAGGTGCTACTGTAGGGACCCAGGTGGCGCTGTGGGTTAAACCACAGAGCCTAGGGCTTGCTGATCAGAAGGTCGGCAGTTCGAATCCCTGCGACAGGGTGAGCTCCCGTTGCTCGGTCCCAGCTCCTGCCAACCTAGCAGTTTGAAAGCATGTCAAAGTGCAAGTAGATAAATAGGTACCGCTCTGGCGGGAAGGTAAACGGCGTTTCCGTGTGCTGCTCTGGTTCGCCAGAAGCGGCTTTGTCATGCTGGCCACATGACCTGGAAGCTGTACGCCGGCTCTCAGCCAATAAAGCGAGATGAGCGCCGCAACCCCAGAATCGGACACGACTGGACCAAATGGTCAGGGGTCCCTTTACCTTTATATTTAAGGTGCTACTGGAAGGAATTTTTCTATTTTTTTATTTTGTTTTGACTACGGCAGACCAACACGGCTACCTACCTGTAACTAAAAACAACTTCATTATGCTTTATTGAGTCTGTTTAATTGACTACGGTGTAAGCTTTAACCAACGCCAGCTTGTATGTGTTGTCAACAACTGTTTTGTGGGTTAATTAACCCTATTTCTTTCTTTTTTGCATTTCATTTGCTTCTGACCTCACATAACAAACCAGTTTTAACAAAGAGCAATAGCAGAGATGGGTACAGCACAGAAGCTTACACCGAAAACTAACACGGCAGAGCTTTCCCCAGTTCCCTTCTCAATATACCCACAGCACATCCATTGTGTTGTATTTGTACAGGATGTTGTCCTAGGGCCAGTTTCTGCATGTGCTTTATTCATAAAATACCCCCCCCCCCGATCTTAATCAATCTAAGAAAAGTTACAAATTAATCACGAAGCAGTACAAGATGTTACAGTATGGTACAAAGGAGTACAGCAGAACACAAAAGGGCTCAGGATAGAATCACAATTGCCCCCCCCCCAGTCAAATGGCTGAAGTTCTTAACAGCAGCTTCAACCATGCCAAAAATTACCCAGTCTATATTCATATTAAAAAGAAATGGGACTTTTTTTTCCCTTTTTCCTTTTGGCATGGCTGCGTGCTTAACCTGGGCAGGACTGGCAGACAATTTCTATCACAAAAGTGTTTAAAAAAAATAAATACGGACTTACTAAAGTCAAGCAATACAACCCTGTCCTCAATTATGCTGGGTGAAAGGACATAGGCTATTGTCAGGCAGAGCAACCCTACATGGGAAGTGGGGGTGGGCAAAGAAAGGGATGAGCCACCACTTCCCAAGACCGGCTGGGCATTATTTTGAATAGGAAACCACCCCAAATGCATTGGCAGAAAGGTTGCTGTCAGGGACTGGGCAGAGGAGGGGGAGGAATGGTGGATACTGCCTCCTCAGCCTGAACCTGCCAGAAAAGAGGGAGGCAGTATAGATTTACAACAGTGGTTTGCGGAAGGTCGGAGCTCAGAGGTTGCAGAGGGGAGAAGCTGGGAATATCAGCTGGGGGGGGCAGGAAGCAAGAGGCTGAGCCCTGGCCCCGCGCTTGCTTAAATGCAGCAAGCCACGCCTGCCGGCCTCACCGATAGGTTAGCCTGCCAGGCGCCACGCCCAGGGCTCAGCCTATGGTGGCAGGGGATGAATCCATCCCCTGCGCACGTGAAGGGCTCGTGAAGCCTGCAACCCCCCTCCTTCCTATGGGCGGAAGGGGCTTTGGGAGAGGAGCAGGAAGAAGGGGAAGCACCAGGGGAGAGACAGCTGACAGACTCAGTGTCTTTAGAAAGCATTCCAGACCCCCCTCCCTCTCCCAGAACCCGGAGGGCATTGAAAGTCGGAGAACAGAAAGCTCAGAGGCAGAAGGCACAGATCAGCCAACATAGGGATGACGTATAATAGGAGAGATGGAGGGTGGTGGGCTTTACTCGGAGCAACACCATTACTGCAAGAGAGGCTCTTTTCAAAGCCTCTCTCTGTGAATATTGAATAAAAGACTTGGTACGAACTCTTCTTGTTTATCTAATTCTTGGCTGCCCACCGTGGGAGGGATTAGGTTCCCTGAAGCCTGGCAGTTGCATATACAACAAAGAGAAACAAAGCCATAGATCACTCCCCCCCACCACCACCAAAGGGGAAAATATTGGAATGGCATCCTGGGTATGTCAAGGTACACTGTGTTCCACGTGCTTTTGCACATCTTCCCACCCCACTCACTGAACAGGCTTCTCCAAATAGCATTATGTTCCTGTTTTGAGAACATTCCTTCCTTGGTAAGTGCTGGCCTTCATTGCCATCTTTATCAGGAAGCTTCCATATTTATTTTGAGAACAAAGCTGATTGAAACACATCATCCTGATGCCAGCCAAACATATGGGGAAGTGGAATGCCAAGTAAGGCCTGAGAGCCTGGCTATACATTATACGCACTGCCCGATAACTTGATGGAGGCTGGTGAAGACTATCCCACCAACCAGCAGAAAGTGCCACAGGCTGCCTTCGTCCATCTGTCTGTACCACAAGTCTCTTGGTCAGGACTTTTTTCCAGCTGGAACTCAATTCCAGCCCTCCCAGGAGGGCGCCATTGCCATTATAAGAGAACAAGGGAGGCGTTCATGGTGAGCTTTCTAGAAAAATAGTACCGCCCTTGGTTGGTTATTTCCACTTATTGCTCTCCTTGGTAGGCTAATTTGACTAATGGTAGGCCGCCCAGAGTGGCTGGGAGATCCAGCCAGATGGGCGGGGTACAAATAAAATAATTATTATTATTATTATTATTATTATTATTATTATTATTATTATTATTATTTCCCCCTAGGAGTTGGGAGAGAGAGGAGCAAGAAAAGGACTGTTACAGTATGTGTCCCTTTTATAATGACGTATGTAAAGGAATGTCCCCCCCAAATAGAGTACTCCTCTGCAATATGAATGATTAATATCTATGATAATTACTTTGGTACTTAAACTGGGAACAATTAGGCCAGAACACAAGGTACTTATTTCTTGGAAGCTTGTTGTAGCTAGAATCCTGTATGCAGAATATTGAAAATTGCATTTGACACCTAAACTTTGAAAGGATAGGACTTTGCAGCTATGGCTAAGTTAGCACACTTTTGATGGTAACAAGAAGGAAGATATGAAAGATATTCTGCATTCTCTGACTGCTGGTACAAGGGCTGTTGTGCTGTGCTGTATTCTAATTATCCAAGTAGAATACAAACCCTTTTTCTTCCTTTGGAAATTGCTCTTGAAATTGTGCTTTTGGGAGAATCGCATACCGTGCTGCTTTCTCCTGTTGTAATCAGCAGTATTCTCTTTGCTATGCCAATAATCTTACTCTCTCCACATCCAGGGAACACCGGGCCTTTTCCAATGGATGTGATGGTGAAGGGAAGAAGATGGGTAATATCAACCCCTGCTGCCTGTGGGAAAAGGAATTTGCCTTGGGGGTACAAGGGGAGTGTTCTTAGAACCGTTCTATCGCTATGGAAAACACAGAGATGTTGAGCCAGTGAGAGTGTCAAAAGAACAGACACACACTCTGCAGTGGTTATTGACAACAGAAAAAAAGCACTTTATGTGAAAGAATTTTCAAGGACACGGCATTCAGCAGCTCAAAATGAGGTTTTCATAAAGCCTTCAGGCCTCTGTGCCGATCCCAGGATGTGCATCTATGAACAACCAGTGGAGACTTGAGAGACACTAATCTCAGAAACCTTTTTACTAATGGATAGACTCCGAAAGGATGAAAGGTAGTGGATGAAACCAATATTGATGAATTCGTCAAACATGGCTGGGCAAAGACCCACGGACAGCCCATCTTGCAGGCATACAGGAAGCTGCCTTACAAGGATTCATACTATTGGTCCATCTTGCTGAGTATTGTCTGTGCCAATTGGCAGCAGCTGCCCAGGGATTCCAAGCAAAGGAGATGCCAGGGACTGAACCTTCATTATAAAAAGCACAAACTCTCCCACTTGCGTCTTCACCTGGCCAGTGGCCGTACAATAAACTTGTTGCTGCATTTCTGACACACACAGTCCCATGCCTGTTCTTCTACACCATGGTATACAAGTTATGGGTGTTATTTGTTACTACAAAGTGGATTTGGGATGCCATAGAAGGTAATGAAGGTGGAATGACTTTACCTGCCCTGAGCTTTAGGCTCTGGAGATGTGGGGGGTGCCACAGATGAGTGGTTGGCCATCACTGATGACATCAGCAGTCTGTGCGTACACCACGACAGCCATCTCCTCAGTGACCACACACAGGGTGGAACAGAATATGGAAATCAAACACTGTATTTTTAAGTATAATTAACAATTATGAAATTGGAGCCCTTTCCCCCCAGTATGCAGGGATATTTACTTGCGAGTCACGTGCAACTGAGGTAAAGCCTACAGGGTGGGCGCTCTATTTGATAAAAACAGAGAAAGTTATAACAGTGCAAAAAAAAAAAAAAAAAAAAAAAAGGTTAAAAGTACAAAAGGGGAGGGAAAAGGGAAAAAGAAACCCGCATGAAAGCCTGCAACCCAACAATTGCACAAGATTTTGATAAATAATTCTTCCAGACTAAAAGAAAGAAAGGTCAAGGATCTTTAGAAAAGCAAAGATCATACATTTTGGGGAGGGAAGAAATGAAGTTGCAAGGAAGGAAGACGGTCCGATGAAATTGTAGCTGTATAAGAAAAAAATATTCTAAGTGGGGAAAGCTTTGAAGTTTTGAAAATACAATTCTTCTTTTTTAGGTCAAAGCATCTACCTCCAATGATAACGTTTTATTAACATTACATACAGTAACACACAGGATATTCTGGAAAATAAGGTTTTGCTTGTGCATAAATCATTATTTTTTTGCTTTATAACCCAACAACAAAGAAGCCTATTTTTCCATGAAATGCATTCCAACATATTATTGCAGCTGGATGTCAGTTTCAATAATATTTGGAATTTGCTACAATTTCAACACTTATTCATCTAGTCCTAAGTAAACCTAGCAAAATGCCCAATAATATCTGTTACATACCATTCAGGCTTTAATACAAGTTCTCCTTCATTTGAATTTAAATGATAAAAAATGATACCATATTTCCACCCATGCTTCATTAACTAATGAAAGCCATGATGCATTTTAGTTAATTATAAACTATCATCAAGGGGGGGGGGAGAACTTCTTATCAGCATCGGCAAGTGAGGAATATCACTCCTCTCCCTGCCAACCACACAATATTTTATTAAAGTAATTTATTTAAAGTGTTGATGGTTTGAACAAACTCATTATAACACAACATGGGCTAATTGCTATGATCTTGAACATAGAACTCTGTGAAAGGCCACATATATTAAAAATAGGGTTATATCCAATGCATTGCTAAGTTGAAGTCCCTTATCTGTATACTTGTTCCACAGGGAAAAGGTTTTATGTCAGTGGAATATGGTGGCGCAAGAGAAAGTATAAGCAGGTTGCCAGTAACTTTGACTTAGAATGGAGGCGGGGGCACAAAATTTTGGCGACACACAGGGTGCCAAGGAAATTTGAAACCCCAAGGTCTGCTACTGCACCCATAGGAGAGAGCCAGACTCATAATCTGCAGCGCCAGTGGCACAAAGGAGAAAGGGATGTCCTGTGCACCCCCTTTCAACCTCCGAGAGCCAGTGTGGTGTAGTGGTTAAGAGCGGTAGACTCGTAATCTGGTGAACCGGGTTCGCGTCTCTGCTTCTCCACATGCAGCTGCTGGGTGACCTTGGGCTAGTCACACTTCTCTGAAGTCTCTCAGCCCCACTCACCTCACAGAGTGTTTGTTGTGGGGGAGGAAGGGAAAAGGAGAATGTTAGCCGCTTTGAGACTCCTTCGGGCAGTGATAAAGCGGGATATCAAATCCAAACTCTTCTTCTTCTTCCGATGTCTGTGAACTTTGCAAGCCTTCCTGTGCTCCCCCTGCCAACACAAGGCAGAGGGGAGGAGACCAAAAGGAAGAACGTTGTTTCCCCACCCCCACTGTTGCTTTGCTGCAAGAAGCAAAAGAAAAACGCTTGGATTTTTATAATGCAGGCTTCTTTCCCAGGTTTTCCTCAGTGGCAGCATGCATCTGGGATCCTGGCAAGAGCAGGAGTTGTTGCAGGCCAGAGCAAGCAGGGCACAGCTCCTAGTATTTCTATACACATTGATCCGTGGTCGCCTACGGCTCTGAACAATAAAGATTTCTTCAGTATTCACTATAAGAATACTGTGGCAGTACAGGGAGTGGGTGGCGCTGTGGTCTAAACCACTGAGCCTCTTGGGTTTGCCGATCAGAAGGCCGGCAGTTCGAATCCGCCTGACGAGGTGAGCACTGGCATAGGAAGGGGGTGCGGGGTGTGTGGGCCGCCCCTGGTGTCATCACTGAGGGGGGTGACCGCGGGGCCTGGCCTGCAGCGCGCCCGAGCCACACGTCTCTCTTGGGGAGTGACGCGGTGGCTCAGACACCTACAGGCTCCACGCTGCCTGAAATGGCAGCGTGGGGCTTGCGGACTCTGTGGAGGTTCCGCACAGCGTGTTCTGCCCCGGCTTGCCCCGCCCCGTGGGTGGCTTGCCCCGTCCCCGGGTGTAAAGGGCGGTTTAATGCGCCCTGGCTTCCGTCACAGTGTCCCGTTGCACCAAAAGCGGTTTAGACAATGCTGCCCACATGAGCCGGACAAACGCCGGTTCCCTCAGCCTGAAGCAAGATGAGCGCTGCACCCCATAGTCAAGTTTGACTGGACTTAACCATCTAGAGGTCCTTTACCATTACCTTTTTATTGTGACAGTGCTGAGTTTGGACCTTATGATCTGACTAGGGCTGTACATCCCTGAGGGGCTAAAGAGCATGACTTCCCCACTGTCTCCAAATCTGACAATCAGCGCCTATATATTTCTGCCCCCCCCTTTATGTGTCTGCCCTCCTTAGGTTCTCCTCCCATCAGAGGGCTGAAAAATACAGTCTAGTGCATCAGATTTTTTTATTATTATTAAAAAGACACAGCTCTCCAGTTAAAGGTAAGGTTTAATAGAGGACAAATTCATAAGCTAGCAAATCTGCAGGAATGTTAACAAAACATGCCCATATTTCATTCACAGCAATAGAACTTAATGTCATTAAGTGATGTGTCATCTTCGGGCCCTTGTCGATTCTCTACCTTTGTCTGGATGCCGCATATATAGGAACCGGTTTTGCAGGAAGCACTCCATGGGCCAAAGCTTCCCCATTCATGCGAGTTGCCTGTTAGCACGGAGTCATCGCTACACAGGAATTTGATGTTGTTGGCTGCAGTGTCATCCCCAAGTCCTTGAGGTACTTCCACTCTCAGGGAGAAGGCCTTAAGCTTGGATGGTACAGGGCAATACTGAGTCTCAGACCATGCTCCCCATCTGCCAAAGATGACAAAGTTGGCTTGAGAAATATATTCAGATTTATTTATTTTTAATTTCAAAGTTTGTGAAATGTTTATTTCGAAATGCAAAATTGAAAATTATATTTATATACACACACACACACACACACACACACACACACACTAGTGGACGTTAAGCCCGTTAAATTAACGGGCGCTAGAACATATGTGGTCAAACATTTGTAAAAACAGCACTTATTTCCCTCAGGTAAGTGGGTTTAGGACAGCAGCCTTCAGGTAAGGCAGCCGGGCCTCATCCTGCGGCGCGTCCGAGAGAAGCTGTGAGGGAAACTGGCGGCGGCGGCTCCTCCTCCCGCCGCTGCCTCCTCCCCTTTCCTCGCCTCCTCCCGGCGGCGGCGGCTACCCAGAGCGCTGCACAGCCACGGCCAGGCAGGCGTGAGGAACGGGCCTCAACCGCCGCTTCCTCCTCCTCTTCCTCCTCCTGCGGGCCCGAGTCCACCAGAGGCTGCAGGCGAGGGCGACGCTCCATCCCCGGCGGCGCGGCTACAGCACCCACTACTCCTCCTTACCCCTGGGCCCCGGCTGAGGAAGCGGCGCCGGCACGGCCGAGCATGCGAGTGTGAGATGTTTCGCCCGTCGTTGGCAGCGGGTCCTGACTGGGCCCAGAAGTCTCTGCGCTCCAATCCCTGTGTCCGTGGGGCACATGCGCAGTAGCGCAATCCCACGGACACAGGGACTCGACGCAGAGACACTTGGACTTTATTATATAGGATGAGAGAAATATATTCAGATTTTTATATCAGCTGTACCAGTGGAATAGACTTCCCTTCCGTTTCCTCTGTCTATACCCACCCACTCCTCATCCCCTCAGATTTGCTCTAGAGAGTTGGAAGGGGCTGCAGGAGGAGGAGGAAGAAGGGGAGGTCCCATTGCTCATGGGATGTTGAATGTTCTCCCAAATTCCTGATATCTCAAATGTAATTAATGAGAACATACAATTGAAGAACAGCAGATCAAGACCAGGGAAAACTGAAGCAATTTTTGGGGGGAGGGGGATATCACCTTCCTCTTGAGTCAAAGCACAAGGTCAATATCACCACACCAAGTCAGATGAGAGCCTCCACAGTTTCGCATTCATCTGTTTCTGCACTTTTCTGTATAGCTTTATGTTTTCCAGTGTAATATCTCTGTTTCTCTTTGATTAAAAAGGAAAGCGAATCCCTATTACTTCCCCCCCCAAAGGCCCTGAATCCATTTAACTGTAATTTGGCAGGCTTAATAAACCCTCTTGTGCCTGAGTATTTCATCCACTTGTCCAAAAGGGGACAAAGCTATAGCCGTTTGTATATTTCCCATTTCAATGAATGAGGAAACAAAAGAGCTTCGTTTTATACAGAGCGGTTTAGCGGTTCAGCCTAAAACATAGGCTGAAGGGGAAAAGGCCGGGGATGGGGGGGGGGGACGACACTCAGATTCAGATTTTTTTTAGTAGGGAAATAATCTAGGCTAGGTTTGCCTGGATGCATTTCCCCTATATTTTCATTTTCTCCTGGGTTATTTGTCCCTACTTTTCTAAAACAAATGGGGAAGGTTTTTCCTATGAATATCTTCACAATGAATGCTTAAAACTGCTGCTTTACCAAAAAACAAAAACAAAAACCCAACAACCCTTGAGTGAGAGCTAAGTTTTTTATTTAACTTTGTCCAAGGCCTTGTTATTCACGCAGTGTCTGGCTGCTTTACCACACTAATGAGTACAAAGAGTTATCTGAGCCACTGTGTACATTCCAGAAATTATGGGGTTGTTTTCATACTGCCTTTCCAAAGATGTAACTGGAAACAGCGGAGTCACAGTATGGGAGAGAGTTGGGTCAAGGCAGAATGGAAGTTGCCACGGCACAACAGTCTGGGACTCCTGGTAGCACGACTGCACCAGGCCATTGTCCCTGCCTCCTTCCTCTCTCCCCCCTGGTGAGAGGCGGCAACACACCTGCCTGGAAGATGGCATTGTATCTCCATCGCACCAGGCAAGCCACTTCTGGGTGTAACTCTCAATAAGAGAGGAATGTGAGGTGAAGTTATTTCTGGTTTGCTAGGTCATGGCCAGATCAGTTATTTTGGACCTAAGAAGAACAGAGGCCAATGTGTCTCTCAGTGGAGTTGATTGATCCTAAGGCAACTTCCAAATGTTGGCTTTGTCCAGGTATCGTAACCCTGTGGTTGGTGACTAGCATGTAGTCATCCACACATAGGCAGAGGAAGTGGACTTGTCATCTACTAGCCACAGAATTTATGAACCCTCATTCCTACTGCTACTAAAATAAAAAGCGAAGAGGGAGCAACTTTTATATAATTTAAAAAAACAAAACCTAAATAACAAGATTGGCACAGGGGGAAAGTCTAAATTATGGTGACAGCTCAAAAAAAGAGAGATGCTCACTCCCCAACAGCAGACGAAATATATGAATCATCACTGCAGAACAATCGGACGCCATTTAGGGCTGTATCATCGCCTTTGTCTCCACCTCCTTGATATGGTTCCACCTGGTGTCAAAGAGGAAGAGAGACTGTGATAAAGTAAGGATCACGGGGCTGTGCGGATGAACCCTTTCTCAGCCATTTCACCCATGCCCAAATTGTCTGCTTTGTTTCAGCCATATTTTGAAGGCGAGATTAATTTTGTTGGGCATGGTGAGAATCTGAGCACCCACTGTTTTGATTTATTCTCCTCAGAAAGTCCGTCTCTGAGGTGTTTTTTTTTTTAATTTTGGGAAATTCAAAATGGATGCCAACATAAGAAAAAAATGGCCATCTCCTTTGGCACTCACTGGGGCTGCCAACATGGTGGGGAATTGAATATAATCAGGAAGGGGGGGAACTCAGAGTGAACAATAAGTTCCCTCAAGCACCTCATTTATTTGAGAGATGCATTGGTAAATAACCCTCCAAAGGAAGAGGATTGGGTGAAATAGGCTTGTTAAAGATATAAAGTCGAAGTGTGTGCCCTTTCATGTAAGCCTGAAATACTAAGAAACTTAAAAGAAACTTTTGGGCTCACAAACTGAACTCTGTATTATAGTAGCCTATAGGTCTAGAACAGCCCTGAACAGGTTAGAGAGACTCCCAGGACTCCCATAGAAAAATGTTTTACAAGACAGATAATCAAATTATTATTATTATTATTATTATTCTATTATTATTATTATTATTATTATTATTATTATTATACAGTAATAATTTATTATTTATACCCCGCCCATCTGGCTGGGTTTCCCCAGCCACTCTGGACAGCTTCCAGCAGAATATTAAAATACAATGTTTCTTCCAATATTAAAAGCTTCCCTAAACAGGGCTGCCTTCAGATATTAGTTGTTTTTCTCTTTGACATCTGGTGGGAGTGCATTCCACAGGGTGGGTGCCACTACCGAGAAGGCCCTCTGCCTGGTTCCCTGTAACTTGGCTTCTCATAGCGAGGGAACCGCCAGAAGGCCCTCGGAGCTGGACCTCAGTGTCCGGGCAGAACAATGGGGGTGGAGACGCTCCTTCAGGTATACGGGACCGAGGCCGTTTAGGGCTTTAAAGGTCAGCGCCAACACTTTGAATTGTGCTCGGAAACGTACTGGGAGCCAATGTAGGTCTTTCAGGACCGGTGTTATGTAAGAAAGGATTGTGAGGAATTCTGAGGGGGAAAGATTCTAAGAAGATTCAGAATTGAGCTGAAGAACAGTGTTGATGCCAGTACATTGAAATAAGGCCATTTTAGTAAATGATCGTTTTAACGCTCCCCACCCCTTGACTGTTTTATATACCAGTCTAGGAACCTGGCATGTTTTGAGTTTATTGGACTTGGGGAATTTGAAGTGATTTCACCTTGGACTTCCTTGTTAGCTGATGCTTCTTTCCGAAAATCAAGGACTGACTGGACTGGCAACTGCCTCAATTTGCCTGGTGATAGGGCTGGCCCTGCCTGCCATTCCTAAATGAACACAATTTCACAAAGTTCTTCCTGCCACCACCAGATGGCACCTGGGATGAGCTGTAGCTCAGGGGCAGAGCATATGTTTTGCATGCAAAAGGTCTCAGATTCAGTCATTGGCATCTTAAGCCTGGAAGAGTCTCCTGTCTGGCACTCTGGACAGTTATTGCCAGTCATGGGAGAACTGACCTGGGGCAGTGGGGCAGGTAACATGTGATGTTCTATATTCTCCAGCATTTCTCTGATGAAAATAGGGGCATCCTAAGGAAAAGCAGGACATTCCGGGATCAAGTCAGAAACTGGGATGGCTTCTGTAAATCGAGGACTTTCCCTGGAAAATAGGGACACTTGGAGGGTCACAAACTACAGTTCCCAGGATGCACTGACAATAGCCATGTAGCTTAAAGTGGCATGCAGCCAATGTAAGTTTGCATTGTTGATTAACGTTTTGCCAATTCTGGGCCTGTTTTCTGGTTCACACTAAGACGCTTTCCAGAGATAACCAGTTGTGAGGTTGTCTGGAAAGCAGGATACAAGTCAAGTTTTACCTTCAGTGAGAAACCAGTAGCAAAACCAAAGGAACAAAATTCTTTATTCGCCCAAAAACCCCATGGTGCTCCATTTGCCACAGAGATGACGGAGTTATAAGGTCGGGCCTCTACTTCCCAGAGGTAGCAGAAAATGATTGGGAAGACCACAGCAGTGATAGAAACATCCATATTGAGGAGTCCTCCTTTGTCCTAGATGTGGAAACATGGTTGAAAAAAGGTAGCCATGAGAACATGTAGTCTGAGAGTTTGGGCAGGGTGTCTTCATGAATCTACTATCAAACATGCCAGGCAACAATGGGTCTTTACTATCAGTGACATAGTCACCATGTGCACATTACGGGCATCAGCAGACGGTAGCATGCTGGCAGACCCATCCTTCCCATTTGGCTTACTGGTGCGGGGCGCCAGGGCGCGCGGGCCTCTCAGGGGCGCCACAGCGAGCCCCGCCAGCTGCAAAGCATCTGAAAGCGCTGGGTGGGTGGGCAGAGGCGTAGCAAGCCCAGGTGGTACCCGGGGCGGAAATTTTTTTGTCACCCCCCCCCCACCACTTTAATTTTTTAAAAATTAAAAAGTGTCACCCCCCTCTGATGGTGCCACTTTGTGAGGTGTGGGGGTTTTGTGTGTGTGTGTCTATTATCTCTTCCCCCCCCCCAATAATGTTAAAATAAAATAAAAATATTTTTTTTAAAAAAAAATTTAAAAAAATTAAAAAGTGTCCCCCCCTCTGATGGTGCCACTTTGTGAGGTGTGGGGGTTGTGTGTGTGTGTGTGTGTGTGTGTCTATTATCTCTTTTTTTCCCAATAAAGTTAAAATAAAAAATAATAAAAAATGATAAAAATTAAAAAAAATTAAAAAAATTAAAAAAATTAAAAATGTCACCCCCCCCCTCTGATGGTGCCACTTTGTGAGGTGTGGGGAGCTGTGTGTGTGTGTCTATTATCTCTTTTTTTCAATGAAGTTAAAAAAAATTAAAACTTTTTTAAAAAGTTTTTTAAAACAATTTTTTTTTTAAAAAAAAAGTGTCACCCCCCCTCTGGGGTGGAACCCAGGGCGGCCCGCCCCCCGCCCCCCATTGCTACGCCCCTGTGGGTGGGTGCGCCAATTGGCAGCCCCGGGCTCACAATTACGTGGCACGGTGTGGCTCCAGAGCCAGGAGCCCTGGAGGCGCAGCCGGGAGCGCACGTGTCAGGCATGCCCGGGAGAGCACTTGCGGTGGCCTCCCGCTTGGTCGCCATTCCCCCGGCAGCCGGGTCGAAGAGGAGGCGCTTCACGAGCTGCGCCTCGGCTTCATTGGTGGTGCCGAGGGAAGGGAGGGAGCGAGCGCTGTCGTGGGAGACCCGTCTCCGCCGTCTCCAGGTGCCAGGCGGTCGTCTCCTTCTCCTTGGTCCACCTTGCCCCTCCTCCCCACGGCTTCCCTCGAGTTCGGCGGGGCTCCCCGGGGCCAAGCCCCCTTCGCATCTCTCTCTCGCTCGCGCCCCCGTCCCACCGCCACCTTCTCTTCCTTTGTGCGCCCTCACAAGTGGCAGCATCTGTGCCCGCCGCGCCTGGCCAGCCCTGCCGGCAGCGCCGCCCTCGCCCGCCTCTTCTCAGGCTGCGGGCGCCATTGCGGGGAAGCCGTCGCATGGCGGCACGGACTGCGGCGGACGAGGAGCCGCTCCTTGACTGTGAGGCGGTGGCCGAGGACGGGCTTCGGCCGCCGCCACCTCTCCCTTGGCCGCGGGAATTCCCTCATCCGACGCCTGTGGCTCCTGCGCACGGGGGCCGGGGCGCGGCCCTTGGGGCAGGACGGGCTAGGGCACACCAGAATCCCGGTGCCCGAGCCGCGTTCTGCAGTCTGCCCGCCGCCTCCTGCTCAGCTGTAGGGCAGCCGCTGGGCAGGGAAAGGGAAGGGGCACCAGAGGGATCTTGCACCAGGGCGCCAGTTATGCTTAAGACAGCCCTGCATGCTGGGACGCAGAAGCTTCGCTGACCTCCTTGCAGATGGGTCGCTGCTGCTTATCAGGAGGAAGAGGAGTGAGGCAGCAGGGAAGATGGTGCAGTGCAAACACTCCAGCAGAGCTAATCTTGTACTCCTTGTCAGTCTATTTGACCTGTACCACTCTCCCTCCTCCCTCTTTCCTCTTCCTCCTGCTTCTAGTAAGCAGCAGCGACTCATCTACCACTCCATCTGCCACTGCAGGGCATTTCTGTTTTATCCTTTAGAACAAGGGTGGGAAACCTTTTCTTCAGCATGAGACCCTGATCCAAAACTGCCCCACCCTCTGCAGGCCATTTTTGAGAGTTAGGCAGGGTGGTTAATCAGTCTCCAGACATCATGAGGTGACAACTTCCTGTCAAAAATGGCCTATAGAGAGTGAGAAAGATTCCCAGTAGTCAGTCCCTGATGAGGACAATTTGAAAGGGGTTGGCTGTCTGGCACTGGCATTATACCCCGCTTTGTCCATTTGCGAGCGGCAAAATGTCTTCGGCCATCCATGGGTGGGTTGGCTGCCAAAGAGAGAGAAAGAGATTGGCAGAGAGACTTTGTGCTTTGAGCCTCAGATCCCACCTTGGCCTTCTGCCCAGGTGTCTGAGCAAGTTACCTGTATTTTAGTCTGAATAGTTTGCTTTTCTGCTAAAACAAGTAGCCTGTTGCAAGAGTAACTTTAGTAATTGACCAGATTATTATATGGGGGCTTGCCACATCCACCCACCCAGCACACATTTTTTGAAAGTGCCCATGATACCATCTCAAAATTCCAAATATGTCCACGAGCCCAAAAAGGTTCGTGAGGGCAATGGGACAATCTGCTCTAGGTACTTCAATTTTCACCAAAGGAGATTCAGAAAGGTCCACCTTAGTCACTCATTTGCTATGTTCCAGTGCATCCCAGCCCCCTTAGGCTTTTATGTTACTGAAATGTTCCATGCTCCTCAGAAGTTTTACAACCTCAATTAGTAGAAGCCAGATCAGAAAGGGTCACTATGAGTCTCATAACAGGGAACACTCGGTTCTGTTCCGCCTAATCAAAGAAGCAGGGTGGTTGTTGTCGTTGTTCGCTTTTGCAGCCTTAATTACCAGAAACTGCACTTGTGGCCTCCCCAAATCTGATATTAGGACGATTTTATATTACTGCTCATCAGGGCATGTTATCACACAAGCAGTGTTAGAAACTGATCTATGAAAGCTAGGAGCTAAGTGGTCCCTTAAACCTAGGTTAGGGCGCAATAACGGAATGTCTAGGTGCGCTTTTTTTGTAATACTGCACACAAGTAGATTGCTAACCACTAGCTAACCACTAGCTAACCACTAGCATCCCTCAGCTGATCATTCTCGGCTATAAACCAGCAATATAGGGATAGCTTGACCACCAAAGTCCATGTGGTGCTGGATTACTGTGACACCATTGTTAAAATGATGAATGACTTAATCTCTATAGCCCTCCTATAGGCACTGTGAATGAACAATGGTCTTCAATGTCTGTATACAAATGCACAGAGCATGGGAAATAAACAAGATGAACTTGAGCTCTTGGGACAGCAAACTAAATATGACATAATAGGCATCACTGAAACCTGGTGGGATGAGTCTTATGATTGGAATGCAGTAATATATGGATACAATCTATTTCAGAGAAATAGACCAAACAGGAAAGGAGGAGGAGTGGCGTTATATGTCAGGGATGTGTATACTTGTGAAGAGATCCATGATTTAAAACTTCGAAGCCGAATTGAGAGTATCTGGGTCAAAATTAAGGGAGAGAAAAATAACAGTGATCTCATTGTGGGAGTTTACTATAGATCCCCAACCGAAACTGAGGACACAGATGGTGCCTTCCTGGAACAGATGACCAAGTATTCAAAAGGAAGTGAGATAGTAGTAATGGGGGATTTCAACTATCCTGATATTTGTTGGATGTCAAACTCAGCCAAGAGCATAAGGTCGAACAGATTCCTCACTGGCCTTGCAGACAATTTCATTGTCCAGAAAGTGGGAGAAGCAACAATAGGATCAGCCATTTTAGATCTGGTTCTAACCAATAGTGATGACCTGGTTAGTGGGGTAGAAGTGGCAGGATCATTAGGTGGGAGTGATCATGCTCTTCTGGAGTTTATTATACAGCAGAAAGGAGCAACCAAGCATACTAAGACTCAAATTCTAGACTTTAAGAAAGCCGACTTCAGAAAACTTAGGGAAACGCTGGGTGTGATCCCATGGTCAGAAATACTAAAAGGGAAGGGAGTTCATGATGGATGGGAGTTTGTTAAAAGGGAGATATTAAAAGCACAACTTCAAGCAGTACTAATGAGACGAAAACATGGAAGGTGCCTAAAGAAGCCAGGGTGGCTATCTAAAGAACTTTTAACTGAGTTAAGATTTAAAAGGGATATGTACAAAAAATGGGAAAGGGGGGAAACCACCAGAGAGGAATTCAAACAAATAGCCAGCATATGTAGAGACAAAGCTTGCTAGAGAGGTTAAAAGCAATAAAAAGGGCTTTTATGGGTATGTCCGTAGCAAAAGGAAGAACAAGGAAACAGTGGGGTCACTTAGAGGAGAAGATGGTGAAATGCGAACAGGGGACACAGAAAGGGCAGAACTCCTCGATACCTTCTTTGCCTCAGTCTTCTCCAAAAAAGAAAACAATGCCCGACCTGAAGAATATGGAGCAGATGATTCAGCAGGGAAAACACAGCCCAGAATAAGTAAGGAGTTAGTACAAGAACACTCGGCTAGATTAGATGTATACAAGTCTCCAGGGCCAGATGAACTACATCCAAGAGTATTAAAAGAACTGGCAGAGGTGATTTCAGAACCACTGGCAGTAATCTTTGAGAATTCCTGGAGAACAGGCGAAGTCCCAGCAGACTGGAGGAGGGCAAATGTTGTCTCTATCTTCAAAAAGGGGAAAAGAGAGGACCCAAACAATTACCGCCTAGTCAGCCTGACATCAATATCAGGAAAGATTCTAGAGCAGATCATTAAGCAAACAGTCTGTGAGCACCTAGAAAGGAATGCTGTGATCACTAAAAGTCAGCATGGGTTTCTGAAAAATAAGTCATGTCAGACTAATCTGATCTCATTTTTTGACAGAATTACAAGCCTGGTAGACGAAGGGAACACTGTGGATGTAGCCTATCTTGATTTCAGCAAGGCCTTTGATTAAGGTGTCCCATGATATTCTTGTAAAGAAGCTGGTAAAATGCGGGCTAGACAATGCTACCATTCAGTGGATTTGTAACTGGCTGACTGACCGAACCCAAAGGGTGCTCATCAATGGCTCCTTTTCATCCTGGAGAGAAGTGACTAGTGGGGTGCCACAGGGTTCTGTCTTGGGCCCAGTCTTATTCAACATCTTTATCAATGACTTGGATGATGGGCTTGAGGGCATCCTGATCAAGTTTGCATATGACACCAAATTGGGAGGGGTGGCTAATACCCCAGAGGACAGGATCACACTTCAAAATGACCTTAACAGATTAGAGAATTGGGCCAAAGCAAACAAGATGAATTTTAACAGGGAGAAATGTAAAGTACTACACTTGGGCAAAAAAAATGAAAGGCACAAATACAGGATAGGTGACACCTGGCTTGAGAGCAGTACATGTGAAAAGGATCTAGGAGTCTTGGTAGTCCACAAACTTGACATGAGTCAACAGTGTGATGCAGCAGCTAAAAAAGCCAATGCAATTCTGGGCTGCATCAATAGGAGTATAGCATCTAGATCAAGGGAAGTAATAGTACCACTGTATTCCGTTCTGGTCAGACCTCACCTGGAATACTGTGTCCAGTTCTGGGCACCACAGTTCAAGAAGGATACTGACAAGCTGGAACGTGTCCAGAGGAGGGCAACCAAAATGGTCAAAGGCCTGGAAACGATGCCTTATGAGGAACGGCTTAGGGAGCTGGGTATGTTTAGCCTGGAGAAGAGAAGGTTAAGGGGTGATATGATAGCCATGTTCAAATATAGAAAAGGATGCCATATAGAGGAGGGAGAAAGGTTGTTTTCTGCTGCTCCAGAGAAGCGGACACAGAGCAATGGATTCAAACTACAAGAAAGAAGATTCCACCTAAACATTAGAAAGAACCTCCTGACAGTAAGAGCTGTTAGGCAGTGGAATTTGCTGCCAAGGAGTGTGGTGGAGTCTCCTTCTTTGGAGGTCTTTAAGCAGAGGCTTGACAGCCACCTGTCAGGAATGCTTTGATGGTGTTTCCTGCTTGGCAGGGGGTTGGACTGGATGGCCCTTGTGGTCTCTTCCAACTCTATGATTCTATGATTCTATGAAATATATCTTGTGCAGAATGCCTCTGATTCTAAGCAGATTGGAAATGCCCCTACTCTGAATGGGCAAACCCTTTTGGATTTACCTTCTCCCACCAAACTGGGGGAGGGGGAATGAGGCTTCTGATAAAGTCTTTGAAAAGTGCCCCCTACCTTATAAATAAATAGACGTAAGTAGCTTCATCATGCTTACGTTGCCAACTTGAATACCTTTTTGTTCAGGAAGGCTTTCCTTGAGGAAAGTTATTTATAAAATATTAATTATACTCTTACATGGGGCTTCCCTTCTGTAGAAACAGGTTCATTTGTTCATTTGTTTTGGATTTTGTTTCAAACAGTTTTATGGCTTTTAGAGCATGCATTGTTTGGATTTTATCTCATTTTTATCACATTGCTAACCGCTCCAATGGCTTCAGGCCACTCTAAATGTGTAGGAGAAAAAGAAAGTCAAATAAACATATTGAAAGAACACTGCTGGATTTCCACCACTTGTATAATTCTGGCTGGGTTCCACTTAGTTATCGATTCATTCCCCACCCCACCCCCCTACGGTTAAAATATAAGATTTCTGAACCACCCTTTACCACAGAGATGTGTCTGGAACATTCATTATATCACATCTCTTGAACTTGAACCTATTTATATTTGTTTTCATCTGATCTTAATGCCGTCTTTTCAAATTGCTATAACCTGCCCTGTGACCTTATGGTAGGTAAGAAATTAAAAAATAGATAATATTAATAGCAATGTCCCAGGTCAGGTGGGCTACAGGAATACAATAGATGGTTACAAAACTCAGTTAAACAATTGTCGTTGCAGCCCTCGCCCTGCCTTCTCCCCAGAGCAAGCAGAACCATGCAATTCTACTTACCGTCTTATGGCAAAGCAGCCAAATATTCTGCAACCAGAAAGAGAGGGAGCAGTAAAATGTGAATATGGGCCCGGGAGTGAAAAGGGGGCAGGGCAATGGGAAGTACAGGTTGTCTGTCCTTCACCTGCCATGCTGTCATGCTCCTTAGCTGAGCAGAGCAGAACAGATGAAAACCTACCTTTGATCTGTGCCTACTGCACTCCCACTACTAGTTCCCTTTCATAAGTGCATCCAGACCAAGGAGTCCATTAGCATTTGGAGTGGGATGGGCATGGCTGTCTGAAGCAAAAGGACATATTTTAAGTTGGGATGGTGGTGTTACGCCGAGCATCAAAAACCAGCATTGTCTACTGTGCTTTCCAGCAGGGCTCTGGAGCCTTTTTCAGCTGGAGGGCCACTTGCCAAGGTGGGTGGGCAAAAGGAGGTATAGCAAAAAAAAGAAAGGCAAATGTTACCTTTGTATTGTAGGCTAGTTTTTACACACACACACACACACACACACACACACACACCTATTTGTCTACTGCAGTGGTTTTCAACCTTTTTGAGTCCATGGCTCCCTTGACCAGCCACATTCTTTCTGTGGCTCCTCTGTGGAAGCCACTTACATTGGGGTTCAGGACACATGTAAATGGGAATTTTCCCATTCCACCCCCTTTTCGCCTCTAGGCAACTAGGGTTGCCATATTTCAAAAAGTGAAAATCCGGACACAAAACTTGTTGACCTTTTTTATGGGGGGTGGGGGCAGAATTGTTGGTCCCTTTCTGAACACCAGAAAGGCATCTGGGTGTTGTACGATCCATCGGGCCTCTTCTTACATTCTTCTGTGTCCATTCATCCTTCTCTTCCCCCCCCCCAAAAAAAATAATATTTTATTGTTCATTTTCATATATACAATTCATTCGTCGTATATACAATATTCTTTTACTTTTGCTTTTAACTAAAGAATAAAAAACTAAGGTTTAAATAAATACTTAAAGATAATAATTAACAAATAAGAAAGAAAAAGAAAGAAAGAAAAAAGAAACATTACTGTGTCTGCCTCTTTTTGTTGCTCCCCACATCCGGATCCTTTCGTCCTGAACAAACAAAGTCAATGCGGATACAGCATACCCAACATATTACATATCTCATATTACATCTAAGTTAAAATCTATACAAACATGTAAACAAGAAAATCTATACAGACATATATACAAGAAAACAAGAAAAAAATTTTTTTGCTCATTTCCAAAAGATCATGTCGATATCTCAATCCCATCTGACTTCCTATCAATCCCCATTGTATACTCCGATCGTACCTATGAGTGCAATTCAACTCAATTACGTCACTTCATTTATATCTTTTTTATACTTTATTATCCGGTGACACTCTGTTCTCCCTTTTTAATGGTCTTTCCCCCTCTGGAATTACTTAAAGGCTGGCATAACTATCTGCCCCCTACTATATTTTTGAACATATACTATGTATCTTGCCCATTTCTCTTGGAATTTTTGCTTCGAATTTCCTCTTAAATTGTTAGTTAATTGAGCCATTTCGGCCATTTCTTGTAATTTGTACTTCCACTCTGCGATCGTCGGAGGTTCTGCTTCCTTCCACCTCTTTGCAATTAATATCTGTGCTGCAGCAGTGGCATACAAAAAAATCTCCTGCAATTTACTGGGGATTTCTTTATCCACGATACTTAGTAGAAAGGATTCTGGTTTCTTAAGGAATGTTATTCCTAGCAGTTTTTTAAGCTCATCATATATTGCCCCCCAGAATACCTTTATCTTCTGGCACTTCCACCACATATGAATTAAGTCTCCCTCATTCCCCCCACATCTCCAACATATACTTACAACACCTTTGTACATCTTAGAAAGTCGTGTGGGGGTAAGGTACCATCTGTGTTGGATCTTCATCATATTCTCTGTTACGTTGTAAGAGGTTGTAAATCTCATATTCGTCCTCCACAGATGTTCCTATTGATTCATCATAATTGGGTGTCCGATATCCTGTGCCCATTTTACCATAGATGACTTAACCTCCTCTTCTTTCACTTCCCACTCCAAGAGTAGGTGGTAGATTTTTGAGATTACCTTATACTTATTATTTATTAGTTCTGCCTCCATTCTTGATGGTTCTGTAGCGAATCCCCTCTTTTTATCCTGTTGAAATATTCCATGTAGCTGATGATAATCTAGCCACCCCCAAGATGCTCTTTTATCTGCTCGTATTTTTTAAATTTAACATCCCCTTCTTCTTCGATCAGTAAAGCATTATACGTCATCCAATTAGTTTTCATATTCTTTTTCTTTACCGCTTTTGCCTCCAAGGGAGAAATCCAACGTGGGGTCTTAGGCTCTAATAATTTTTTATATTTCTCCCAGGTATTAAATAAGGCCTTTCTGACTATATGGTTGGTGAAATTTTTATGTACTGTGTACTTTCCATATTGCAGATACGCATGCCACCCATATCGGAGATCAAACCCTTCTAAATCTAACAACTCATTATCGCTGAGTAAGAACCACTCTTTTAGCCATGCAAACACGTGGCCTCGTAATATATTTTCAGATCAGGGAGACCGAATCCTCCCCTTTCCCTCGTATCTATAAGAACTTTATGTTTGATCCTTGGTCGCTTACCCTCCCAAATGAATTTTGATATCTCCTTCCTCCAATCGTCTATAATTGCTGTTTTTCCTAAGATTGGGATTGTCTGATATAAAAAGAGAAACTTGGGTAAAATGTTCAATTTCGCTGCTGATATTCGTCCAAGAAAAGATAATTTTAGCTTATTCCAAATCAATAGATCTTTCTTAATCCCCTCCCAGCATCTTTTATAATTATCTTCATAGAGGTTGGTATTCTTAGCCGTTATCCATATGCCCAGGTACTTAATTTTATTATAACATTTCAGTTGTGTCAGCTTCTCTATCTCATCTTTATCACTTGGCATCATATTTTTAGTTAATAACTTGGTTTTATTATGATTCAGTTTAAGTCCAGATACCCTGCCAAATTCTCTCATAATCTCTAAGACCTTAACCAAACTCTCTTTAGGATCTTCTGTACTTATTATAAGGTCGTCCGCAAAAGCCCTTAATTTATAGATATTCTCCCCCAGACAAATTCCTTTAATGTTTTTCTCATTTCTTATTTGATTATTTAGGATTTCTATCGTCAATCGACATCCTTCTCTGTCTTCTCTCCAATCCTATGGTTGGCCTCCTATCCAGCAGCCATGATGGAATTGCCACAACAGAGATTGTTCTGTGTGACTTTTGCATTCATTCTGTTATTAGTAAGTCAGCAAACCAGGATGGGTGACTGAGGTTTTGCTTAGCAACCAAGCAAAGTGGAACGACGCTCACTGAGGTAGCGAGCGCTCTGATTGGCTGTGTAGATCTGAGGGAGTTTCCCCCTGTTACGTATAGTTGATAGCCTTCCTGCTATGTCCGGTGCCTGACCTAAGAAAAACAAAAGCCTCTCTGTTGCTTTCTCCTCAAGTTATACAATGTTTTGTTCTGCATCCTCAATAAAGCGTTACCAAGATTTAAATGGCTTTGCTAACAAGCCATACATGAAGATTTAAGGCACAGTGCTTCAAAAAAAGACACCCCGAACCCTTCATTGGGGATACATTTATTTTTAAGTTTCACATCAATGGAGCACAGGGAACTGAGCTACTGTTGGGAGAAACCCACATGGTTCAGTCGCAGCAGTAGAACTTAACATCGTTAAGTGCTGTGTTGTCGCCTATTTTCACCTCAGGTTGTAATTTGGTCCGAATTCCACATATGGCACCTTCAGGACAGGTTGCACTCCATGGTCCAAAAGTACCCCAGTTATTTGAATTGCCTGTCAGGACAGCCCCATGTTCGCAGTTGAACCTGATATTGTCAGCTGATGTGTCATCCAAAAAACGTCCTCGATCTTCTTGTACTCTCAGAGAAAATGAGATTAGACCGCCCTCAGGACAAGTCTCAGTCTTTGTCCACTGCCCCCACCTGACAAAGATAGTGGTGTTAATACTCTGAAGAAATGTTTGCTCAAGTAACATCTTCACCATACATTCAATGCCCATTCAGCACACATTTGAAGCACATGGCTTCGCCCATAGAATCCTGGGAGCTTTGACTTTGAGGAAATATAGAAGATATTTGTGGAATTTGTATTGTTAAAACAGAAAGGGGTCAAACCATCTCAATCAGGGCTTTAGACCAGCTTCCCTCTACCTGGTGTCTTCCAGATGTGGTGGACGAAAGCTCCTGTTACCTCCATGTGTTGGCCTGTGCTTATGGGAATTGTAGTCAAAAAGATCAGGAGAACACCAGCTTGACTTAGACAGCAAGTTCAGGGTGGACTTCCCAGTTGTGTCATCGTGCCTGCACTCAGGACCAGGTTGCTTTCACAAATGGAATGGAGGTATATTTATAAACTGAATACACTGGCCCCATGTGGTCTAAATTCAGCAATAGAATTTGCAGGATTTATTTAATTGTGTTCAGCTGAGTTTGCGGGCTGGTCCTTACTTTACCTTTAAATTTGAGAGGCCTGTTCATATTCCTTAAGGAAGGCTAACAAACAGAAAGCAGTCTGCCTCTTTTCTGTTCTTCCTTCAGGAAATATGCACACAGGGACAGGTACATTTTATAAGGCTTTTCATATCAGCAACAGTGGGTGATATCAATTTTATATCCTTCTGTGATTAGGTGAGTTATTTTGTCATTTTTTACCCTTGTTCTCAACTAATATGTGGTCTCTTCCAACTCTATGATTCTATGATTCTATGATTCTAATATGGTCTACATTTTATTACACAGGTAATATTGCATGTATGTATTCTATTGACATTTTATTCACCTCATATGGAAATAGATGTATTCACCTCATATGGAAATAGATTTTTTTTTTATTTGATTTTGTTAGCTCGATGATTAATTCCTGGGGAAGGAAATGTGATGTATACTGGAACTACATCTGAATGTTGAGCAACTGTTAATTTATTAGTGGATTCTTCTGCTATCAAGATTCAAATATATGAATGTTCATTAAGAAAAAGATTACTCCTGTTACTTTCATGGCTGTAATACTATTGTTTGCTACATTGCATTTCACTATTTTATCACAGCCCTCCCTGTTGTGTTGTTGATGCACTCAGGTTTGGCAGCCCATGAATAAGTCACCATAATCCAAGATGTATCCTCCTCAAGAACTCAGGGAAATGGCGAGAAGCTGCCACATTTGGTTCCATACTTCTTTATAACAACAAAGCCAAGGAATGGAATATTTAAAGCTACTCACGGTCCAACAGAAGATTGAATTTCTGAGCCATCCGTGCAAGAGAGGCAGATGCCATTCAGAGATGTTTCATCTTTAAATATTGAAAAACGTTTCCATGGGTCTACCTGGGGGAGACAAGCACTGTATTTTCAGGAGGAATTTCACACACACTAGATTGGCAGGCTAATTTTGACAGTATTGTACAGAGCTTGGAAAGTTTGATTCCAAAAGGATCTCGTTTGACATGCCCCAAAAGGAAATAATTCCAATTCATGTTTGCCCCTTTTATAAAATGAACTATTTCAGTTCACAGTTCAATTCAAGTTTTTCCTTGGCAAAAAAAATATTTCAGACCCCAGAAGGTCACAAGCTGTTATACTGAAGCATAAAATTTACTTAAGAAGACTAAGGAACAATCATTCCACACACAGCAGAATGTGAATTGTTTGATGTCTTTCCCCTCAAAAATATGATATTTAAGTTTAATGCCCAATGGGTCTAAGGTGCAAATAACACATGTAAGAGAAGGAACTTGAAGATGAACTAGAAATCATTCAAAGTTCTGCCTCAAAATGAACTAAGTTCATGTTCCGCTCACCCAGAAATTATGGGAACTACGTTCAGGTGTAATTGGCATGGTGCAATATCATCATCATCATCATCATCATCATCATCATGTATTAAATTTCTATACTACCCTTCATCTGAAGATCACAGGGTGGTTTACAATGTAAAAATACAAGAATGCATGGCATGATAACAGACAAAAACAATACCCCCCCAACGGTATGATTAACCAAAGGCCCGGGAGAAGAGGAATGCTTTTGCCAGGCACCTAAAGACATGTAACAGCGGCACCAGACAAACATTTCTGGGGAGAGCATTCCGCAAGTAATGAGCCACCACATAAAAGGCTCATTCTTGTGTTGCTGCCCTCCGGACCTCTCACAGAGAAGGCTCATGAAGAAGAGCCTCAAATGCTGAAGGGCTCTAGTGTTCCACCAGTACGCTTGCATCATAACAACCTCACCACCAAGCAACTTAGTCAGATGGAGGTCAGGTGAGCAAAGTAGCCCCAAGACACTGTTCGTTGATACTTATTGTCACAGCTACTTGGCATCAAGGTGCCTGAAAAGGAGGACACAAGGAGGTATCTACCTTCAATGTGAATCCATTTGCATGCCCTTTGCGACAGAATTCTATGGGTCCCCATTCACCCCATGGCCCTCCATTTGGCACTGAGAGTTCAATGGTATGGTTTCGGGTTTCTGCATCCGAGAGGTAGCTGGAGAAGATCAAGAAGAGCGCAGTACCTATAGAGAGGTCCATGGAAGGTAGCTCACTGCAGATCTAGCAGCAAAAGCATAAGTGGGAAAATAATAGCCATGAGAATTTTGACCCCCCCAATCCCTGAATCCCGTTTTTCAGAATATGTGGTTCCTTTTGGCCGATACAGCAGATTCACTGGCTGGCTTTTGTAATTCTAGTTTGATTCCTATGAGCAACCGAGGAGTAATTTGGACTGGGACCAAGGCAAAGCTCACCAGTCAACCAGGAAATGCTTTGAGAAAAAGTGGACGGTAGAACAGTAATGGGTGGATTTTATCTAACTCTGAGCAATTACTGTTGGTTCTCAGGAATTCCTAAGCAACGATAACAAAGGTTTAATCCATATTGTTTAGTTTAAATTATTTATATGCTGCTTTTCCAGCCAAATCCTGTCCAAAGTGACTCACAGCAATAAAAACCTACCAGTTTATTACTAAAACCTAAAACAGAATAGAGTAACAAAAATAAAAAGACTCCACAATCCAACTTTTATCGTATGAGTGAGAAGGCCAATCAAACCATATGAGTCTCGAATGCCTTTCAAGATGCCTGAAGGTTAGTCACCCTTGGGTGGACCCAGCACAGAAAAGACCCTGTCAATGATGATATTATTACTACTACTACTACTACTACTACTCACCTTTTGGGAATAACAGCACAACTGGAATTTATTTATTATTGTTGCTGTTTGTTTTCTAGCTTTACCTCATTCAGTTCTGGCCACTGCCCAAGCTTGTATAACTATGAACAGGAGGCAGCCCGTGCCCTCCTTTCTCTCTTCAGCAAGCTGCTCCATGCAGTGTCTCACTGCAGTCAATTATCCTACGTGGGAAAGAATTTGAGCTGAGCTGTGTATATTAATGTGGGCAGGGCAGCAACCAGGAACAGGAAAATGAGATGTGGGAGTTGTTCTCCTGAGCAGCAACTGCCACGCTGTGCAGCTCCATGACTGGATAGAACTGGACAGTGTAAAACTCAAGCCTTTCTCCAAGGCACTAAAATAATAATAACAGGAACCATAAGATCCCTGGCCAAATTTAAAATGCAATATTAAACCGTCACAGGAATAGAGTGAGTCCTGAAAATATATATCTGGGGCATCAAAGGCCAGTATGAAGAGGAGTGTCTTGTGGTGTTCGGGAGACTAAATGGACAAGTAACAAGGGGTCCAAGAACCAAGGTATGGCTATAGCCTGTGGTAGTCACCGAGCCTGCTATTTTAAAGTACCCTTAATGTAATGATACAGCTCACAGACCTATGCAATGTATTGATTTCATACATCGGTAGTCTAAGGCATTACAATTTAGGCAACTTAAGATGGCAGGCTGGGTGGCAACCATGATGGATACCAAGCTTAACTCCCACCTATTGTCCACTCAAGATCTAGGAGTTTGTTTTAGAGGGTAGTGTGTGTTTGTGTGTGTGTTTGTGTGTTATTGGTAGGAGGATTAGGGAAATCTCAGTTGCTACCAGAATTCTTTGGGGATAGCCATGGCCATTAAGTCTGGTGTAAAACTAATGCCTTTCTCCAAGGCACTAAGACAGGGGTCGGCAACGTTTTTTGAGGCCGGGCTGGTCCACACCCCAGGAGACGTGCGTGCCCGTGTGTGTGCTCAACCTATTTCTGATGCTCTTCCAGGTCGGAGGTGCGCCGGAAATGGCATATACGCATGGGTACACGTGCTCCTCCGGGTGAGGAGGTCCCGTAGCCATGCACCTGCACACACGCTATTTCCGGTGCACTTCCGGGACGGAGGAGTGCCCATGCGTACGCACGCACGCTATTTCCGGCGCTGTTCCGACCCGGAAGTCGGTCCCCACAACCAGAAAAAAAAAATGGCGCGGGGGGGGGGAGCACGGAATCCCCACACCAATTCACGGAACGGCAGTGGGACAGTTCCAGGAAGCTCATGGGCCTTAAGTTGCCAACCTCTGCACTAAGATAATAACAACAACCATAAGATCACAGGGCGAATTACAACAATTTGAAATGCAATATTAAATCATTTAAAACAAATGACAGTCACAATAACAGGGTGGGGCCTGGTGTGTGTGTGTGTGTGTGTGTGTGTGTGTGTGTGTGTGTGTGTATCTATCTGAAGTGTCAAAGACCAGGGTGACCAGGAGTGTCTTCAGCATATGGTAAAAAAAAAAAAATCTAAAATGATGGTGCCAAACACACCTCTCTAGGGACGGAATTTCACAGCCTAGGAGCTGCCACAGAGAATGTCATTTCTAGGGTTACCACAATCCCAAACACCGTAAGGCAGTGGAAGTATCAAGTGGAGCCCCTCTGCTGGTCTTGACATCTGAAAGCGTCTATAGATAAAGCGACCTCGTGGGTGGAAGATTTGCAAAGGGCACAGTCCGAAATGTATCTTACTGGTTCTGCATTTTCTGTCAATAAAAAGAGCTCTTGCTGAGCTGGCCGTCAGCTTGCTTCCGGAAACGCTCACATGCATCAACTCCCAACTCATGTCTTTACTTCACTGGGGTACCACTGTACTGGAACCTGGGGTTGAATCTCATGGTTTTAAAGAGTAAGTAGTCATCACCTAGCCTGCCATTTCCATTTACCCTTAATGTAATGGCACAGCACAGAGACCTATGAAATGTATTGATTTCATAAATCTGTGGGCTAAGGCAATACATTTTAGGTAGCTTAACATGGCATGCTGGGTAGCAACCAATCAATCAATAACCTTTATTTTTTTATTTTTTTTTAAATAAATTTTTATTGATTAAAAAGACAACAATATACAAAAAAAAAACACGTACAAAATCACAAACAAACATATATTCCCAACAATTACAACCTTTAACCTTTATATATGATTCTTCACAATAACATTTCCCCTTTCCCCCCCCCTATCCACCCCCCTCTTCCCCGTGCATGACTTCCAATCTCTTCAGTTGCAGTCTCCCTTCCCTCTATCAATTTTCATATATACTATGATATTATCATTTTTCTATTCCTTCTACAATCCTCTTCTTTCCTTATTGGATTTCCTCTTCTTCTGTTCTTGCTCGTCCCTTTTCTCCTTTCCAGTAGCCCGCCTAGCACGATAGTAACTCTGGTTTTTCTACATATCTCTGGATGTATTCCCTAAAGGCACTCCATTCATTTTCTAATTTCTCTTTTGGTCTATCTCCTATGTTCCCCATTATTTTGATCAGATCATAATACTCTATTAATTTTATAAGCCAATCTATTTTTGTCGGGATTTCTGTCTTTTTCCAGTTTCTTGCCACCAATAGCCGTGCAGTGGCTGTTGTGTACAAATAAAGCACTCTGTCTTTTCCCTTGGTGTCATCAGGTGGGATGCCCAATAAGAATCCTTCTGGGGTTTTCCTGAATGAATATTTAAATATTTTTTTCATTTCATTGTATATTATGTCCCAATATTTTTTTATTTCCGGGCAATTCCACCATATATGATATAACGTTCCCTTGGCTTGATTACATCTCCAACAAATATCTTGACTGTTTTTATTTATTTTGGCTATTACCTCTGGTGTCATATACCACCTATGTTGGACTTTTAGGCAATTTTCTTTTAATTTATAACAGGTTGTAAATTTCATATCTCTTTTCCATAATCTTTCCCACTGGTCAAACATTATATTTCTTCCAAAGTCTTGTGCCCATTTTATCATTGAAGCTTTTACCACTTCATCCTTTGTTTCCCATTCCAAGATTAAGTTATATAATTTGGATATATTTTTTGTTTTTTCCTGGGTCAAGTATCTCTCAAATTTAGTCATTTCTTTTTCAAAGCCAATTTGTTTATCTTTCCCCCACCGTGATTGGACTTGCAGATATTGAAACCAATCATACACTTGATTTTTAACTTCTTGATATCCTTTTAATACTAATTCCCCTTCTTTCTCTTTTAGTAATATTCTATAGTTTGCCCAATCTTCTCTCATATTCAGTCTTTTTACTGACACTATTTCTAATGGTGACACCCACCATGGGGTTTTACTCTCTAATATCCTTTTATGTTTTTGCCAAATTTTATATAATGACTTTCTTATTATATGATCTGTGAATGCTTTATGTATTTTAACCTTTTCATCCATCAAGTATGCATGCCAACCAAATCTTGTGCCTATTCCTTCTAAATCCAACACATCTGAATCTTTTAATTGAATCCACTCCCTTAACCAAATCAGTCCTGCGGCATCATGGTAAATTTCTAAGTCTGGCAATCCTAGGCCTCCTCTCTCCTCCTTATCTATTAAGATTTTATGTTTAATCCTTGGCTTTTTCCCTGCCCATACAAAATTTGCTAAATCCCTTCTCCAATTATTAAAGCATTTTTCCCGTCCCAAAATTGGTATCCCCTGGAAAAGGAACATCATCCTTGGTAATATGTTCATTTTAATAACCGATATTCTCCCCAGTAAGGATAATTTTAACTTTCCCCAAACTTCCAAATCTTTTTTTGCCTCCTTCCAAATCTTCCCATAATTTTCCTCAATCAAATCTTTTGTATTTGGTGTTATAATTATTCCTAGATATTTTATTTTCTTTTTAATTTCCAAATTAGTTATTTTCTGTAATTCTGCTTTTTCATTTTCTTTCATATTTTTCACTAACATTTTCGTCTTTTCTTGATTTAACTTAAATCCTGCCAATTTTCCATACTCTCTTATGCACTCTAATAACCTCGGTACGCTTTCAAGGGGGTCTTCTGTTGTTGCCATAATATCGTCCGCAAACGCTCTCACTTTATATCTCTTTTCTCCCACCCTTATTCCTTTTATTGTTTCTTCTTCTCTTATCTTCTTCAGTAGAACTTCCAATACTAGTATAAACAAGGTTGGAGACAATGGACATCCTTGTCTCGTTCCTTTACCTATATTAATTTCTCCTCCTATTCTCCCATTGATGATTATCTCTGCTGTTTGTTTACTATAAATTGCCTCTATCCCCTTTTGAAATTTCTCCCCTAAATTTATCTCCCCCACCAATTTTTTCATAAATTCCCAGGATACCCTATCAAATGCTTTTTCTGCGTCAATCGAAATCAATGCTGCTTGTTTATCTTTTTTGGCCTGAAGGTATTCCAATATATCTATTATGTTTCTAATATTATCTTTAATTTGTCTCCCCTCTACAAAACCCGCCTGATTTTTATGTACTATATTTCCCATTATCTTCTTCAATCTATTTGCCCAAATTTTTGCATAAATTTTGTAATCTGAATTTAATAGGGATATTGGTCTATAATTTGCTACCACTTCTAAATCGGTTCCTTGCTTTGGGAGCAGAGTAATATAGGCTTGTTTCCACGAATCTGGCATATTTCCTTTACTTATTGCTTCCTCCATCACTTCTTTTAGTGGCTCAATCATTTCTTCCTCCAAAATTTTATATATTTCTGTAGGTAATCCGTCTGGGCCTGGCGATTTCCCCTTCTTCATCTCTTGAATTATATCTTTGATCTCTTTGACCGATATTGGTTCATTTAATTTATCCCTATCTTCCTTTTGTATATCTGCTAATTTATTTTCTTTCAAAAAATTTTCTATTTGCTCCATTTCTATTTCCTCTTTTTGATATAAATTCCTATAGTAATTTTCAAATTCTTTTTTAATTCTTTCCATATTAGTTACTATATTCTGCTCTATTCTTAATTTATTAATCAATTTTTCATTTCTTTGTTTTTTCAGTTGCCACGCTAATACTTTCCCAGGCCTGTTTGCCCCTTCCATATTTTTGTACTTCCAAAATAATGTCTGCTGTTCTACCTCTTGTTCTATTATGTCATTATATTTTGCTCTCAACAATTTAATTTCTTGGTTTATTTTTTCGTTTTTCTTTTTGTTATATGCCATTTTCTCCTTCCTCTTAATTTCTCCTAGGAGTTCTTCCTTGCTTTTTTCCCTTCTTTTATACATTATTGAGTTCTGCTGTATAAAGTACCCTCTTAACACCGCCTTTCCTGCGTCCCATGTTATCTTCGCGTCTACCTCCTTTTTCCAGTTGTTTTCTAAATACTCTTTCATTACCTTCTTAGCTCCCTGTACTATTTTGTCATCTTTTAATAAGAAGACGTTCATTCTCCATCTTTTCCTTCCTCCCTTCTCATTCTCTTTTAGTTTTGCAGAGACTGGGTTATGGTCCGTAATTGTTTTTGGTAATATTTCTGCTTCATCTATATGATTTAACATTTCCTTACTTGCCCATATGCCATCTATTCTGCTATAGGAGTTATTTGGTAATGAATGGTAGGTGAATTCTTTTTCAATGGGGTGCTTATATCTCCACACATCCACAAGGTCGAACAAATTTGTCATGCATTCAAAACTTTTTGGTAACTTCCCCTCGTTCCCCCCTGTTTTTTTCCCCGATCTATCCAGTTCCGGTTCCATAACTCCATTCAAGTCACCCATTATTATCATCCTCATTTCCATATAATCCATTAACAATTCTCTCAATTCCTCATAAAAATCTGCCTTTCTGTTGTTCGGCCCATAAATTCCCGCTATCACTATTGGCTCACCTTCCCATACTATTTTAACAATGATTATTCTACCTTTCTTATCCTCAAATAGCAATTCCGGCTCATACCTCTCCTTTACATAAATTACCACTCCCCTCTTCTTTTTCTCATCAGATGCTATAAATTCTTTACCCAACTTTGGCTTTACAAGTAATCGTTTATGATTTAATTTGACATGTGTCTCTTGCATGCATACAATATCCCATTTCTGCCTCTCTAGGATACGCCCAATTTTCTGTCTTTTTTTCCTATCGTTCAAACCGTTTACATTCCACGATATTAACTTAAGCTTCATCCTTTATTGTTTTAAAAAAAATGAAATTAAAGAATAAACTCTAAGAGTTGTCTATGGTCGTGGGAGGTTGGGGTTCTCCCATAAGAGTCTGTCCGATGGCTTTCAGCGAATGCTGGTCTTCTTTCCTTTCATCCCAGTTGGATCTGCTCCTCCTTATCTTCTCCTTCTTTCTCACCTTCTTCCAAATCTGATGTCGTTTCTTCTGCTCTCTCCTCTTTTCTGGCAGCGTTCTTTTCTCCTCCTCCTAGTTCAGTTTTATATTTTCTCCAAAACATGTCTGCTTCTTCATACGTCTCGAATCTCCTTCTCTTTCCCTTGAAGTAGAAGGAGATCCCCGCCGGGTATTCCCACCTGTAGGTGATGCCTTTTGCGTTCAGTCCTTTAGTCAGAAAATGGAATGGATGCCTCTTTTTAACCAATCTTGGTGGAATTTCTTTCATAATCCTTATTTCTTTTCCATCTATAAATAGTTTATTCTTACTCTTTGTTTGCAAAATCCTATTTTTCATCCAGTTTGTCGCAAATACAATTATGCAGTCCGCTGGCCATTTATTCATCTTTGCTTTCCTTGAATTTACTCTAAATATCTTCTCTGTTTGTTCTATTATGTCTTTTTCTTGTAGATTCAGCCATGTCGCCAATGCCTCTATCATTTTTTTCCATATATCTTCCTTATTTTCTTCCGGAATATTCCTAAATCTGAGAGTTTTTTCCTTGACCTGCATCTGTAACATGGCCAAAGCGTCACACAGGGCCTCTTGTACTGCTCCTTGCTCTTCCTTCTCTTTCTTTAATCTTTCCACCTCTTTCTTATATTCTTTCTGTTCTCTTGTCATTTTTCTAATTGCATCCTCCAATTGTTGGTTTTTATCTTTGATTTCTTGTATTTTCTTATCCGCCTCCTTCACTCCTTCTGATGTTTCTGTTAATTCTTTTCTCATTTCTTGGTTTTCCTTTTCATTTTTTTCTAATTTTTTTCCCACGTTTCCTAATTTTTCATCAATCGTGTTTATCCTCTCATTCATATCTTTTTTAATATCTGCCAAGTCCTTCTTCATTTCTCCTATGTCTGTTTTTAGGCTCCATATCAGATCTTTCAAGTCCATTTCCTGTTCTGCTGCTGAGCTCCTTCTCGGTAATTGATTCTGCAGATTCTGTGCCATTCCTTGCTTTTTTTGACTTAACGGCATTCTCCTTTTCTGCCACCAGATGTCCTTCTCTCTCTCTTTTCTCAGGTCCTGCTGTTTTTCGGATTTGCGCCACTGGGTGTCACTGTTCCCTTGTTTCTTTGTCTCTCTTTTCTCCAATCGTCACTTCCTCCTTTCTCTCCACCGTCGCTGATCCCTCTCTCAGTTACTCAGCACTTTTCAAACTTCTACCGCCATCTTTTCTAAGTTCTCCCTCCTTCCTCCACCGACCTCCTCTCTTCTTTATGTAAACTTGAAAGTTTCCCGCAGCTGACCTAGCCCACGCCTCTGCAGTTCCTACACAAAGGTGAGTTCTAACGTTGCTGCGTCTCTTTTTTAAGCAAGCCCGCTTCTGTTAGTATACTTCTGATTCCTAACTGCAAACCGTTTGATTCTTTTTGAGTAAAAGTTAATTTACATACTTTTCTTCTTTCTCACTAATCTCGGTTCCGTGGTAGCGCTCTATTTCTCTCCCCCCCTTTTGGGGGGGGTTATGTCTCTTTGCTTTAACGCAGGGGGAGGGGTCTCAGCCTTTCTTTGCTGTTGCTCCGGTTTGCTTTGTATTTTATCTCTCCTCTCCTGCTTCGCTACCGCTGCACGTTACTCTTAATATGTTAAAAGAGCTTTACCGTCTTCCGCTGCTTCGTGGTTCTGGGCTTCTCACTGGGGATGCTTGTTGGGCTTCTGTGTGCCTTGTCTCCCCCCCACCTCTGCCGCCTCGTTTCTAGCGGCGAGGGGTGCCGGGATCCCCAAAGGCACTGCCGACGTTTGGGCTTGGTTTTCCTTCCAAGCTTTTCTCGGGGGTTCGCTTAGCCAAGCTCCCCCCCTCCGCAATCCCCTGCGCTCACCCGACCTTCCTACCTCGGTCGGGACCGACCCGTTGCAGCCGCGGCAAAAGCCGGAAGCCCCAATCAATAACCTTTATTAGGCATAACAGGTTCAGGTGCTTCAAAATAAAATTATAAATTAAACATTCACGTTATAAACTTCATAAGATAAAATACATATTAGTTGAACTAATATTTTAAAACGATATATCAATTTTCAGTTAGCGTCCCCTTGTCCTCTCCACAGTGGCCCAATCTCTCTGCGTAAACCGAGCGCAAAAACTCAGCCACCACTAAAGTAACTTCATCATTATTATCCGACAGTAATCCCTGAAGAGTTGGCAGTGGAGGAGTCGATGCATCCACCTGCAAGGCACCCAGCAATCGCCTTCTCGCATTAATTCCATGGTTGCAGGAAAAGAAAATGTGATCCAACGTGTCTGGTTCATTCTTCCCGCATTTACATAGATGTTCAGCTTTTGGGAGAGCTAAGTATCTTCCTTCTACCTCCATAGAGGGGAACACGTTGAATCTAGCTAGCATGAAGAGCCTGCACCCTTCCTGGCTCTTCAAATTGGCCATATATCCCCCTTTGAAATCTCTACACATAGGGAGGTTCAGATATAGAGGGGAGCAGGTACTGCGCCCCGCCACCTCAAGTAAGTAGAGAGTGCTTTTCCCTGTGAGAGCCTTTCTAATAACTTTCCAGACGTCTTTAAGGTCAGTGTTTTCAAAGTCAGCTATCTTTAGACCTATTGCGTTCAGCTTTCTCCTACAAGTCAGTGATAGATTATTGCTTGTATTATCACTTAGTAGGTCGTAAAGGAGAGAGTTAGGGGATAGGGCTCTATCATGAAGGAAGATCCAGTATTTCAAGGTCCTCAGCCACGCTCTTATTGATAAAGGTAAAATTCCTAGCTCGCAGCATATTGACTCATATTTTACGGAGTTTGTAAGTCCGAATAATGACCTCAGGAGGGATGCATGGAATTTGTCCAGCTTCTTGAGGTCGCCTGAAATCCATAGTGGGGCGCCATATAATAGTTGGGGGCAAAGTTTCATATCAATTACTTGGAGTGCTGCTGGAATATATCTATTTCCTTCAGGGGAGAAAAAATGAGATTTAATATGGTGGGCCATCCCTTTGGCCTAGGCTATTGCCACAGAAATATGTACATTCCAGTTCATGTTATTTTTAAATAGAATCCCCGGGTAATTAAACTGCTTCACTTCCTGTATTAGATGTCCATTAATTATGTAGTTTTTCGGGTTTCCTCTCTTTTTAAACTACATAATTTTAGTCTTCTCATAATTAATTTTTAGACTATTAGAGGAGCAATAATTTGAAAAACCCTTAAGTAATTTTTTTAAGCCCAATGAAGAAAGTGAAATAATTACTGTATCGTCAGCATATAACAATAGAAAAGCTGGAATATTGTTTAAGTAAGGAATATGGGAGGGTTCATTCTGAAGAGAGGTTGGTAAATCAGATAAGAATAGGTTAAATAAAGTAGGGGCGAGGACACATCCTTGCCTTACGCCTCGATTATTCAAGATTGGACCAGCAAGTCTACCGTCTTTTGAAACTTTAACATATATTTGGTTATTTGAATGTAAACTTTGAATCAAGGCGAGTAGATTCTGGTCTATGCCAAGGTGTTTCATTTTAGTCCAGAGTTTGTTACGATCGATAGAGTCAAAAGCACTTTTTAAGTCTACAAATGTCACGAAGAGTCTCCGCTTATTTCTCATGACATATTTGTCTACTAAATGGCTTAAGACTAGGCAATGGTCGAGGGTTGAAGATCCTGCCTTAAATCCAACTTGTTCCTCGCCAGGCAGACCTTTAGTTGACATCCATTGATCCAATTTGATAAGGAGGGATTTGGCATAGATTTTACTTTTACAAGGTAACAGGCTGATAGGCCTGTAATTCTCTTGAGAGTTCCTATCGCCTTTTTTAAAGATCGGAACCACTATTGAGTTGTTCCATGATTTGGGTATATGGCCTGAGCAGTAAATAGAATTAAAAAGCGGGACGGGTAGCAACCATGATGGATACCAAGCTTAACTCCCATTCAAAAGCACCACCATTCAATTTAGTCTAGGAGCTCTTTAGAGGGTAGTGAATGATGTCCCAGGAAACCAACAGAGAAAGCAGGTGCTGTCTGCCATGGTTGCCAAAAACAGAGCTGGTTGGGAGGAGCACATTGACACAATTCCAATGGCCCCTCCAAATCTGGTGCTGACCCTGCTTTAATTTACTCTGGATTCTCTACTTATTTATTGCTGAAACAAATTCTTGAAATTTCCTTTCGAAAGCAACTTCAATAATGTATCACTGCTGACACTAGGATCTGAAACCTCCTGGTTCCATGACTTTTTGAAACAACAACAATAATAATAATAATAATAATAATAATAATAATAATAATTTATTATTTGTACCCCGCCCATCTGGCTGGATCTCCCCAGCCACCCTGGGCAGCTTCCAGCAAATATTAAAAAACAAAACTAACTGGTGAAACTAATGGTGGAAACTAAATACAGACAATTAATGTCTGGAACTAACTGGTGAAACTAATGGCGGAAACTAACTACAGACGATTAATGTCTGGAACTTACTGGTGAAATGCATAGCTGGAACTAATAGCTAAAACTAGCTGGTGAAAGCACTGACTGAAACTAACTGGTTAACCACTGAAACTAATTGCTGAAATTCATAGATTTTTTTTTCTAAAATTATTTTTCTGTGGAAAGGAATTGATGGATTTATTGATGAGCCTGAACAAAGCACTGCTTCCTCAATGAGGATAAAATATTTTATTTGAAAAATTACTAACCATATTATATGGAACTGTTACCTAGATTTCTATCTTTTTTGTCTACCAGGAAATATAACTTCATGTTACATATACTTCTAATAAACCATTGCTGCAATTCTAACCTCCTTCTGATATAGGATGGTGCAAAATGTCCTCTCTGTTACCCTCCCTTGCTGACACAGAAAAGGCATTTGATGAATTAGAATGGACTTTCATGAAATGAGTGGGTCTCAGACGTGTGGGTCTTGGAAGGCAAGGTTTAACTTCGTCCGACCTACTGTAAGAAAACTAACTACTAATTTATTTATTTTCAAATGTTTTTATTTATATCACAATATGTATATACAGCTTACTAGAAAATATTACCTCTGAACTATCAAAATGGTAATCCCTGTTAAATAGCTACCATTTTTCCTATAGTTGTCATGCTGGAAACCAAAATGCATTCTGTAATTGACTCAGGAAACCCTCAAGACCAAGCTGCCACTCTGCGCTGGTGGAATCGTGTTGTGACTTCTCACTAGCTGTGCTTTTTTTTTTTTTTTTGTAATAGAAGAATATACTATATGTTTGTGAACTGTTTCTTGCATGAGACTTGGGTTCCTCCTAGGAAGTTGTTATTGAAACCTGAAATCACCTAGAGTGGTTTCCATAGCTTTTTGGGAGGCAAAAAAGATTTCTTAGTCTACCTCAAGACGAAGCTGCCACTCTGCGCTGGTGGAATTGTGTTGTGATCCCTCACTAGCTGATACAATATGTTTGTTAACTGTTTGTTGAATGAGACTTGGGTTCCTCCTATGAAGCTGGAAATTATTGAGAGTGGCTTCCATAGCTGTTTTGGAGGCAAAAATAATTCATAACATATTTCAGGCAGCGCTTCACCTGAAAACTACAAGGCCATAGTAGGAGAGAAATCTAAAGAATACTCTTGGTCTTGATGTAGACTCAATTATTGCACCATTAGTGCAATGGAGACGGATACGTTTGAGAGCTGTATCATCCTCATGTGGTTCAGTACTTTGAGGTTTCTGCAGCTGATGGCAAACACAAAATAGAGGTTGCGAACAACCTGCTGCTGCAAGCTAGGAATCCCATAATGGCAGCGTTTGTGTTGGTAAAGCAAGTGTTTTCCGGTAGAATGTTCCATACTCATTGGTTTGAACCTGAATAAGCAGTGTTAGCTTTGTCTAATGCTATGGTTTTTAACCTTTTTGAGTCCAGGGCTCCCTTGACCAGCCACAATTTTTCAGTGGCTCCTCTGTGGAAGCCACTTACATTGGGGTTCAGGACACGTGTAAGTGGGGATTTTCCCATTCCACCCCATTTTCACCTCTGAAAATATGGTTTACTATATTTCAAAAATGATAATCTGCTTTTAGAAAATCCTGCCCCATGGACGCAATTTTCAACGGACGAATCCTGGCTAAGTCTGGGAAATCATGGATGTACATTATGACAGCCCTATCAGAACATCAGCTGCCATGGAACAACATTGGGACTGTTCACTCACTGCCAGTTTCTGGGCTTCAAAAGGCATCTGGGTAGTCACTCTGAGAAACAGGATGCTTGACCAGATAGACCTTTTGTACGATCCAGCTGGCCTCTTCTTACATTCTTCTGTGTCCATTCATCCCTCTCTGTACGCTCTCCAATCCTATGGTTGGCCTCCCATCCAGCAGCCATGATGGAATTACCACAGCAGGGATTGTTCTGTGTGTGACTTTAGCATTCATTCTGTTATTAGTAAGTCAGCCAACCAGGACGGGTGGCTGAGGTTTTGCTTAACAACTAAGCAAAGTGGAATGATGCTCACTGAGGTAGCGAGCGCTCTGACTGGCTGTGTAGATCTGAGGGAGTTTCCCCCTGTTACATATAGTTGATATCCTTCCTGCTATGTCCGGTGCCTGACCTAAGAAAGACAAAAGCCTCTCTGTTGCTTTCTCCTCAAGTTATGCAAGGTTTTGTTCCGCTTCCTCAATAAAGTGTTACCATGATTTAAATGGCTTTGCTAACAAGCCATACATGGAGATTTAAGGCACAGTGCGCCAAAAAAAGACACCCAGAACTCTTCATTGGGGATACATTTATTATTAGGTTTCACAGCATGGAGCCATTGAGGCACAGGGAACTGAGCTATTGTTGGGAGAATCCCATATGGTTCAGTCGCAGCAGTAGAACCTCACATCGTTAAGTCCTGTCATGTCTACTGAATACTCACCGTCAATTCTTGTCATCACTCCACATATGGCGCCTTTAGTACAGCGTGCACTCCATGGACCATATGTACCCCAGTCAGTTGAAGTGCCTGTCAGGACAGCCCCATTTTCACAGGTGAACTTTATATTGTCAGCTGACGTGTCATCAATATATCCTTGTGGTTCTAGTACTCTCAGAGAAAATGAGAGTAGACGGCCTTCAGGACAAGTCTCAACATTGGTCCAGGATCCATGCCTGACAAAGATAGGAGTGTTAATACT